>CANJKZ010001171.1:0-33548 GCA_947471745.1 Closterium sp. Naga37s-1 | reverse complement strand
CGACGGGGCCAAGGGGCCGAGTCTAGGGGCGACGGGGCGACGTGGCCGCGGTAGGGGCGACGGAGCCGGCAGCTAGGGGCGACGGGTCCGAGGGCCGCGGCTAGGGGTGACGGGCCAGAGGGGCCCACGGCTAGGGGCGACGGGGCCAGGGGCCGAGTCTAGGGGACGGGCTACGAGGGGCCAGGCTAGGGGCGACGAACCGGCTAGGAGCGACGACGGGTCGGGGCCTAGGGGGATGCTCTGAAACCATGTCAGAAAGAACGAACGAGAATGAATGCATTGAGCAAAAGTTGGGTACAAGTACTAACCCTAATTGGGTTGTACCCCTTATGGGCTACCCCACTATAGCCTACACAAATGTAAGCTACATGTAAGTTTGACAGGCCCGCGGCCCCACCGTCGCTCACAGCCCCCCGTCGCCCACGGCTCCATCGCCCTAGGCCCGTCGCCCCGGCCCCGAGGCCCGTCGCCCGTCGAACCCCCCCCTAGCCCCGACCCCCGTCGCCCGTCGCGGCCCGTCCTCCTAGCCTAGGCTCCGGCCCCGTGGCCGCGTCGCGTCGACCCTAACCTAGACCCCGGCCCCGAGGCCCGTCACCCGTCGACCCCCCTAGGCCAGACTGTCGCCCGTCGCCCCTCCCTGTGGCCCGTCGCCCCTAGCCTAGGCCCCGGCCCCGCGGCCCGTCGCCGGTCGACCCCCCCCCCCCCTTAGGCCCGACCGTCGCGCGTCGCCCCTGGCCCCGAGGCCCGTCGCCCGTCGACCCCCCTAGGCCCGCCGTAGCCCATCGCCCCTGGCCCCGCGGCTCGTCGCTCCAGGCCCCAGGCCCCTCGGCCCCGGCCCCTCGGCCCCTTCTTTCCTGGCCCCGCGGCCCGACACCCCTCGGCCCCCTTTGTTCCTGGCCCCGCGGCCCGACGTCCCTAGGCCCCCGGCCCCTCGGCCCCCCCTTTGTACCTGGCCCCGCGGCCCGTCGCCTCTAGGCCCCAGGCCCCTCGGCCCCTTTGTTCCTGGCCCCGCGACCCGACGTCCCTCGGCCCCCTTTGTACCTGGCCCGCGGGGCCCGTCGCCCCTAGGCCCCAGGCCCCTCGGCCCCTTTGTTCCTGGCCCCGCGGCCCGACGCCCCTAGGCCCCAGGCCCCTCGGCCCCTTTGTTCCTGGCCCCGCGGCCCGACGCCCCTAGGCCCCAGGCCCCTCGGCCCCTTCGTTCCTGGCCCGCGGCGGCCCGACGCCCCTAGGCCACCCGCCCCTCGGCCCCTGCTACAACAACTACTGCTGCTGCTACTGCTACTGCTGCTACTGCTGCTGCTACTACTGCTGCTACTGCTGCTCCTGCGTGCTGCGCCACTATGGCTTCGCTTCGAGTCCTCGCGTTCGATCATGAGGGCAGACCGATTCAGTTTGACACGTGGCTTGACGACCTGCAGCTGTACCTACTGAGCGATTCTAAGGACAGTGTTTCGCTGTTTGACCTCGCATCAGGCGCCGCTCCTCCTGCCCCTCCCGCCACAACTGACAGTGCGACTCGCTCACAGTGGCATACTCGCGACATTGCTGCCCGCTTAGCCATTCGCAACCACCTGCCGTTAGCCGAATGCGCTAACTTCGGACAGCACAGGACGGCACAGACCCAGTACGACGCTGTAGTCTCTCGCTACTCCTCGCCTGCCACTGCTGCTCTAAGGCCGGCTGCTACTGCCCTACCTGTTCCCCGAGCTGTCAGCCTTTGCCACAGTAGAGGACCTTGTGTACCACCTGCGCACTAACGACGCTCGCTACCAGCGCTACCGTCCCTGCTGAGTTCCTTGACAGGAACCAGCCCCCGATGTTCATCACCCTCTACTTCATAGTCACTTCGCCTCCCTGACTCGCTTCGCTCTGTGAGTGACCACTTCTCTCACTTGACCCCACCTCCCTCACTGTTGACCTACTCGAGCAGATACCTCCTCGCAGCTTAGACTAGTGCAGTTGCTGTAGTCCTGCTCGTGGCACTCCTCGCCCGCCCTTCTTTGAGGGGTGCTCCCCTCCCCCCTTGCCCCCTCCTACGCCTCTGCTGCTGCTGTAGACGTCCCTGGTGCTGGACGGTGACTGATGAGATAGGCGGAGCTGCTTTCGGCTAGTGCGAAGCGCCGCAACGGCAGGGCAAGGGTAGCAGGGGTGGTGGAGGGGGCAGCGGGAGTGGTGGTGGGGGCAGCAGTGGTGGTAGTGGAGGCAGTGGAGGTGGTGGCAACGGTGGGAGTGGTGGCGGGAGTGGGGGTGTTGGTGGTGGCGGTGGAGGCAGCAGTGGAGGTGGCGGTAGTGGCGGGGTGGGACTGGTGGCGGTAGGACTGAGCTTGGCGTGGAGGTTTTGGAGGTGGCCAGCAGCAGCAGCAGCAGCGTCGGAGCGAGACCCAGTCGCCCCAGCAGCTTCGTGAGTGGTTGTTTCAGCGTGGTACGTCTGGGGGCATGATAGCTGCCCATATGTCATTCGCACGGGTGACCGTGCTGGTCAGACATGTGGGAGGCTTCACACTCAGCACCGTTGCTTCTCCCGACTCGGCGACGCTTGGCGTGCTGAGTTTGGTGACAAGGTCGAGCGCCCTCGCTGGGCAGATCTGCTTAGGTCTGGAGTTGCTATCTTTGAACTAGACTTTGATGTTATTCTTGTTACGATACGATCTTACTAGAGTACGGGTTTAACTAAGGGCCTAGGCTTAGTAGCCTAGGCCAAGGGGTGTCGAGGTGGTTGTACCAAGGAGATAATCGAGAATGATGGTTTCACTATAGAACACAAGGTACATATAGCAAAATAGCAACGGTGCACGCACCAACAACAAGAAGGCATAACTACACTAAAGCTAAAGCTACATGCAGTTATAAACATATATAAAATATATATCGCAAACACCCCCCTTAACTGCCTGCAGCACATAACTATAGCAAGTCACAACCCCCGGAACCTGGGCAAGAGGTAGAAGAAGCAGGGGAAACAGCAACACAGATCACCATGTTAAATGCAACAACGGCAAGTGCAGGACCCGAGAGGTGGGCGTGAGGCAAGCGCCGTGGCTACAACGAGCAGCTGGACAGCGCGGCTCAGCACCTCCGGGGGCGTGCCTGCTACAGGCAGCAGATGCAGTGATGGCAGATAGAGCCACAGTGACCTCAGCCACGGCAGATGCAGCAGCAACAGGTGCAGGACCCGGCAGGTGGGCGTGAGAGCAGGCGCTGTGGCTGCAACGAGCAGGTGGACAGCACCGCCCAGCACCTCCGGGGGCGTGCCTGCTACAGGCAACGGCTGCAAATGCCCGACTTACTTCTTCCACCCCCTTACCAGCCACTCAAACCCCTCTGGTGCTGGCGGCTGCGCTGGTGCTGGTTCCTGGTGCTGGCGGCTGGCGCTGGGCTGGTTCCTGGAGCTGGCGGCTGGCGCTGGGGCTGGTTCCTGGTACTGGCGGCAGGCGCTGGGGCTTGTTCCTGGTGCTGGCGGCTGGCGCTGGGGCTGGTTCCTGGTGCTGGCGGCTGGCGCTGGGGCTGGTTCCTGGTGCTGGCGGCTGGCGCTGGGGCTGGTTCCTGGTGCTGGCGGCTGGCGCTGGGGCTGGTTCCTGGTGCTGGCGGCTGGCGCTGGGGCTGGTTCCTGGTGCTGGCGGCTGGCGCTGGGGCTGGTTCCTGGTGCTGGCGGCTGGCCCTGGAGCTGGTGCTGGTGCTGGCGGCTGGCCCTGGAGCTGGTGCTGGTGCTGGCGGCTGGCCCTGGAGCTGGTGCTGGTGCTGGCGGCTGGCCCTGGAGCTGGTGCTGGTGCTGGCGGCTGGCCCTGGAGCTGGTGCTGGTGCTGGTGCTGGCGTCTGGCCCTGGTGCTGGTGCTGGTGCTGGCGGCTGGCCCTGGTGCTGGTCCTGGTGCTGGCGGCTGGCCCTGGAGCTGGTGCTGGTACTGGCGGCTGGCCCTGGTGCTGGTCCTGGTGCTGGCGGCTGGCCCTGGTGCTAGTGCTGGTGCTGGCGGCTGGCCCTGGTGTTGGTGCCTGGTGCTGGCGGCTGGCCCTGGAGCTGGTGCTGGTGCTGGCGGCTGGCCCTGGTGTTGGTGCCTGGTGCTGGCGGCTGGCCCTGGAGCTGGTGCTGGTGCTGGCGGCTGGCGGGTCCAATGGCAGGTGATGTGCGCTGGGCGGGACGGAGGTCTCTGCTGGCGGTGGCGCTGCTGGCGGGGTCTCTGCTGGCGAAGTCTCTGGTGGCGGTTGTTGCTAGCGTTGTAGCTGTTGGCTGTCCCGCCATGCCCTTCCCCTGCTTCCCTCTCCCCCACAGCGTTCGGCCGCCACTCCCTGCCCTTCTTCCCTCACCCTCCCCACAGCGACCGCCGCTGCACATGCGAACAAGCACGACGGGGGATGGTGACGGGCAGGGGGTGGGGGTAATGCGATGGGCAGAGCGACGGCGGGATAAGGTGCGGTTGGGGCGACGGGAAGCAGGGCGACGGGTGACGGTGTGCGGACGGGTGGCGGGAATCTGGTGACGGGCGGCAGCGCGACGGGACGGGCGACGGGCTGCAGCAGCGGAAATTTCGCGGGTGGCGGGCTGCAGTAGCGGGTAGTGCACGGGGTCGACGGGGGCGAGAGCGACGGCACGAAACAGCGGGTCGACGAGTGCCGTCACTCCCGCCGTGACCGTTGCGTCTGTCACGACTGCCTTGACGGATTTTGCTACGGGCGAGCGACGGGGAGGGACGGACGGAGCCGCGATTTGCTGCTTGACGGGACGCGCCATCGCGAAAGCTAACGGTGGGCCCTTAGGAAATTAGGTCGGGAACGACCTAGCTCAATACCATGTTACGATACGATCTTAACTAGAGTACGGGTTTAACTAAGGGCCTAGGCTTAGTAGCCTAGGCCAAGGGGTGTCGAGGTGGTTGTACCAAGGAGATAATCGAGAATGATGGTTTCACTATAGAACACAAGGTACATATAGCAAAAATAGCAACGGTGCACCACCAACAACAAGAAGGCATAACTACACTAAAGCTAAGCTACAGGCAGTTATAAACATATATAAAATATATATCGCAACAATTTTTTCTGCTATGTATGCTTTGTCTGCTAGTGCTGAGGGTGACTGTTACCGGTGTGTGCCGCCTGACCCAGGTATAGTCGCTGCTGCTCTGGGTGCTACTTGAGTCTGTTCTCCCTGGTACTGCACCTGCTGAGGCCTTGCACACCTTCACGCTGGACTCATGTGCCTCATGCTGTTTCTTTCGTGACAGCACCACTCTCGCTCCTCTCCCTGCACCTGTCCCGGTCCGACTGGCTGACCCCTCCGGGGGCCCAGTCCTTGCCCGTTCTTCCACTGTTCTCCCGTGTCCGGCGGTTCCGTCTGGCTCACTCTCAGGTCTTCACCTCCTCTCGTTCTCTACGAACTTGGTGAGTACCGCTGCCCTCCAGGATGTGATGGTCACTACCACCACTCCTGGGGGTCAGCGTGTGTCGATCTGCACATGTACACGGACGTGTCGTCACCTGGCCACGTTCACATCGTCGACAAGGTTCGAGTCTGTACACACTGGCTACCGAGCCTCCTCAGGTAGCTACGTCTGCTCAGTTGTCCGCGTCAGGTCTGGTAGCAATTCCTTGCTCGTGTCGCCTTGTGTCGCACCAGAATCTTCTGTGGCACCACCGCCTGGGTCACCCCTCCCTGCCACGCCTTCGTGGCATGCACTCCCGTCTCCTTGTCTCTGGTCTTCCCAGGTCTCTGCCTCCCCTCCCGCCCTCGCCTGCCCTGCCCTGCCTTCCTTGCGTCAAGGGGCGGCAGCGCGCCGCTCCTCACTCCTCCTCGTTTCCCCCGACAACTGCTCCCCTACAGACTCTCCACATGGACGTGTGGGGCCCAGCCCGCGTCAGTGGACAGGGCCGCGAGCGCTACTTTCTGCTGGTCGTTGACGACTACACGCGGTACACCACGGTCTTCCCCTTGCGCAGCAAGGGTCAGGTCGTTGATGTCTTGATCCCTTGGATCCGCACAGTCCGTCTCCAGCTCCGCGAGCGGTTTAGTACGAACCTTCCTGTCCTACGTCTGCACTCCGACAGAGGTGGTGAGTTCTCCTCCGACCTCTTGAGGGACATTTGTCTTGGGGAGGGCATTCTCCCGTCGTTCACAGAGCTTCCGGACTCCCCTCAGCAAAATGGGATTGCTGAGCGCCGCATTGGCCTAGTCATGGAGGTCGCTCGTACCTCCATGATCCATGCGGCTGCTCCCCATTTTCTGTGGCCGTTTGCGGTCCGGTACGCTGCGCATCAGCTCAACCTCTGGCCCCGTGTCTCCTTGCCGGAGACCTCGCCCACACTGTGTTGGACGGGGAAGGTTGGTGATGCGTCGGTGTTCCGGGTCTGGGGTTCTCGTGCCGTCTGGGGTTCTCGTGCCGTGACGTATTATCCCAACCTTACGCATCTCCAACCTTACGCGGAGAGCTTGTCCGCGTCGGTGTTCCGGGTCTGGGGTTCTAGTCTTACCACCCTACCTCACGCCGTGTCCTCCCCTCTTAGGAAATCACGTTTGACCGAGTCGGTTCCCTTTTACCGTCTCTTCCCCTACCGCTCTGCCCCTCTCCCTCCCCCGCCGCTCTTCCTTGCTCCAGGTCCCCATCCGGTAGACCCCCTCCCTACTCAGGGTCCTGCTCCCTCAGGTGTCTCTCAGGTAGACCCACCCCCTGGTGCTGTGCCTGGTGAGGTAGCTGTAGACTTAGGTGTTGCTAGAGGTACTTGCGTCTGGGGGTGCTGAGCCTGGGGGTGCTGAGCCTGGGGGTGCAGAGACTGGGGGTGCTGAGAGTGGGGGTGCTGAGCCTGGGGGTGCTGAGACTGGGGGTGCTGAGCCTGGGGGTGCTGAGCCTGGGGGTGCTGAGCCTGAGCGTGTTGAGCCTGGGGGGCTGAGTCGGAGGGTGCGGAGTCAGGGGGTGCCGAGCCTCAGGGTGCTGCTTTCGTCTGGAGGTTTTGCTGGTGCTTCGCCGAGATTGTCTACGCACAGTCTGCGTGAGTGGCTTGTTTGGCGCGCACGGGCCTTCGGGTGGAGCTACCGGAGCTGGAGGTGCTGGAGTTACTGCTGGAGCTGGTGTTCCTGGAGGTACTGCGGCTACTAGTCTTGGAGGTGCTCGTACCCGGGATACTGGAGCTGCCGGGTCTGGTGGTGCTGGTGGCGCTGGAATTGGAGGAGGTGGAGTTGGAGGCACTGGCGCTGGAGGCGCTGGAGTGGGAGGAGTTGGCGCGGGAGGCGGTGGAGCTGGAGGAGCTGGAGCTGTTGACCCTAGCGGCGCTCTGCGGCCGCGACCGTACTTCGTTCCCCTGCTTCAGTAGGTTCTTGGTGTCCCGTCTTCTCCTAGCCTTACTCCTCCCCTCTTGTGTCCACCGCCTGACCAGTCGTAGCTGCCGTTGCAGCCGGCCTCTCCACTGCCAGCTCTTTCTCCATACACTGAGCAGTCCGGCGGTCTTACAGAGCGTCGTGAGCCTGCGTCTCGTCTTGTCTTGCCAATTCGCACTGCTCGTCGCGTTCCTCGTTCGCGTCCTCCTCCTGTCCCCGGCACGCACGCTATGGCACTCCGTCCTTCCTCTGTTCCACTGCGTGTTCCTCTGCCTGCTCCTCCTGAGTCATGTCTTCCTGCTGTCATTGACCCTTCCTTTGAGTCTGCTGCTGCGTCTGACCTCGTTGCTGAGCTGCTTGACTTTGCTACTGCCTGTTGTCTAGACTACGCCACTGCTCTTGTTGCTGAGTCTGCACCTGCCAGTCCTTCGTCCGTCGGGGGTGAGTGTGCTCTTGGCACGGACGTCCTTGAGGACAGGCAGGAGGACTTTGAGTGTCTTGCAGCTGCTGTACCTCGTTTCGCTTCCATCCTGCTTGCCCCTGAGGGAGACCCGGATGCACCAGACATCCCGACCCCACGCTCTTAGACAGAGGCGATTACGGGTCCTTACTCCTCTCAGTGGCAGGCAGCCATGGATGCCGAGATGGCATCCTAGAAGTCCACAGGCACCTACGTAGACGAGGTTCCCCCACCTGGGGCGAACATAGTTGATGGCATGTGGATTCTCAGGGTGAAGCGGCCGCCGGGTTCTCCGCCTGCCTTCAAGGCGCGTTACGTTGCTCGAGGCTTCAGTCAGCGACAGGGGGGTTGACTACTTCCATACCTTCTCCCCCACCCAAAGATGACTACTCTTCGGGTGTTGCTGCACGTCGCTGCTCAGCGTGACTACGAGTTGCACTCTCTGGACTTCAGCACAGCTTTCCTGCAGGGCAGCCTGCACGAGGAGATCTGACTGCGCCGCCCACCTATCTTCACTGGGTCGTTTCCTGCAGGTACCCAGTGGAGCCTCTGGCAGCCAGTCTACGGTCTCCGCAAGGTGCCTCGCGAGTGGTACGACACGCTGAGGACTACACATGCAGCTCTTGGGTTTGCTCCTTCTATTGCCGACCCGTCGCTGTTTCTCCGCACCGACACTTCGCTGCCGCCGTTCTACGTCCTCGTCTACGTAGACGACCTCATCTTTACCACTGCTGACACTGAGGCACTGACCCTTGTGAAGTCGGAGCTGCAGAGGAGACACGCTTGCACTGATCTGGATGAACAGCGCAGCTATCTTGGCTTGCAGATCACCCGGGACAGAGCACGGCGCACCATCACCCTGACTCAGTCACACATGGTGCACCAGGTCCTTCAGCGCTTCGGCTTCCAGTTCTCCTCGCCATAGCCCACTCCTCCGTCAACCAGCCACTCGCTCTCAGCTCCACCTTCGCTCTGGGATGCTGCAAAGAGGGTACTTGCGTTACTTGTGCAGTACGTCGGGCATGGGGCTCGTGCTTGGAGGACGGGGTGCATTTGTCCTCACTGGTCACGTAGACGCTTCCTGGGTTGACGACTCAGCTACGCAGCGGTCGTCACAGGGTTACACCTTCAGCCTTGGCTCTGGCTCTGTTTCCTGGCGGTCTACCCGCTCGTCTTCGGTTCTCAGCTCCAGTTGTGTTGCTGAGATCTTACCCCGGGGCCATGGCTGCACAGGAACTACACTGGCTCAACTACCTACTGACTGACTTGGGAGAGCAGCCTCGTTCGCCTCCAGTTCTGTACATAGACAACAAGGCCATGATTGCCTTGTGTCAAGAGCACAGACTGGAGCACAGAACAAAGCACATCGCTCTGATGTGTTAGGCCTTGTGCCTACTTTGCCTCACTTGCTTATTGCGTGACTCTGCTTGTACTGTGATCTATATATATACCTGCATCCTTACACTTGCTAGGGTATGATCACTGTATTGTTTGTTCTATTTTATATAACTCTGCATGTGAACTGGCCTTGTGGCCCTTTGCTTGTGCTCGGACTGTGTGGTGTCTTTGTGATCCACCCTGAACTTGCTTTGCTTTTCTTGACTGGTCTTGTGACCACTTGTTCTCCCCCACTTTGCCTATGGGGGTGTGTCAAAATGTCATATAGCTTATATTGTGTAGGCTATAGTGGGATAGCCCATAAGGGGTACAACCCAATTAGGGTAAGTACTTGTACCCAATTAGGGTACTCTTCTGACACGTTACTAACATGGCAGACTACACACATTCTACTCAGAGTCACTTCCATTTTCTTCATCAGTGGCATCCTCCTCGCTATCTTACGACAATGCCACAGTCACTTTCCCTTGGTCTTTGCGACTAAGCCACGAAAACTCTACGTCTAATCTTATTGCTTCTGCTGCAAATGCAGTTTCACAGGCTACAGCCTCCGCTGCTGCTGCTGAAGCTGATGCAGCAGGCCTCTTCTTCGCGCGCATTGCTCTGTCTCTCCCGAGACGCCATTAGCACATTCTTGGCAAGCCTGCGCTTCTTGGAGGCATGAACGAGAATGAATGAACTATGAATGAGTTGGGTACAAGTACTAACCCTAATTTGCTTGTACCCTTTATGGGCTACCCCACTACAAGCCTACACAATGTAAGTACTATAACATTTTGACACACCCCCATAGGCAAAGTGGGGGAGAACAAGTGGTCAAAACCCCAGTCAAGAAAAGCAAAGCAAGCTCAGGGTGGATCACGAAGTCACCACACATTCTGAGCACAAGCAAATGGCCACAAGGCCAGTTCACATGCAGAGTTATATAAAAGAGAACAAACAGTACAGTGATCATACCCTAGCAAGGGGTAAGCATGCAAGGTATATGTATATAGATCACAGTACAAGCAAAGTCACGCAGTGAGCAAGTGAGGCAAAGAAGGCAGAAGGCCTAAAACAGTACAGAAACGCTGATGATCACCAGACTGAAGTGCCTTGGTGAATATATCAGCAGTGTTGGCCCGAGTGGCCACGTAAGCAAGACAAAGCTGACCACGCTGCTGTAGCTCTCGAGCAAGGAAGTAACGCAGAGCGATGTGCTTTGTTCTATGCTCCAGTCTGTGCTCCTGACACAAGGCAATCATGGCCTTGTTGTCTACGTACAGAACAGGAGAAGAACAAGGCCGCTCTCCCACTTTGGTAGGTGAGCCAGCATAACTACTGTGCAGCCATGGCCCCTGCGTAGATCTCAGCCTCACAACTAAAACTGAGAACAGAAGACAAGCGGGTAGACTGCCAAGAAACAGAGCCGGAGCCAAGGATGAAAGTGTAACCCTGTGTAGCCAAGTCGTCAACCCAAGAAGCATCTGCGTGTCCAGTGAGGACAACTGGACCCCGTCCTCCAAGCACGAGCCCCATGCCCGAAGTTCTTCACAAGTAGCGCAACACCCTCTTAGCGGCCTCCCTGTGCTCTGGTCGATGTCTCCCGGGCACAACGTAGCGTGCCAGGATGCTAAGAGGGTAGGCAAGGTCAGGTCAAATGCAGGTCATCAGGTACATGAGGCAGCCCACAAGCTCTGGACACGGGCCACTCAGCTCTACGGACTCGTCCGAAGGTGGAGCTGAGAGCGAGTGACCGGTAGGCAGAGGAGTGGAAGTGGCGAGGAGTACCGAAAGCCGAAGCGCTAAAGGACCTGGTGCACCATGTGTGACTGAGTCAGGGTGATGGTGCACCGTGCTCTGTCCCGGGTGATCTGCAAGCCAAGATAGCTGCGCAGCTCACCCAGGTCAGTGCAGGTGTGTCTCTTCTGCAGCTCCAACTTCACAAGGGCCAGTGCCTCAATGTCAGCAGTGGCAAAGACCAAGTCGTCGACGTACACGAGGACGTAGAACGGCGGTAGCGATGTGTCGGTGCGTAGAAACAGCGACGGGTCAGCAGTAGAAGGAGTAAACCCAAGAGCCGCAAGTGTAGTCCTCAGTGTGTCGTGCCACTCACAAGGCGCCTGGTGGAGACCGTAGACTGGCCGCCGGAGGCTCCGCTGGGTACCTGCAGGAAATGACCCACTGAAGCTAGGTGGGCGGCGCAGCAAGATCTCCTCGTGCAGGCTGCCTGCAAGAAAGCTATGTTGAAGTCAAGAGAGTGCAGCTCGTAGTCACGCTAAGCGGCGACGTGCAGCAGCACCCAAAGAGTGGTCATCTTCGGGGTAAGGGAGAAGGTCTGGAAGAATTCAACTCCCTGTCGCTGACTGAAGCCTAGTGCAACGTAACGAGCCTTGAAGACAGGCGGAGAACCCGGCGGCCGCTTCACCTTGAAAATCCACATGCCATCGACTATGTTCGCCCAGAAGGGGGAAGTATGTCGACATATGTGCATGTGGACTTCCAGGATGCCATCTCTGCATCCATGGTTGTCTGCCTCTGAGAGGAGTAGGGACCCGTAATCGCCTCTACGTAAGAGCGCGGGGTCGGGAGGTCTGGTGCATCCGGGTCTCCCTCAGGTGCAAGCAGCATGGCCACGAGATGAGGTACAGCAGCTGCAAGACACTCAAAGTCCTCCTGCCTGTCCTCAAGGATGTCCGTGCCAAGAGCACACTCACCTCCGACAGACTGAGGACAGTCAGACTCAGACTCAGCAACAAGACTAGTGGCGTAGTCGAGACGACAGGCGGCAGCAAAGTCAACAAGCTCAGCAACTAGGGCAGACGCAACAGCGGACTCAAGCGAAGGATCAGTGACAAGGGTGGCTAGAAGACGAGGGATATTAGGACTGGCAACATGAACTAAGTCAGACTCATGGTCAGGAACGTCAGGAAGAGAGGATGCAGGAGGAGACGGCAGGGGAACTCGCAGTGGAATAGAGGAAGGACAAAGTTCCATAACGTGAGTGCCGGGGACAAGAAGAGGACGCGGACGAGGAACACGACGACCAGTGCGAACAGCGCGAATAGGCAAGGCAGGACGAGACTCAGGCTCACGACGCTCTGTCAAAGAGTCTGTCTACATAGCGAAAGGAGAAGGAGCAGGCAGTGGGGATTCTGGCTGTAACTGTGGTTGTGACTGGTGAGGCGGTGGACACAGCAAGCTATGAGTAAGGCCAGTAGACGACAGAGTTATAATAGCAAGGCAGTACATTGATCACAACCTAGCACTAGTAAACAAGCAGGTATATAGATATATATTAGTGTAAAACAAGAGCAAGTCAAGCAACCAGCAGGTGAGGCAGAGTGGGCACAAGCCCAAGAGCAGTGCAGAAACGCTGATGATCACCTGACCCAGGGGCCTTGGTGAACACATCAGCAGTGTTGGCCCGCGAGGCCACATAGGAAAAGCGGAGCTGACGATGCTGCTGCGGCTCACGTGCAAGGAAGTAGCGAAGAGCAATGTGCTTCGTTCTGTGCTCCTGTCTCTACTCACGACACAAGGCAAGCATTACCTTGTTGTCGACGTACAGAACTGGAGGAGAACGAGGCCGCTTCCCCAAGTCGGTCAGCAGGTAGGTCAGCCAGCATAGCTCCTGTGCAGGCATGGCCCCGGCGTACATCTCGGCCTCACAGCTAGAACCAAGCACAGAAGAAGAACGAGTGGACCTCCACGAGACAGAACCAGAGCCAAGATTGAAGGTGTAACCCTGTGACGAACGTTGAGTCGCCTGGTCGTCGGCCCAAGAAGTGTCCGAGAGTCCTGTGAGTACCACTGAACCCTGTCCTCCAAGCACGAGCCCCATGCCTGATGTACTGCACAGGTAACGCAGTACCCTCTTCGCAGCATCCCAGTGCACCCTTCGGTGTCTACCGGGAGCCACGTAGCGAGCCAGAAGGCTGAGAGGGTACGCGAGGTCAGGTCGTGTGCATGTCATCAAGTACATGAGGCAACCCACAAGCTCTTGGTATGGACCACTCGGCTCTACGGACTCGTCCGAAGGTGGAGCTGAGAGCGAGTGGCCGGTAGACAGTGGAGTGGGCTGTGGCGAGGAGAACTGGAAGCCGAAGCGCTGAAGGACCTGGTGCACCATGTGTGACTGAGTCAGGGTGATGGTGCGCCGTGCTCTGTCGCGGGTGATCTGCAAGCCAAGATAGCTACGCAGCTCACCCAGGTCAGCGCATGTGTGTCTCTCCTGCAGCTCCGCCTTCACTAGGGCCAGCGCTTTAGTGTCAGCAGTAGCAAAAACCAAGTCGTCGACGTACACGAGAACGTAGAATGGCGGCTGGGTAGTGTCGGTGCGTAGAATTAGCAAAGGAAGGATAAACCCCAAGAGCTGCAAGTGTAGTCCTCAGTGTGTCATGCCACTATCGGGGCTCCTTGCGAAGACCGTAGACTGGCCACCAGAGGCTCCACTGGGTACCCACAGGAAACGACCCAGTGGGCGACGCAGCCAGATCTCCTCGATGAGGCTGCTCTACAAGAAAGCTGTGGAGAAGTCGAGGGAGTGTAGCTCGTAGTCACGCTGTGCTGCAATGTGCAGCAGCACCCAAAGAGTAGTCATCTTCGGAGTGGGGGAGAAGGTCTAGAAGAAGTAGACCCCCTGTCGCTGACTGAAGCCTCGAGCAACGTAACGCGCCTTGAAGGCAAGCGGAGAATCTGGCGGCCGCTTCACTCTGAAAATCCACATGCCATCGACTATGTTTGCCCCTGGAGGAGGAACCTCATCGACGTAGGTGCCTGTGGACTTCCAGGAAGCCATCTCTGCGTCCATGGCTGTCTGCCAGTGAGAGGAGTATTCACCCGTGATCGCCTCAGCGTAAGAGTGCCGGGTAGGGATGTCAAGTGCATCCGGGTCTCCCTCAGGGCAAAGTAGCATGGATGCAAAACGAGGTAAAGCAGCCACAAGACACTCAAGCTCAAAGTGCCTGTCCTCAAAGACGTCACTGCTAAGGGCATGCTCCCCCCCGATGGACGAAGGACAGACAGACTGGGACTCAATAACAAGAATCGCGACGTAGTCAAGACGACTCCTAGCTTCAAAGTCAACTAGCTCAGTGACTAGGGCAAACGCAGCAGTAGACTCAAAGTCATGTTGGTGCAACCCTACGGTTTGCACTCGGCTTGTTGTCCGTGTGCGTGAATGTGTGTGTGTATGGAATGGTATGAGGGCATGGGATAATATATATTTCATGCTTATAATTGTGTGTGAATGTTGAGTCATGATGTCGAGTGTGTGTGTCGAGTCAATAGCGAGTTATCGCTAGACGCGTGTTACGCGGTCGTTTGTGTCTCGCGCGCGCGGTTTCTATTTTGTCGTGCGCGGTTTCTATTTTGTCCTGTGTCGAACGTTCGGCGTGTCGCAGGTGTGTGCAGCAGACCCATCAAGAACTCAAGGATGAGTTTGTGATGAAGAGCCCGAGCCTTGGTGTCAAGCCTCAAGTGATTTCGAAGCTTGCCAAAAGGGTACACCTCAAGATATTGAAGATAGTTACATTACTTTGTGTAGTGTAACATTTCACTTGGTGTAGGCCCTAGTGAAGGGTAGTTTCGAGACCCTTCGTGGTTGGGGACAGTGTGGCACTGTTCCACATCACTGTACCTCGGCTCTTGGGGTTTGTAGGAGCTGGGAGTCATTCCCAACTCGTAACTCTTCCTATCTTGTGTTCTAAGACTATAGTGGCTGCCATAGTACCGTTCGTTCAAACCGACGCTGTGTCGTCAATTCTTTATCAAATCGTGCAATCTAAATTGCTAATTGTAGACGACGTGAAGACGCTCCAGATCCAATTTGAATCAAGTCATTTGCAGCTGTGAGCAGAAAGCTATCAACGTTTGAAGCCGCTGTGCAGAAATCCGTCTGTGCTCTCTATCTTTCGTTTTAGGCACATTCAAGCCTATTGTGACTATAACAAGTGGTATCAGAGCCCCTTGGAGCAGTTTCGACAATGTCTGGACCTGAGGAAAGGGGTGGCAGAGGTGCTGGTGGCAGTGGAGAAGCTCAAGCTCAAGGCCAACCCAGTGATTCAGCCATGGCGCCCATGCAACCAAGTCTTGGCCCACCTAGGGATGAGCCTAGGGTGTTTGGGCTTGACAAGTTCAACGGTGACAACTTTGCTGAATGGTCCTTCAAGATGGAGAACATCTTTGACCACTATGACCTGCTGGAGATGATGGAAGGAACGGAGAAGCGCCCCGAGAACGACCCGGAGAAGAGCCCGTGGGTGCGGAAGAGCGCACAAGGCTATCTCTTACTTGGGCAAGCGTTGGGGAGCAGTCAGATCCGTAACATCAAGCCATTCCAGCGTGAACCGGAGAAAGGACCAAAGGCATGGGCTGCTCTCAAGGGTGTACATGCTCCTGCAACAGCGGCGGTAGCGGTGGTGTTGGAACGGCAAATGGCGGCACTACGAATTGAAGAAGACAAAGCGGTTGAAGAAGGGGTGCAGAAATTCTTCGACTTGTTGACGCGGCTTGAGGGAGCTGATTTGAACTACAGTGAGCTCCAAAAGAAGACCAAGTTGCTGGCCTTACTCCCAGAGTCATGGTCCTCGCTCATCATCAACCTTAATCGCGACTTGCCCCGCCTCTCGCTTGAAGACGTGAAGCGAGCTATCCTTCAAGAGGATTTCCGCCGCCGTGAGTTGGCGAGTGCGGATGGCGCTGGGGCAGCGAGCATCGGCCGTGGATATGGTCGAGGAAGAGGCAGAGGACGAGGGGGAGGAAGGTTTGGTGGCAGCAACTTCGGCGGAGGCCGCAGGAGTGGCGGTTATGGCAGCGACGACAAGAGCTACGGACGCGGTCGCGGCCGATTCGACGGCGAGTGTCACTATTGCCACAAGAGCGGACACATGTGGCGCGACTGCTACAAACTCCCTGATGGTTGGACCCCTGCTCAAGGCCAAGAGGGTAGAGGAGCAGGAGGAGGGAGAGGACGAGGCCGTGGAGGCCGTGGCGGTCGCGGTGGCGGAGCTGCAAACATGAAGAGCGGAGACAACGACAAGGACCCGAGCGACGATCGATACCCGGGTCTATTCTACTTCGTGTCGACGCAAGTACCCGGCTGGTCCAGAGAAGGATGAAGGCTTTGAGGAGCCAGCAGCTGTGGGGAAGGTGACCCTACACCCCCTGGACTATTGGGTGATTGATAGTGGCGCTACCTATAGCATGACACCTCGCCCGGACTTGCTCACCGAACTCGAGCCGTCACCGGTGAAGCATGTCACATCGGCTTTGGGGCAGCGAGCAGAGGTGAAAGGCATGGGCAAGGCCATGTTCAAGGGTGCTGATGGGAAGATGGTGGGCCTCAAGAACGTGCTTTGGGTGCCCAGCCTTGCTGCAAACCTGATTTCCGTGCGGCGGTTGGCAAAGGCCGGCATGGACACGAACTCGAAGGGAGCCAAGACCTACACCGCAAGGCTTGGCGATCGAATTCTTTGGGACCTTCATGAGGACAGGGATGTCTACAACGAGATGTGGCAGATCCCAGTGGTCCCTATGCCTAAGGAGAGGCAAGTGGCAGCAAGCATCAGCACCAAGGATGGAGCGGTCGGTAGCGACGATGGCGCAAACGGTCGCGTTAAGGAGAATGAGCTCAAGAAGAGCAAACCTGGAGGGACCAGCAAGTTCAGTGAACCTAAGGAGAGTGGTGCAGCAACCAAGGAGCAGCAAAAGGGTGAGGAGAACCCAGAGGCAGCAGCGGAGGAGGACTACGGAGAGAGTATGTGGGGCGCTATTGCGAGCGCGGCATTCTCCAATCCAACTTCGGCTACGGGGGAGTGTGATTGGCTCACCTTGCATCGGCGCATGGGGCATGTGGCCCTGCCCATCTTGCAGCAGCTAGTGAAGAATGAGATGGTTGCTGGCATACGTGTGAAGGGGGAGCCCGATGAGGTGCTTGGCTGCCCGACGTGCATTCAAGCCAAGTTCACCCGGTTTCCGTTCCCTAGTTCGGAGGCAACGGCAAAGGCACCGCTTGATGAGGTGGTGATGGACGTGGTGGGCCCCCTGAAGCTTGGAGCTGCTGGAGCTGAGTATTTTCTCACCATTGTCGACGTCTACACCCGCATGACTTGGGTGTACGTGCTGGCCAAGAAGAGCGACGTGGCTGAAACGTTGAAGACGGATTGGTTCCCGATGGTGGAGCGGCAACAAGACCGTCTAGTCAAGTCAATCCGCACCGATCGAGGGGGAGAGTTCCTGAGCAAGGAGTTTGGGTTGTGGCTGAAGAAGAATGGTATTCGGCACTCCCTCACCATGCCATACTCCCCTGCAATGAACGGCATCGCCGAGCGAGCGAACCGCACAATCACGGAGGCGGCACGCGGGTTGCTCATTGAAGCCGGGCTACCCGACTATTTCTGGCCTGATGCGGTGCGGAGCGCGTGTGTGGCCAAGAACAGAGCCTTGACTCATGTGGGAGCAGAGAAATGGGTGCCCTATGTGGAGTGGCTAGGAAGGAAGCCAAAGGTGGATATGCTTCGGGTGTTCGGGTGCATGTGCATGGCGCTCGTGCCTAAGCATCTTCGGCACAACAAGCTTGGTGCCAAGGCGGTGTGGGCCGTGCACTTGGGCATGGCTCAAAACAGCAAGGGATGGCTTCTTTGGGACCCATTCACCAAGAATTTCTTGGTGAGCAGGGACTGCAAGTTCATGGAGAACTTCATGTACAAGGATTGGAAGGCGGAGAATGAGGCGAAGATAGGCGTGGTGTTTGGGGAGGTGAAGAGTTCCGGTTTGGAGCATGTGGAGCTGCCTTTGGAGCTGAGCAGCGGCAGCACAACCACAAGGCAATCCTCCCTTGTGAATGGGGGAGAGGAGGCCAATGATGCAGAGGAAGAAGAGGAGGAGGTGCAGCAAGTGAGCGAGCGTGCACCGTCACTCCCTTCCCGTACTACGAGTGCTCCACGGATTCGAGCCACACCGCAGCAACGCCAAGGCCTTCAAGTCCCTGCAGCTGAGGAGGAAGGAAGGGGGAAAGGAGAGTTCAACCCCCTAATAGGCTGACCTATGATGCGCCGGGAAAGCAGGGCAAGACAGCCCTGGCCGGAGCGGCAATGATGGTCGGAGACGACGAGGAGAGTGACTACGAGGAGTGTGCCTTCGCGTTCTTCTCTCCGGTGGAGATGCCGGGAGAACCAGCAACTCTCAAGGAGGCTTTGGAGAGTAGTGATGCTGAGGAGTGGAAGAAGGCCATGGAGAGTGAGCTGAAGAGCATCGAGGAGAATGACACGTTTGAATTGGTGGAGCTACCGGAGGGGCGTACGGCGATAACGTCCAAGTGGCTCTTCAAAATCAAGTCGGATGCCGACGGCAAGATCGAGCGCTACAAGTCTAGGCTTGTAGCCAAGGGGTACCAGCAGAAGGAGAAGGTGGACTTCAAGGAGCTGTTTGCCCCTGTGGTGAAGCCGACGACGCTGCGAACCCTATTCGCGGGAGCCGCCATCAAAGGATGGGTAGTAAAGCAAATGGACATCGTAACGGCATTCCTTAACGGCATCCTTGAGGAGGAGATTTTTATGGCGCAGCCAGAGGGGTTTGATGATGGTAGTGGCAGAGTGTGGAAGCTGAAGAAGGCCCTCTATGGGCTGAAGCAGGCCCCTAGGCAATGGTACATGAAGCTGCGCGAAGTGTTGGAGGGGATCGGCTTCACTCCCTCAACGGCCGATCACTCCTTGTTCATGCTTGGCGAGGGGGAGCAGAGGAGTTTCATGGTGGTTTATGTGGATGACATCCTCATTTTCTCACCCTCTTCTGACCTTATGAAGGAGGTGATGCTGAAGCTTCAAGACAAGTTCAAGTGCAAGGCCCTTGGTGACGTGAGCTTCTACCTTGGGCTCCACATCGAACGAGATGTGGAGAAGCGGTGCATGCGGGTGCATCAACGAAAGTACCTGGAGGCATTGGCTGCCAACTTTGGGCAGAGTGAAGGCCATGTGGCTACACCCTTTCCCTCTGGGTTCAAGTGTGTGAAGGGACCAGAGGAGGAGAGCGTTGGTGAAGAGGAGAGGCGCCGATTTCACTCGTTGGTGGGCAGCCTCATGTATGCGGCGGTAAACACCCGACCGGACGTCGCGTTTGCTACCGGGCAGCTGGCTAGGGTTGTGCAATGCCCTAATGAGGAGCAGGTAGCAGCTGGAATGAGGGTGGCCAAGTATCTTGGCCAAACACCGACCGTTGGGCTGCAATACTCGGCGGCGGCACAAAGGCGCCAAAAGGGCGCGGATGGTGTTGAACCCGGGCGTTTGTTCCTCACCGCCTACTCGGATGCTTCATATGCATCAGAACCAGAGGACATGACAAGTGTGGGAGGCTTCATATGCTGTGTTGGTGGAGGCCCAACTGCTTGGGAGAGCAAGAAGCAGGTTGACCAAGCTTTGAGCTCGGTGGAGTCCGAGTACATGGCACTCTTCCGTGCCGTACGGGAGATTGTGTGGCAGCGGCGTTTGTTGGCTGAATTGGGGGAGGAGCAGCAAGGACCTACCCCACTGTACTGTGACAGCCAGGGTGCCATTGCTCTTGCTAAGAACCCTGTGTTGCATGGACTCACGAAGCACATGAGGGTGAAGTGGCATTGGACGAGGAGCATGGTAACCGCGGGTGAAGTTGAGTTGCGCTACGTGAAGACCACGGGGCAGCCGGCTGACATGATGACCAAGAGGCTGGTGGAGCAGCAGCATTGGAAGTGTTGCAAGCTGGCTGGGATGGCTCTGAACTGAGAGAGCAACATATCCTAAGGCCAACAATCCGAGGGGGAGTTTGTTGGTGCAACCCTACGGTTTGCACTCGGCTTGTTGTCCGTGTGCGTGAATGTGTGTGTGTATGGAATGGTATGAGGGCATGGGATAATATATATTTCATGCTTATAATTGTGTGTGAATGTTGAGTCATGATGTCGAGTGTGTGTGTCGAGTCAATAGCGAGTTATCGCTAGACGCGTGTTACGCGGTCGTTTGTGTCTCGCGCGCGGTTTCTATTTTGTCGTGCGCGGTTTCTATTTTGTCCTGTGTCGAACGTTCGGCGTGTCGCAGGTGTGTGCAGCAGACCCATCAAGAACTCAAGGATGAGTTTGTGATGAAGAGCCCGAGCCTTGGTGTCAAGCCTCAAGTGATTTCGAAGCTTGCCAAAAGGGTACACCTCAAGATATTGAAGATAGTTACATTACTTTGTGTAGTGTAACATTTCATTTGGTGTAGGCCCTAGTGAAGGGTAGTTTCGAGACCCTTCGTGGTTGGGGACAGTGTGGCACTGTTCCACATCACTGTACCTCGGCTCTTGGGGTTTGTAGGAGCTGGGAGTCATTCCCAACTCGTAACTCTTCCTATCTTGTGTTCTAAGACTATAGTGGCTGCCATAGTACCGTTCGTTCAAACCGACGCTGTGTCGTCAATTCTTTATCAAATCGTGCAATCTAAATTGCTAATTGTAGACGACGTAAAGACGCTCCAGATCCAATTTGAATCAAGTCATTTGCCGCTGTGAGCAGAACGCTATCAACGTTTGAAGCCGCTGTGCAGAAATCCGTCTGTGCTCTCTATCTTTCGTTTTAGGCACATTCAAGCCTATTGTGACTATAACAAGTCAGGGTCAGTGACGACGGTAGCAAGGAGACGAGTGACAGTACGACTGACAGCACGAGCAAGGTCAGACTCAGGGTCAGAAACGTGCGGAAGAGAGGACGCGGGAGTCTCAGGCAGGACAACACGCTGTGGAACAGAGGAAGGACGAAGTGCCATACTGTGAGTGCCTGGGAGAGCAGGAGGACGATGACGGGCGACACGACGAGCACGAACAGGTGTGGAAGCACAAGTCTCAGGCTCACGACGCTCAGTCAGGGACTCGGTCACCTCAGTGTGAGGAGCAGGAGCATGCAACGGGGAGCCAGGCAGTAGCTGTGGCTAAGACTTGTCTGTCGGTGGACACAGGAGAGGTGGAGTTTGGCAAGTGGAAGACGGGAGACTAAGAACCTGGCGAAGGACCGAGTCAGGCGACGGCATTGGACGACTGCGGTTGCGGGTAAAATAACGGTAGGTGCGGGGCAGGTCCAGCAGCTCTAGCTCCTCCAGCACCAGCAGCAGCAGCACCTCCAGCACCAGCAGCTCCAGTAGCACCTCCAGCACCAGCACCACCACGAGCTCCGGCACCGCCAGCACCTCTAGCACCAGCAGCACACCCAACACCTCCAACGCCAACAGCTCCAGCAGCACCTCCAGCACCAGCAGCACCACCTGCTCCGGCAGCTCTAGCACCTCTAGTACGCGCACCTCCAGGACCAACAGCTCCAGCACCTCCAGCACCTTCAGTACCTCCAGTACCCCCAGCAGCACCTCCAGCACCTCCAGCACCAGCAGGACCACCAGCTCCGGCAGCTCCAGCACCTCCAATACGAGCACCTCCAGGACTAGCAGCTCCAGTACCTCCAGTACCTCCAGCTCCAGCTCCTCCAGCACCAGCAGCACCTCCAGCACCAGCTGTACCTCTAGGACTAGTAGGTCCAGCACCTCCAGCACCTCCAACACCAGCAGCACCAGCACCTCCAGTTCCAGCAGCTCGAGCACCTCCAGCACCATCTGGACCTCCAGGACTAGCAGCTTCAGCACCTCCAGCACCAGTAGCACCTCCAGGACTAATAGCTCCGACACCTCCAGCACGAGCAGCACCTCCAGCACTTCCATGACTAGCATCTCTTGTACCTCAAGCACCAGCAGCACCTCTAGTACCTCCAGCACCAGCAGCACCTCTAGCAAGTACCTCCACCACCTCCAGCACCAGCAGTACCTCCAGGACTAGTAGCTCCAACACCAACAGGACCGTACCCTCCATCACCAGGACTGCCTCGCCAAACGATCCACGCACGAATCGCTTGCAGCAAGAGCGTCTCAAGAAGATCAGGCTGCTGTGGCTGTCCAGCTCCAGGACCTCCAGCAGGGTCACCCACAGCTCCACCGCCACTAGGACCGGCAGCACCCCCAGAGTTAGCACCCCCAGTCTCAGCACCCCCAGTCTCAGCACCCCCAGTCGCAGCACCCCCAGAACCAGCACCCCCAGTCGCAGAACCCCCAGAACCCTCACCCTCTGTCTTAGCACCCCCAGGCTCAGCACAAGCAGTCTCAGCTCGAGAGTCCACAGCAGCAGGCTGCGGAGCGGCGAAGACGGCCAAGGCAGAAAACTAGGGGGGGTCTCCAAGCGTGGAGAGCTGCAAGTGGCCGCCGTGTCGTCAGCGACGGGGTCAACCCCTTCAGGTGGGCCAGAGGAGTCAGAAGAGATCTCCAGAGGCTCAACCAAGGGGGGTGGGTCTACCTGAGACACACCTGAGGGAGTAGGACCCTGTGGGGGGAGGGGGTCTACCGGGGGGGGAACTGGTACCAGGAAGAGAGGCGCTAGGGGGACCGGGTGGGACGCGTGTGGGTGTAGTCTGTAGAAACAGACAGACTCGTCAAAGGTGACGTCATGGGAGGAGAAGACTCGACGCGAGCGCGGGTGGTAGAACTGCCACAGCAGGGCGTCGGTGGGGAAGCCAAGGAAGACGCAGTAGAGAGTGCGAGAGGAGAGCTTGCTCGCTTTAGCATCGCGAACAAGGGAGAGCGCGCCCCAGACCCAAAACCCTGACGCATTGCCAACCTTCTCCGTCCACCGGAGTGTGGGCGAGGTCTTTGGCTCAGAGACACAGGGGCAGAGGCTGAGCTGATGTGCAGTATATCGGACCACAAACGGCCACAGAAAATGGGCAGCAGCCGCATGGATCATGGACGTACGAGCAACCTCCATGATCAAGCCAATGCGACGCCCAGCAATCCCATTCTGCTGAGGATAGGCCAGAAGCGTGAACGTCAGGCAGATGCCCTCCTCTCGACAGAACTCCTCAAGGAGGCCAGAAGAGAACTCACCGCCCCTGTCAGAGTGCAGGCGCAGGACTGGGAAGTCCCGACGAAACCGTTCGCGCAGCTGGCAACGAGTAGCACGGATCCAGGGGATCAAAACACTGCTGACGTCCGCCTTGTGCCGCAAGGGGAAGACACTGGTGTAGCGTGTGTAGTCGTCAACAACCAGCAGGAATTAGCACTCCTGGTGCGTTCCACCGACGGGGGCCGGGCCCTACACGTCCATGTGGAGAGTCTGCAGAGGAGCAGTGGTCAGAGAAAACTCGGAGGAGTGAGGAGCGGCGCGCTGCCGCCCCTCGACGCAGGGAAGGCACGGCGGTGCAGGGGAGCGCGAGAGGGAGGGCAGGGACCTGGGAAGCCCAGAGAAGAGGAGACGGGAGTGCATGCTGCGGAGACGCAGCAGCGAGGGGTGACCTAGGCGGTGGTGCCAGAGAAGAGTCTGGAGAGAGAGTACCCGACACGGGCAAGACGCTGCAAGCTGACCAGACGCAGATACCCGACTCGACGCAGCCACCTGACCTGACTCAGCCACTTGACCTGACTCAGCCACCTGTGCAGACGCAGTGGTCAGTGTGTACAGTCCGGACCCAGGCTGACGAGTGAACGTAGCAAGGTGACGGCCAGTCTGTGAGCACTTACAGGTCGCCACACGCTGTCCTCCTGGAATGAAGGTGTCAACACATGCATCTTGGAGAACTGCGTTGCTCTACAAGTTCGTTGAGAACTCGGGGAGGTGGAGACCTAAGAGAGACCCGGAGGGGACTGCTGGACAAGGGAGGACAGTGGAGGCTCGTGCGACTACTGGGCCCCCAGTGGGGTCAGCCAGTGAGACTGGTACCCGGTGCAGCAAGTGGTGTGAGTGTGCTGCAGTCACGAAAGAAGCAACGTGACGCGCCTGAGTCAAGTGTGAAAGTGTGCAAGGCCTCAGCTAACGCAGGACCTGTGGCAGTAGACGCACGAACACCTAAAGCTGCAGCAGACTCACTAGCACCTGGATCGGCAACAGACTCACTAGCACCTAGTGCGGCAGCAGACTCACTAGCACCTAGAGCAGCAGCCTCTACAGAACAAGGGACACATCGCTGAGAAACCAATTCACTAAGCAGCTGCGGGGAGAAGGTCTCCTACTGACTCTGCTGCCAGCCGCTGTGCAGTACGCAGAAAACCAAAGCCTCCACCACCTGGATGGGCCCGCTGAATAACCCACTCGCGAAGCTGCTGTGGGGATAGCGTGTCCAGGAGAGGCAATGGCTGTTGCTTTCCACCCTTAGCCGCTGCGACTACCGTGAAACTGGCCATGACAGGCAGTGGCAGTCAGTAGCAGCGGCGAAAGGGCAGGAGTAGTGACTGTTGAAGTGACTGTGGAGGTCAGTAGAGTACGTGGGCAGCAGGGCACAGGCTAGCGCAATAATAGTAGTAGTGCCAGTAGTGGCAGCACGAGCAGCAGCAGCAGTAGTAGCAGCAGCCGTTGCAGTAGCAGTAGAAGCAGCAGCAGTGCGCTGGGCAGCAAGACGCGCTGGCGCTTTTAGGGTTGCGGGGCGCGCTGGCGTGCTTAGCAGCGGGGCGTGCTGGCGCACTTCGCAGTGGGACGCACTGGCGCGCTGGCGCGCTTAGCAACGGGGCGCGCTGGCGCGCTGGGCTGCGGGGCGCACTGGCGCGCTAGGCTGCGGGGCGCGCTGGCGCGCTTAGCAGTGGGGCGCGCTGGCGCGCTGGGCTGCGGGGCGCGCTGGCACGTTTAGGGCTGCGGGGCGCGCTGGGCTGCGGGGCTGCTCGCGGGCAGAAGGGGCGCGCAGGGCAGGGGCTGCTCGCGGGCAGCAGGGGCGCGCGGGGCAGGGGCTGCTCGCGGGCAGCAGTGGCGCGCGGGGCAGGTGCTGCTCGCGGGCAGCAGGGGCGCTCAGGGCAGGGGCTGCTCGCGGGCAGCAGTGGCGCGCGGGGCAGGGGCTGCTTGCGGGCAGCAGGGGCGCGCGGGGCAGGGGCTGCATGCGGGCAGCAGGGGCGCGCGGGGCAGGGGCTGCTCGCGGGCAGTAGGGGCGCGCGGGGCAGGGGCTGCTCGTGAGCAGCGGGGGCGCGCATGACAGCAGGGCAGCGCGCTAGGGCAGGCAGTGCGAGTAGCTGCAGGGCAGCGTGACACTGTGCGAGAGGGCCGGACAGCGCAAGGGCGCTTCGGGCAGGAACAAGTGGAACGATCGGTGGGCCCTAAAAACCTAATAGGTTGCCTGCTCTGAATACCATGTCAGAATCAACTGTGCAGGAATGAATGAACTATGAATGAGTTGGGTACAAGTACTAACCCTAAAGTGTTGTACCCCTTGTAGGCTAACCCGCTATAGCCTAGAGAGAACACAAACATACAGTTTGACACACCACAGGTCACACGTACCAGTGAGTTGAAAAGCAGGGCCAAGTGAGTTCTCCCAGCACATCGAGTCGGGTTGACTTCTGATGCAAGATTTGGTTTGAGAATTCATCCAGCCTTTCAATCTACGGGGTAACATCTTATGTAGACCTGCATTCGAACGCAAATGAAAAATCCAATTAAGTGTCCTAACTTCAGATAGTGTCCTTGCGTTGGAATATGCCCTTAGTAATAGAGCGTATACAACAACAAACACAACAACGGGCAAAAACAACTAAGACAGGCTCAACGCACCTGGAAGGGTGTCCGGGTCTTCCTGTTTCTTCTTGAACATGTTGCGCAGTGACAGCACTCATTGCGCCAACCGGCGCTCACGTTTCACCTGGGTCTTGGGGTATGATTCCTGCTTTAACAGCTTTGCCTCGTTAAGCATCGCAAGGTCCTTCAGGCGGTAGTCAAGCCTCCCGATCAACAAGGTAATGAACCCGCGCGCCAGCTCTAAACATGCTTGGTTGTCCGCATCGCTCTTCTGCCCCTCGGTGTGTTCCTCATGCAGGCGGTACTGATGTGTTGTCGGGGTATCGTCAGATGCCGAGCCAGCAACGAGTACCTCTCGGCGCTCCCCAAAGCCGTGTTTCTCGAGGAAGGATCCCAACGCTTCGCCGCCCTGCCCGAATGTCTTGTCGTCGCTGTCAAGGTAACGGGTCCAAAGCAGCAGGGTAGTGTTGTGCACCATCGGCAGCACATGGGTCGCGTCAATCTACGAAGGGTGGAATTAGGAAAGCTAAAGTTAGTACAGAGAATTAGACAAAGCGGGGTTGAATCTAAGATATATTAACTCACCTAACATCGCTGAAACTTCATGTTGAGAAGGTTAAGTTCCTTCAAGACATCGGCAAGGAAAAACAGCAAGAAGTGAAACTTGTAACTCGTGACGGTGTGATAAACCTTACGGCCAAACTCGTGCAACACAATGACTGCTGCCGGAAACACGTCAACCAAGCACTGTATCGCTTGACCGCGGGAGAGCCAACGAATATCTTTAACTCCCTGCATCTCAAGTTTTGTCTCGCAGATGACCTCCTGGAGCTCATGGAAATGGGCGGGGACAACTATGAAGCGGCCGAGGTTATCCGCTATTGACCGGACCACCTTGTCCACGATCTGAAGGTTCGGATATGCATTGGCAGCATCCTTTGCTGCCAGGGCCTCCCAGTCAAACAAGAACAATGAGAAGCAAGAAACCACATAAGCATAAACAACAGGTATATGTGCGCGGTCAAGAGAATGAACGAGAATGAATGAACTAGCAAAGAGATCGGTACCAGTACTAACCCTAACTGGGTTGTACCCCTTATGGGCTACCCCACTACAGCCTACACAAAGGTATAAGCTATAATGTTCTGACACACGCCCATAGGCAAAGTGGGGGAGAACAAGTGGTTACAAGATCAGTCAAGAAAAGCAAAGCAAGCTCAGGGTGGATCACAAAGTCACCACACAGTCCGAGCACAAGCAAAGGGCCACAAGGCCAGTTCTCATGCACAGATATATACATAAAAGAGAACAAACAATACAGTGATCATACCCAAGCAAGTGCAAGCATGCAGGTATATATATAGATCACAGTACAAGCCAAGTCACGCAGTAAGCAAGTGAGCCAAAGTAGGCACAAGGCCTAACACAGTAGAGAAACGCTGATGATCACCAGGCGGAAGTGCGTTGGTGAATATATCAGCAGTGTTGGCCCTAGTGGCCACGTATGCAAGACGAAGCTGGCCACGCTGCTGCAACTCTCGAGCAAGGAAGTATCCCAGAGCGATGTGCTTCGTTCTGTGCTCCAGTCTGTGCTCCTAACACAAGGCAATCATGGCCTTGTTGTCTACGTATAGAACTGGAGGTGAATGAGGCTGCTCTCCCAAGTCAGTCAGCAGGTAGGTGAGCCAGCGTAGCTCCTGTGCAGCCATGGCCCCGGCGTAGATCTCAGCCTCACAACTGGAGCTGAGAACCAAAGACGAGCGGGTAGACCGCCAGGAGACAGAGCCAGAACCAAGGCTGAAGGTGTAACCCTGTGACGAGCGCTGCGTAGCTGAGTCCTCAACCCAGGAAGCGTCTGCGTGACCGGTGAGGACAAATTGACCCCGTCCTCCAAGCACGAGCCCCATGCCTGACGTACTGCACAAGTAACGCAGTACCCTCTTCGCAGCATCCCAGTGCACCTTTCGGTGCCTACCGGGAGCCACGTAGCGAGCCAGGAGGCTGAGAGGGTACGCGAGGTCGGGTCAAGTGCACGTCATCAGGTACATGAGGCAACCCACAAGCTCTGGGTACGGACCCCTCAGCTCTGTGGACTCGTCCGAAGGTGGAGCTGAGAGCGAGTGACTGGTAGACAGAGGATTGGGCTGTGGCGAGGAGAACTGGAAGCCGAAGCGCTGAATGACCTGGTGCACCATGTGTGACTGAGTCAGGGTAATGGTGCACCGAGCTCTGTCCTGGGTGATCTACAAGCCAAGATAGCTGCGCAGTTCACCCAGGTCAGTGCAGGTGTGTCTCTTCTGCAGCTCTGACTTCACAAGGGTCAGTGCCTCAGTGTCAGCAGTGGCAAAGACGAGGTCGTCGACGTAGACGAGGACGTAGAACGGCGGCAGCGAGGTGTCGGTGCGTAGAAACAGCGACGGGTCAGCAGTAGCAGGAGCAAACCCAAGAGCCGCAAGTGTAGTCCTCAGTGTGTCGTGCCACTCGCGAGGCGCCTGGCGGAGACCGTAGACTGGCCATCGAAGACTCCACTGAGTACCTGCATGAAAAGACTCAGTGAAACCAGGTGGGCGGCGCAACCAGATCTCCTCGTGTAGGCTGCCCTGTAGGAAAGCTGTGCTGAAGTCCAGGGAGTGCAACTCGTAGTCACGCTGAGCAGCGACGTGCAGCAACATCCGAAGAGTAGTCATCTTCGGGGTGGGGGAGAAGGTCTGGAAGTAGTCATCCCTGTCGTTGACTGAAGCCTCTAGCAACGTAACGCGCCTTGAAGGCAGGCGGAGAACCCGGCGGCCGCTTCACCCTGAAGATCCACATGCCATCGACTATGTTCGCCCCAGGTGGGGGAACCTCGTCGACGTAGGTGCCTGTGGACTTCCAGGATGCCATCTCGGCATCCATGGCTGCCTGCCACTGAGAGGAGTAAGGACCCGTAATCGCCTCTGCGTAAGAGCGCGGGGTCGGGATGTCTGGTGCATCCGGGTCTCCCTCAGGGGCCAGCAGCATGGAAGCGAAATGAGGTGCAGCAGCTGCAAGACACTCAAAGTCCTCCTGCCTGTCCTCAAGGACGTCCGTGCCAAGAGCACACTCACCCCCGACGGACGGAGGACCGGCAGACGTAGAGTCAGTAACGAGAGCAGTGGTTTAGTCTAGACGGCAGGCAGTAGCAAAGTCAAGCAGCTCAGCAACAAGAGCAGACGCAGCAGTTGACTTAAACGAAGGGTCTATGACAGCAGTGGCAAGGAGACGAGAGATAGAGGGATGGACAGCACGAGCGCGGTCAGACTTAGGGTCAGGGACCTCAGGAAGAGAGGACTCAGGAGGAGCAGGCAAAGGAACACGTAGAGGAACAGAGGAAGGATGAAGGGTCATACCATGCGTGCCGGGGACAGGAGGAGGACGCGAACGAGGAACACGACGAGCAGTGCAAACAGGCGAGACAAAACGAGACGCAGGCTCACGACGCTCGGTAAGACCGCCAGACTACTCAGTGTAAGGAGAAGGAGCAGGCAGTGGAGAGGCCGGCTATAACGGCGGCTGCGACTGGTCAGGCGGGGGACACATGATAGGAGGAGTAAGGCTAGTAGAAGACGGGGTACCAAGAACCTGCTGAAGCAGGGGAACGAAGTACGGTCGCGGCCGCACAGCGCCACCAGGGTCAACAGCTCCAGCTCCTCCAGCTCCTCCTGCTCCAGCTCCTCCAACACCAGGGCCTCCAACTCCAGCGCCTCCTGCGCCAGTGCCTCCAACTCCAGCTCCTCCAGATCCAGCGCCACCAGTGCTAGGAGCACCAGACTCCGGAAGGTCTCCAACTCCAGCACCCTCAACACCACCAATCCCGGCAGCTCTAGTACCCCGGGTACGAGCACCTCCAGGACCAGTGGTTGCGGTACCTCCTGTAACACCAGCTCGAGCAGCAACTCCAGTACCTCCAGCTCCAGCCGCGCCAGTACCTCCAGCCCCAGAAGCTCCACTCCGAAGGCGCGTACGCCGAACAAACCACTCACGCAACTGCTGCGGAGACAGTCTCGGCGAAGCACCAGCAGAACCTCCAGACGAAGCATCACCCTTAGGATCCGCACCTCCAGACTCCGCACCCTCCGACGCACCACCCCCAGGCTCAACACCCTCAGGCTTAGCACCCCCAGGCTCACCACCCCCAGTCGCAACACCCCCAGGCTCAGCACCCCCAGTCTCAGCACCCTTAGACTCCGCACCCCCAGGCTGCACACCCCCAGACGCAGCACCTCGAGGAGCACCTGAGCCGACAGCTACCTGAACAGGCGCAAGACCAGGGAGAGGGTCTACCTGAGACACACCTGAGGGAGCAGGACCCTGGGGCGGGAGGGGGTCTACCGGAGGGGGACCGGGAGCAAGGAAGAGCGGCGGGGGCGGGGGAGGAGCAGAGTGGTAGGGGAAGAGACGGTAAAAGGGGAACCCACTCGTCAAACGTGTCGTCCTTAGAAGGGAGGACACGCCGCGAGGTGGGGTGGTAAAACTGCCAGCCAGGCGCGTCAGGGACAAAGCCAAGGAAGACGCGGGGGATAGCACGGGGGGAGAACTTGTCCGCGATACGTCAACGGGATCCCCAGACCCGGAACACCGACGCATCGCCAACCTCCCCCGTCCAACGCCGTGTGGGCGAGGTCTCCGGCAAGGAGACACGGGGCCAGAGGTTGAGCTGATCCGCAGCGTACTGGACCACGAACGGCCACAGAAAATGGGGAGCAGCCGCATGGATCATGGAGGTGCGAGCGACCTCCATGACTAAGCCAATGCGGCGCTCAGCAATCCCATTTTGCTGAGGGGAGGCTGGAAGCGTGAACGACTGGAGAATGCCCTCCCCACGACAAAAGTCCCGCAAGAGGTTGGAGGAGAACTCACCACCTTTGTCAGAGTGCAGACGTAGGACAGGAAGGTCCTGGCCGAACCGCTCGCGGAGCTGGAGATGGACTGTGCGGATCCAAGGGATCAAGACATCAACAACCTGACCCTTGCTGCGCAAGGGGAAGACCGTGGTGTACCGCGTGTAGTCGTCAACTACTAGCAGAAAGTAGCGCTCGCGGCTCTGACCACTGACGCGAGCTGGGCCCCACACGTCCATGTGGAGAGTCTGCATGGGAGCAGTCGTCGGGGGGAACAAGGAGCAGTGACGAGCGGCGCGCTGCCGGCCCTCGACGCAAGGAAGGCAGGGCGGGGCAGGCGAGGGCGGCAGGGGAGGCAGAGACCTGGGTAGACCAGAGACAAGAAGATGAGAGTGCATGCCACGAAGGCGTGGCAGGGAGTGATGACCCAGGCGGTGGTGCCACAGAAGATTCTGGTGCGACAGGAGGCGACACGAGCAAGAGGCGGCTACCTGACCTGACGCGGACACCTGAGCAGACGCAGCTACCAGAGAAGGATCGGTAGCGAGTGTGTACAGACTCGACCCTGGCCGACGAGTGAACATGGCCAGGTGACGCCCCGTTCGTGTGCACGTGCATATCGACACACGCTGACCCCCAGGAGTGGTGGCAGTGACCATCGCATCCTGGAGGGCAGCGGTACTCACCAAGTTGGTAGAGAACGAGGGGAGGTGAAGGCCTGGCAGTGAACTGGACGGAACTGCCGGTCACAGGAGGAGAGTGGAGGAACGGGCCACTACCGATCCCCCGGAGGGGTCAGCCAGTCTGACCGGGACAGGTGCAGGGAGAGGAGTGAGTGTGGTGCTGTCACGAAAGAAACAGCGCGAGGCGCCTGAGTCCAACATGAAGGTGTGCAAGGGCCTCAGCAGGCGCAGTACCAGGGAGAGTATCATACTCACTAGCACCTAGAGCAACACCGCTATACCTAGGTCAGGCGGCACACACCGGTAACAGTCACCCTCAGCACTAACAAACAAAGCATACATAGCACAAAGAATAGCATCAAAGTCTAAGTCAAAGATAGCAATCCTAGACTTAAGCAGATCTGCCCAGCGAGGGAGCTCGACGTCGTCACCAAACTCAGCACGCAAAGCGTCATCGAGGCGGGAGAAGCAGCAGTGCTGAGTGTGGAGCCTCCCGCAAGTCTGACCAGCAAGGTCACCCGTGCGAATGACATACGGGCAACTACCCCCAGACGCCCCACGCAGTAACCACTCACGAAGCTGCTGGGGCGACAGGGTCTCGCTCCGACGCTGCTGCTGCTGACGCTGGCCACCTCCAGAGCCACCACGCCGAGCGCCATTCCCACCTCCACCAGTCCCACTGCCTCCACTGCCGCCACTCCCACCACTGCCTCCACCGCCGCCACCAGAGCCCCCACTCCCTCCAGCAGTCCCACCGCCGCCACCACCTCCACTGCTGCCCCCACCACTACTCCCGCTGCCACCTCCACCACCGCCGCTGCCACCATCCACCACCCTTGCCACCCTTGCCCTTGCCGCTGCGGCACTTCACACTAGCAGAAGCAGCCCCGACGTCCTCAGCAACAGAGACGTCAGCAGCAGCAACAGAGGCATAGGAGGGGGCAAGGGGGGAGGGGGAGCACCCCTCAAAGAAGGGCGGGCGCGAAGTGCCACGAGCAGCACCTACAGCAACTGCACTAGTCTCAGCTGCAAGGAAATGCTGCTCGAGGAGGTCTACAGTGAGGGAGGTGGGGTCAAGAGAGAGGAAGTGGTCCCTGACAGAGCGAAGAGAGTCAGGGAGGCGAGTGATTATGAAGTAGAGGGTGATGAACATCGGGGGCAGGTTCTTGTCATGGAACTCAGCAGGGACAGAGGCACGGTAGCGAGTGACGCTAGCGCGAAGGTGGGAAACGAGGTCCTTGACTGTGGCAAAGGAGGACAGGTCGGGGAACAGGTAGGGCAGAAGCAGGCGACCGAGAGCAGCAGTGGCAGGGGAGGAGTAGCGAACGACTACACCGTCGTATAGTGCCTGTGCGGTCCTGTGCTGTCCGAAAGTGAGCACATTCGGCTAGCGGCAGGTGGTTGCGAATGGCTAAGCGGGCAGCAGCGTTGCGAGAAAGCCACTGTGAGCGAGTCGCACTGTCAGCTGTGGTGGGAGGGGGCAGTAGCGGCACCGGACACGTGGTCAAACAGGGAAACACCATCCTTAATATCGCTCAGGAGGTACAGCTGCAGGTCGTCGAGCCACGTGTCAAACTGAACCGGTCTACCGTCATTATCGAATGCGAGAACCCGAAGCGAGGCCATAGCTGTGAAGTCGGCAGGAGCAGTAGAAGCAGCAGTAGCAGCAGCACTAGTGGCTGTAGAAGTAGCCGCAGTAGCGACAGTAAGGAGAAGAGGGGGGGGGGGGGGGGGGGGGGGGGGGGGGGGGGGGGGGGGGGGGGGGGGGGGGGGGGGGGGGGGGGGGGGGGGGGGGGGGGGGGGGGGGGGGGGGGGGGGGGGGGGGGGGGGGGGGGGGGGGGGGGGGGGGGGGGGGGGGGGGGGGGGGGGGGGGGGGGGGGGGGGGGGGGGGGGGGGGGGGGGGGGGGGGGGGGGGGGGGGGGGGGGGGGGGGGGGGGGGGGGGGGGGGGGGGGGGGGGGGGGGGGGGGGGGGGGGGGGGGGGGGGGGGGGGGGGGGGGGGGGGGGGGGGGGGGGGGGGGGGGGGGGGGGGTGGGGGGGGGGGTGGGGTGTGGGGGGGGGGGGGGGGGGGGGGGGGGGGGGGGGGGGGGGGGGGGGGGGGGGGGGGGGGGGGGGGGGGGGGGGTGGGGGGGGGGGGGGGGGGGGGGGGGGGGGGGGGTGGGGGGGGGGGGGGGGGGGGGGGGGGGGGGGGGGGGGGGGGGGGGGGGGGGGGGGGGGGGGGGGGGGGGGGGGGGGTGGGGGGGGGGGGGGGGGGGGGGGGGGGGGGGGTGGTGGGGGGGGGGGGGGGGGGGGGGGGGGGGGGGGGGGGGGGGGGGGGGGGGGGGGGGGGGGGGGGGGG
>CANJKZ010001170.1:0-12386 GCA_947471745.1 Closterium sp. Naga37s-1 | reverse complement strand
GGGGGGGGGGGGGGGGGGGGGGGGGGGGGGGGGGGGGGGGGGGGGGGGGGGGGGGGGGGGGGGGGGGGGGGGGGGGGGGGGGGGGGGGGGGGGGGGGGGGGGGGGGGGGGGGGGGGGGGGGGGGGGGGGGGGGGGGGGGGGGGGGGGGGGGGGGGGGGGGGGGGGGGGGGGGGGGGGGGGGGGGGGGGGGGGGGGGGGGGGGGGGGGGGGGGGGGGGGGGGGGGGGGGGGGGGGGGGGGGGGGGGGGGGGGGGGGGGGGGGGGGGGGGGGGGGGGGGGGGGGGGGGGGGGGGGGGGGGGGGGGGGGGGGGGGGGGGGGGGGGGGGGGGGGGGGGGGGGGGGGGGGGGGGGGGGGGGGGGGGGGGGGGGGGGGGGGGGGGGGGGGGGGGGGGGGGGGGGGGGGGGGGGGGGGGGGGGGGGGGGGGGGGGGGGGGGGGGGGGGGGGGGGGGGGGGGGGGGGGGGGGGGGGGGGGGGGGGGGGGGGGGGGGGGGGGGGGGGGGGGGGGGGGGGGGGGGGGGGGGGGGGGGGGGGGGGGGGGGGGGGGGGGGGGGGGGGGGGGGGGGGGGGGGGGGGGGGGGGGGGGGGGGGGGGGGGGGGGGGGGGGGGGGGGGGGGGGGGGGGGGGGGGGGGGGGGGGGGGGGGGGGGGGGGGGGGGGGGGGGGGGGGGGGGGGGGGGGGGGGGGGGGGGGGGGGGGGGGGGGGGGGGGGGGGGGGGGGGGGGGGGGGGGGGGGGGGGGGGGGGGGGGGGGGGGGGGGGGGGGGGGGGGGGGGGGGGGGGGGGGGGGGGGGGGGGGGGGGGGGGGGGGGGGGGGGGGGGGGGGGGGGGGGGGGGGGGGGGGGGGGGGGGGGGGGGGGGGGGGGGGGGGGGGGGGGGGGGGGGGGGGGGGGGGGGGGGGGGGGGGGGGGGGGGGGGGGGGGGGGGGGGGGGGGGGGGGGGGGGGGGGGGGGGGGGGGGGGGGGGGGGGGGGGGGGGGGGGGGGGGGGGGGGGGGGGGGGGGGGGGGGGGGGGGGGGGGGGGGGGGGGGGGGGGGGGGGGGGGGGGGGGGGGGGGGGGGGGGGGGGGGGGGGGGGGGGGGGGGGGGGGGGGGGGGGGGGGGGGGGGGGGGGGGGGGGGGGGGGGGGGGGGGGGGGGGGGGGGGGGGGGGGGGGGGGGGGGGGGGGGGGGGGGGGGGGGGGGGGGGGGGGGGGGGGGGGGGGGGGGGGGGGGGGGGGGGGGGGGGGGGGGGGGGGGGGGGGGGGGGGGGGGGGGGGGGGGGGGGGGGGGGGGGGGGGGGGGGGGGGGGGGGGGGGGGGGGGGGGGGGGGGGGGGGGGGGGGGGGGGGGGGGGGGGGGGGGGGGGGGGGGGGGGGGGGGGGGGGGGGGGGGGGGGGGGGGGGGGGGGGGGGGGGGGGGGGGGGGGGGGGGGGGGGGGGGGGGGGGGGGGGGGGGGGGGGGGGGGGGGGGGGGGGGGGGGGGGGGGGGGGGGGGGGGGGGGGGGGGGGGGGGGGGGGGGGGGGGGGGGGGGGGGGGGGGGGGGGGGGGGGGGGGGGGGGGGGGGGGGGGGGGGGGGGGGGGGGGGGGGGGGGGGGGGGGGGGGGGGGGGGGGGGGGGGGGGGGGGGGGGGGGGGGGGGGGGGGGGGGGGGGGGGGGGGGGGGGGGGGGGGGGGGGGGGGGGGGGGGGGGGGGGGGGGGGGGGGGGGGGGGGGGGGGGGGGGGGGGGGGGGGGGGGGGGGGGGGGGGGGGGGGGGGGGGGGGGGGGGGGGGGGGGGGGGGGGGGGGGGGGGGGGGGGGGGGGGGGGGGGGGGGGGGGGGGGGGGGGGGGGGGGGGGGGGGGGGGGGGGGGGGGGGGGGGGGGGGGGGGGGGGGGGGGGGGGGGGGGGGGGGGGGGGGGGGGGGGGGGGGGGGGGGGGGGGGGGGGGGGGGGGGGGGGGGGGGGGGGGGGGGGGGGGGGGGGGGGGGGGGGGGGGGGGGGGGGGGGGGGGGGGGGGGGGGGGGGGGGGGGGGGGGGGGGGGGGGGGGGGGGGGGGGGGGGGGGGGGGGGGGGGGGGGGGGGGGGGGGGGGGGGGGGGGGGGGGGGGGGGGGGGGGGGGGGGGGGGGGGGGGGGGGGGGGGGGGGGGGGGGGGGGGGGGGGGGGGGGGGGGGGGGGGGGGGGGGGGGGGGGGGGGGGGGGGGGGGGGGGGGGGGGGGGGGGGGGGGGGGGGGGGGGGGGGGGGGGGGGGGGGGGGGGGGGGGGGGGGGGGGGGGGGGGGGGGGGGGGGGGGGGGGGGGGGGGGGGGGGGGGGGGGGGGGGGGGGGGGGGGGGGGGGGGGGGGGGGGGGGGGGGGGGGGGGGGGGGGGGGGGGGGGGGGGGGGGGGGGGGGGGGGGGGGGGGGGGGGGGGGGGGGGGGGGGGGGGGGGGGGGGGGGGGGGGGGGGGGGGGGGGGGGGGGGGGGGGGGGGGGGGGGGGGGGGGGGGGGGGGGGGGGGGGGGGGGGGGGGGGGGGGGGGGGGGGGGGGGGGGGGGGGGGGGGGGGGGGGGGGGGGGGGGGGGGGGGGGGGGGGGGGGGGGGGGGGGGGGGGGGGGGGGGGGGGGGGGGGGGGGGGGGGGGGGGGGGGGGGGGGGGGGGGGGGGGGGGGGGGGGGGGGGGGGGGGGGGGGGGGGGGGGGGGGGGGGGGGGGGGGGGGGGGGGGGGGGGGGGGGGGGGGGGGGGGGGGGGGGGGGGGGGGGGGGGGGGGGGGGGGGGGGGGGGGGGGGGGGGGGGGGGGGGGGGGGGGGGGGGGGGGGGGGGGGGGGGGGGGGGGGGGGGGGGGGGGGGGGGGGGGGGGGGGGGGGGGGGGGGGGGGGGGGGGGGGGGGGGGGGGGGGGGGGGGGGGGGGGGGGGGGGGGGGGGGGGGGGGGGGGGGGGGGGGGGGGGGGGGGGGGGGGGGGGGGGGGGGGGGGGGGGGGGGGGGGGGGGGGGGGGGGGGGGGGGGGGGGGGGGGGGGGGGGGGGGGGGGGGGGGGGGGGGGGGGGGGGGGGGGGGGGGGGGGGGGGGGGGGGGGGGGGGGGGGGGGGGGGGGGGGGGGGGGGGGGGGGGGGGGGGGGGGGGGGGGGGGGGGGGGGGGGGGGGGGGGGGGGGGGGGGGGGGGGGGGGGGGGGGGGGGGGGGGGGGGGGGGGGGGGGGGGGGGGGGGGGGGGGGGGGGGGGGGGGGGGGGGGGGGGGGGGGGGGGGGGGGGGGGGGGGGGGGGGGGGGGGGGGGGGGGGGGGGGGGGGGGGGGGGGGGGGGGGGGGGGGGGGGGGGGGGGGGGGGGGGGGGGGGGGGGGGGGGGGGGGGGGGGGGGGGGGGGGGGGGGGGGGGGGGGGGGGGGGGGGGGGGGGGGGGGGGGGGGGGGGGGGGGGGGGGGGGGGGGGGGGGGGGGGGGGGGGGGGGGGGGGGGGGGGGGGGGGGGGGGGGGGGGGGGGGGGGGGGGGGGGGGGGGGGGGGGGGGGGGGGGGGGGGGGGGGGGGGGGGGGGGGGGGGGGGGGGGGGGGGGGGGGGGGGGGGGGGGGGGGGGGGGGGGGGGGGGGGGGGGGGGGGGGGGGGGGGGGGGGGGGGGGGGGGGGGGGGGGGGGGGGGGGGGGGGGGGGGGGGGGGGGGGGGGGGGGGGGGGGGGGGGGGGGGGGGGGGGGGGGGGGGGGGGGGGGGGGGGGGGGGGGGGGGGGGGGGGGGGGGGGGGGGGGGGGGGGGGGGGGGGGGGGGGGGGGGGGGGGGGGGGGGGGGGGGGGGGGGGGGGGGGGGGGGGGGGGGGGGGGGGGGGGGGGGGGGGGGGGGGGGGGGGGGGGGGGGGGGGGGGGGGGGGGGGGGGGGGGGGGGGGGGGGGGGGGGGGGGGGGGGGGGGGGGGGGGGGGGGGGGGGGGGGGGGGGGGGGGGGGGGGGGGGGGGGGGGGGGGGGGGGGGGGGGGGGGGGGGGGGGGGGGGGGGGGGGGGGGGGGGGGGGGGGGGGGGGGGGGGGGGGGGGGGGGGGGGGGGGGGGGGGGGGGGGGGGGGGGGGGGGGGGGGGGGGGGGGGGGGGGGGGGGGGGGGGGGGGGGGGGGGGGGGGGGGGGGGGGGGGGGGGGGGGGGGGGGGGGGGGGGGGGGGGGGGGGGGGGGGGGGGGGGGGGGGGGGGGGGGGGGGGGGGGGGGGGGGGGGGGGGGGGGGGGGGGGGGGGGGGGGGGGGGGGGGGGGGGGGGGGGGGGGGGGGGGGGGGGGGGGGGGGGGGGGGGGGGGGGGGGGGGGGGGGGGGGGGGGGGGGGGGGGGGGGGGGGGGGGGGGGGGGGGGGGGGGGGGGGGGGGGGGGGGGGGGGGGGGGGGGGGGGGGGGGGGGGGGGGGGGGGGGGGGGGGGGGGGGGGGGGGGGGGGGGGGGGGGGGGGGGGGGGGGGGGGGGGGGGGGGGGGGGGGGGGGGGGGGGGGGGGGGGGGGGGGGGGGGGGGGGGGGGGGGGGGGGGGGGGGGGGGGGGGGGGGGGGGGGGGGGGGGGGGGGGGGGGGGGGGGGGGGGGGGGGGGGGGGGGGGGGGGGGGGGGGGGGGGGGGGGGGGGGGGGGGGGGGGGGGGGGGGGGGGGGGGGGGGGGGGGGGGGGGGGGGGGGGGGGGGGGGGGGGGGGGGGGGGGGGGGGGGGGGGGGGGGGGGGGGGGGGGGGGGGGGGGGGGGGGGGGGGGGGGGGGGGGGGGGGGGGGGGGGGGGGGGGGGGGGGGGGGGGGGGGGGGGGGGGGGGGGGGGGGGGGGGGGGGGGGGGGGGGGGGGGGGGGGGGGGGGGGGGGGGGGGGGGGGGGGGGGGGGGGGGGGGGGGGGGGGGGGGGGGGGGGGGGGGGGGGGGGGGGGGGGGGGGGGGGGGGGGGGGGGGGGGGGGGGGGGGGGGGGGGGGGGGGGGGGGGGGGGGGGGGGGGGGGGGGGGGGGGGGGGGGGGGGGGGGGGGGGGGGGGGGGGGGGGGGGGGGGGGGGGGGGGGGGGGGGGGGGGGGGGGGGGGGGGGGGGGGGGGGGGGGGGGGGGGGGGGGGGGGGGGGGGGGGGGGGGGGGGGGGGGGGGGGGGGGGGGGGGGGGGGGGGGGGGGGGGGGGGGGGGGGGGGGGGGGGGGGGGGGGGGGGGGGGGGGGGGGGGGGGGGGGGGGGGGGGGGGGGGGGGGGGGGGGGGGGGGGGGGGGGGGGGGGGGGGGGGGGGGGGGGGGGGGGGGGGGGGGGGGGGGGGGGGGGGGGGGGGGGGGGGGGGGGGGGGGGGGGGGGGGGGGGGGGGGGGGGGGGGGGGGGGGGGGGGGGGGGGGGGGGGGGGGGGGGGGGGGGGGGGGGGGGGGGGGGGGGGGGGGGGGGGGGGGGGGGGGGGGGGGGGGGGGGGGGGGGGGGGGGGGGGGGGGGGGGGGGGGGGGGGGGGGGGGGGGGGGGGGGGGGGGGGGGGGGGGGGGGGGGGGGGGGGGGGGGGGGGGGGGGGGGGGGGGGGGGGGGGGGGGGGGGGGGGGGGGGGGGGGGGGGGGGGGGGGGGGGGGGGGGGGGGGGGGGGGGGGGGGGGGGGGGGGGGGGGGGGGGGGGGGGGGGGGGGGGGGGGGGGGGGGGGGGGGGGGGGGGGGGGGGGGGGGGGGGGGGGGGGGGGGGGGGGGGGGGGGGGGGGGGGGGGGGGGGGGGGGGGGGGGGGGGGGGGGGGGGGGGGGGGGGGGGGGGGGGGGGGGGGGGGGGGGGGGGGGGGGGGGGGGGGGGGGGGGGGGGGGGGGGGGGGGGGGGGGGGGGGGGGGGGGGGGGGGGGGGGGGGGGGGGGGGGGGGGGGGGGGGGGGGGGGGGGGGGGGGGGGGGGGGGGGGGGGGGGGGGGGGGGGGGGGGGGGGGGGGGGGGGGGGGGGGGGGGGGGGGGGGGGGGGGGGGGGGGGGGGGGGGGGGGGGGGGGGGGGGGGGGGGGGGGGGGGGGGGGGGGGGGGGGGGGGGGGGGGGGGGGGGGGGGGGGGGGGGGGGGGGGGGGGGGGGGGGGGGGGGGGGGGGGGGGGGGGGGGGGGGGGGGGGGGGGGGGGGGGGGGGGGGGGGGGGGGGGGGGGGGGGGGGGGGGGGGGGGGGGGGGGGGGGGGGGGGGGGGGGGGGGGGGGGGGGGGGGGGGGGGGGGGGGGGGGGGGGGGGGGGGGGGGGGGGGGGGGGGGGGGGGGGGGGGGGGGGGGGGGGGGGGGGGGGGGGGGGGGGGGGGGGGGGGGGGGGGGGGGGGGGGGGGGGGGGGGGGGGGGGGGGGGGGGGGGGGGGGGGGGGGGGGGGGGGGGGGGGGGGGGGGGGGGGGGGGGGGGGGGGGGGGGGGGGGGGGGGGGGGGGGGGGGGGGGGGGGGGGGGGGGGGGGGGGGGGGGGGGGGGGGGGGGGGGGGGGGGGGGGGGGGGGGGGGGGGGGGGGGGGGGGGGGGGGGGGGGGGGGGGGGGGGGGGGGGGGGGGGGGGGGGGGGGGGGGGGGGGGGGGGGGGGGGGGGGGGGGGGGGGGGGGGGGGGGGGGGGGGGGGGGGGGGGGGGGGGGGGGGGGGGGGGGGGGGGGGGGGGGGGGGGGGGGGGGGGGGGGGGGGGGGGGGGGGGGGGGGGGGGGGGGGGGGGGGGGGGGGGGGGGGGGGGGGGGGGGGGGGGGGGGGGGGGGGGGGGGGGGGGGGGGGGGGGGGGGGGGGGGGGGGGGGGGGGGGGGGGGGGGGGGGGGGGGGGGGGGGGGGGGGGGGGGGGGGGGGGGGGGGGGGGGGGGGGGGGGGGGGGGGGGGGGGGGGGGGGGGGGGGGGGGGGGGGGGGGGGGGGGGGGGGGGGGGGGGGGGGGGGGGGGGGGGGGGGGGGGGGGGGGGGGGGGGGGGGGGGGGGGGGGGGGGGGGGGGGGGGGGGGGGGGGGGGGGGGGGGGGGGGGGGGGGGGGGGGGGGGGGGGGGGGGGGGGGGGGGGGGGGGGGGGGGGGGGGGGGGGGGGGGGGGGGGGGGGGGGGGGGGGGGGGGGGGGGGGGGGGGGGGGGGGGGGGGGGGGGGGGGGGGGGGGGGGGGGGGGGGGGGGGGGGGGGGGGGGGGGGGGGGGGGGGGGGGGGGGGGGGGGGGGGGGGGGGGGGGGGGGGGGGGGGGGGGGGGGGGGGGGGGGGGGGGGGGGGGGGGGGGGGGGGGGGGGGGGGGGGGGGGGGGGGGGGGGGGGGGGGGGGGGGGGGGGGGGGGGGGGGGGGGGGGGGGGGGGGGGGGGGGGGGGGGGGGGGGGGGGGGGGGGGGGGGGGGGGGGGGGGGGGGGGGGGGGGGGGGGGGGGGGGGGGGGGGGGGGGGGGGGGGGGGGGGGGGGGGGGGGGGGGGGGGGGGGGGGGGGGGGGGGGGGGGGGGGGGGGGGGGGGGGGGGGGGGGGGGGGGGGGGGGGGGGGGGGGGGGGGGGGGGGGGGGGGGGGGGGGGGGGGGGGGGGGGGGGGGGGGGGGGGGGGGGGGGGGGGGGGGGGGGGGGGGGGGGGGGGGGGGGGGGGGGGGGGGGGGGGGGGGGGGGGGGGGGGGGGGGGGGGGGGGGGGGGGGGGGGGGGGGGGGGGGGGGGGGGGGGGGGGGGGGGGGGGGGGGGGGGGGGGGGGGGGGGGGGGGGGGGGGGGGGGGGGGGGGGGGGGGGGGGGGGGGGGGGGGGGGGGGGGGGGGGGGGGGGGGGGGGGGGGGGGGGGGGGGGGGGGGGGGGGGGGGGGGGGGGGGGGGGGGGGGGGGGGGGGGGGGGGGGGGGGGGGGGGGGGGGGGGGGGGGGGGGGGGGGGGGGGGGGGGGGGGGGGGGGGGGGGGGGGGGGGGGGGGGGGGGGGGGGGGGGGGGGGGGGGGGGGGGGGGGGGGGGGGGGGGGGGGGGGGGGGGGGGGGGGGGGGGGGGGGGGGGGGGGGGGGGGGGGGGGGGGGGGGGGGGGGGGGGGGGGGGGGGGGGGGGGGGGGGGGGGGGGGGGGGGGGGGGGGGGGGGGGGGGGGGGGGGGGGGGGGGGGGGGGGGGGGGGGGGGGGGGGGGGGGGGGGGGGGGGGGGGGGGGGGGGGGGGGGGGGGGGGGGGGGGGGGGGGGGGGGGGGGGGGGGGGGGGGGGGGGGGGGGGGGGGGGGGGGGGGGGGGGGGGGGGGGGGGGGGGGGGGGGGGGGGGGGGGGGGGGGGGGGGGGGGGGGGGGGGGGGGGGGGGGGGGGGGGGGGGGGGGGGGGGGGGGGGGGGGGGGGGGGGGGGGGGGGGGGGGGGGGGGGGGGGGGGGGGGGGGGGGGGGGGGGGGGGGGGGGGGGGGGGGGGGGGGGGGGGGGGGGGGGGGGGGGGGGGGGGGGGGGGGGGGGGGGGGGGGGGGGGGGGGGGGGGGGGGGGGGGGGGGGGGGGGGGGGGGGGGGGGGGGGGGGGGGGGGGGGGGGGGGGGGGGGGGGGGGGGGGGGGGGGGGGGGGGGGGGGGGGGGGGGGGGGGGGGGGGGGGGGGGGGGGGGGGGGGGGGGGGGGGGGGGGGGGGGGGGGGGGGGGGGGGGGGGGGGGGGGGGGGGGGGGGGGGGGGGGGGGGGGGGGGGGGGGGGGGGGGGGGGGGGGGGGGGGGGGGGGGGGGGGGGGGGGGGGGGGGGGGGGGGGGGGGGGGGGGGGGGGGGGGGGGGGGGGGGGGGGGGGGGGGGGGGGGGGGGGGGGGGGGGGGGGGGGGGGGGGGGGGGGGGGGGGGGGGGGGGGGGGGGGGGGGGGGGGGGGGGGGGGGGGGGGGGGGGGGGGGGGGGGGGGGGGGGGGGGGGGGGGGGGGGGGGGGGGGGGGGGGGGGGGGGGGGGGGGGGGGGGGGGGGGGGGGGGGGGGGGGGGGGGGGGGGGGGGGGGGGGGGGGGGGGGGGGGGGGGGGGGGGGGGGGGGGGGGGGGGGGGGGGGGGGGGGGGGGGGGGGGGGGGGGGGGGGGGGGGGGGGGGGGGGGGGGGGGGGGGGGGGGGGGGGGGGGGGGGGGGGGGGGGGGGGGGGGGGGGGGGGGGGGGGGGGGGGGGGGGGGGGGGGGGGGGGGGGGGGGGGGGGGTGGGGGGGGGGGGGGGGGGGGGGGGGGGGGGGGGGGGGGGGGGGGGGGGGGGGGGGGGGGGGGGGGGGGGGGGGGGGGGGGGGGGGGGGGGGGGGGGGGGGGGGGGGGGGGGGGGGGGGGGGGGGGGGGGGGGGGGGGGGGGGGGGGGGGGGGGGGGGGGGGGGGGGGGGGGGGGGGGGGGGGGGGGGGGGGGGGGGGGGGGGGGGGGGGGGGGGGGGGGGGGGGGGGGGGGGGGGGGGGGGGGGGGGGGGGGGGGGGGGGGGGGGGGGGGGGGGGGGGGGGGGGGGGGGGGGGGGGGGGGGGGGGGGGGGGGGGGGGGGGGGGGGGGGGGGGGGGGGGGGGGGGGGGGGGGGGGGGGGGGGGGGGGGGGGGGGGGGGGGGGGGGGGGGGGGGGGGGGGGGGGGGGGGGGGGGGGGGGGGGGGGGGGGGGGGGGGGGGGGGGGGGGGGGGGGGGGGGGGGGGGGGGGGGGGGGGGGGGGGGGGGGGGGGGGGGGGGGGGGGGGGGGGGGGGGGGGGGGGGGGGGGGGGGGGGGGGGGGGGGGGGGGGGGGGGGGGGGGGGGGGGGGGGGGGGGGGGGGGGGGGGGGGGGGGGGGGGGGGGGGGGGGGGGGGGGGGGGGGGGGGGGGGGGGGGGGGGGGGGGGGGGGGGGGGTGGGGGGGGGGGGGGGGGGGGGGGGGGGGGGGGGGGGGGGGGGGGGGGGGGGGGGGGGGGGGGGGGGGGGGGGGGGGGGGGGGGGGGGGGGGGGGGGGGGGGGGGGGGGGGGGGGGGGGGGGGGGGGGGGGGGGGGGGGGGGGGGGGGGGGGGGGGGGGGGGGGGGGGGGGGGGGGGGGGGGGGGGGGGGGGGGGGGGGGGGGGGGGGGGGGGGGGGGGGGGGGGGGGGGGGGGGGGGGGGGGGGGGGGGGGGGGGGGGGGGGGGGGGGGGGGGGGGGGGGGGGGGGGGGGGGGGGGGGGGGGGGGGGGGGGGGGGGGGGGGGGGGGGGGGGGGGGGGGGGGGGGGGGGGGGGGGGGGGGGGGGGGGGGGGGGGGGGGGGGGGGGGGGGGGGGGGGGGGGGGGGGGGGGGGGGGGGGGGGGGGGGGGGGGGGGGGGGGGGGGGGGGGGGGGGGGGGGGGGGGGGGGGGGGGGGGGGGGGGGGGGGGGGGGGGGGGGGGGGGGGGGGGGGGGGGGGGGGGGGGGGGGGGGGGGGGGGGGGGGGGGGGGGGGGGGGGGGGGGGGGGGGGGGGGGGGGGGGGGGGGGGGGGGGGGGGGGGGGGGGGGGGGGGGGGGGGGGGGGGGGGGGGGGGGGGGGGGGGGGGGGGGGGGGGGGGGGGGGGGGGGGGGGGGGGGGGGGGGGGGGGGGGGGGGGGGGGGGGGGGGGGGGGGGGGGGGGGGGGGGGGGGGGGGGGGGGGGGGGGGGGGGGGGGGGGGGGGGGGGGGGGGGGGGGGGGGGGGGGGGGGGGGGGGGGGGGGGGGGGGGGGGGGGGGGGGGGGGGGGGGGGGGGGGGGGGGGGGGGGGGGGGGGGGGGGGGGGGGGGGGGGGGGGGGGGGGGGGGGGGGGGGGTGGGGGGGGGGGGGGGGGGGGGGGGGGGGGGGGGGGGGGGGGGGGGGGGGGGGGGGGGGGGGGGGGGGGGGGGGGGGGGGGGGGGGGGGGGGGGGGGGGGGGGGGGGGGGGGGGGGGGGGGGGGGGGGGGGGGGGGGGGGGGGGGGGGGGGGGGGGGGGGGGGGGGGGGGGGGGGGGGGGGGGGGGGGGGGGGGGGGGGGGGGGGGGGGGGGGGGGGGGGGGGGGGGGGGGGGGGGGGGGGGGGGGGGGGGGGGGGGGGGGGGGGGGGGGGGGGGGGGGGGGGGGGGGGGGGGGGGGGGGGGGGGTGGGGGGGGGGGGGGGGGGGGGGGGGGGGGGGGGGGGGGGGGGGGGGGGGGGGGGGGGGGGGGGGGGGGGGGGGGGGGGGGGGGGGGGGGGGGGGGGGGGGGGGGGGGGGGGGGGGGGGGGGGGGGGGGGGGGGGGGGGGGGGGGGGGGGGGGGGGGGGGGGGGGGGGGGGGGGGGGGGGGGGGGGGGGGGGGGGGGGGGGGGGGGGGGGGGGGGGGGGGGGGGGGGGGGGGGGGGGGGGGGGGGGGGGGGGGGGGGGGGGGGGGGGGGGGGGGGGGGGGGGGGGGGGGGGGGGGGGGGGGGGGGGGGGGGGGGGGGGGGGGGGGGGGGGGGGGGGGGGGGGGGGGGGGGGGGGGGGGGGGGGGGGGGGGGGGGGGGGGGGGGGGGGGGGGGGGGGTGGGGGGGGGGGGGGGGGGGGGGGGGGGGGGGGGGGGGGGGGGGGGGGGGGGGGGGGGGGGGGGGGGGGGGGGGGGGGGGGGGGGGGGGGGGGGGGGGGGGGGGGGGGGGGGGGGGGGGGGGGGGGGGGGGGGGGGGGGGGGGGGGGGGGGGGGGGGGGGGGGGGGGGGGGGGGGGGGGGGGGGGGGGGGGGGGGGGGGGGGGGGGGGGGGGGGGGGGGGGGGGGGGGGGGGGGGGGGGGGGGGGGGGGGGGGGGGGGGGGGGGGGGGGGGGGGGGGGGGGGGTGGGGGGGGGGGGGGGGGGGGGGGGGGGGGGGTGGGGGGGGGGGGGGGGGGGGGGGGGGGGGGGGGGGGGGGGGGGGGGGGGGGGGGGGGGGGGGGGGGGGGGGGGGGGGGGGGGGGGGGGGGGGGGGGGGGGGGGGGGGGGGGGGGGGGGGGGGGGGGGGGGGGGGGGGGGGGGGGGGGGGGGGGGGGGGGGGGGGGGGGGGGGGGGGGGGGGGGGGGGGGGGGGGGGGGGGGGGGGGGGGGGGGGGGGGGGGGGGGGGGGGGGGGGGGGGGGGGGGGGGGGGGGGGGGGGGGGGGGGGGGGGGGGGGGGGGGGGGGGGGGGGGGGGGGGGGGGGGGGGTGGGGGGGGGGGGGGGGGGGGGGGGGGGGGGGGGGGGGGGGGGGGGGGGGGGGGGGGGGGGGGGGGGGGGGGGGTGGGGGGGGGGGGGGGGGGGGGGGGGGGGGGGGGGGGGGGGGGGGGGGTGGGGGGGGGGGGGGGGGGGGGGGGTGGGGGGGGGGGGGGTGGGGGGGGGGGGGGGGGGGGGGGGGGGGGGGGGGGGGGGGGGGGGGGGGGGGGGGGGGGGGGGGGGGGGGGGGGGGGGGGGGGGGGGGGGGGGGGGGGGGGGGGGGGGGGGGGGGGGGGGGGGGGGGGGGGGGGGGGGGGGGGGGGGGGGGGGGGGGGGGGGGGGGGGTGGGGGGGGGGGGGGGGGGGGGGGGGGGGGGGGGGGGGGGGGGGGGGGGGGGGGGGGGGGGGGGGGGTGGGGGGGGGGGGGGGGGGGGGGTGGGGGGGGGGGGGGGGGGGGGGGGGGGGGGGGGGGGGGGGGGGGGGGGTGGGGGGGGGGGGGGGGGGGGGGGGGGGGGGGGGGGGGGGGGGGGGGGGGGGGTGGGGGGGGGGGGGGGGGGGGGGGGGGGGGGGTGGGGGGGGGGGGGGTGGGGGGGGGGGGGGGGGGGGGGGGGGGGTGGGGGGGGGGGGGGGGGGGTGGGGGTGGGGGGGGGGGGGGGGG
>CANJKZ010001169.1:0-16387 GCA_947471745.1 Closterium sp. Naga37s-1 | reverse complement strand
CTCCCCCTCCCCCTCCCCCTACCCCTCCCCCCTCCCCCTCCCCCCCCCTCCCCCTCCCCCACCCCCCTCCCCCTCCCCCCTCCTCCTCCTCCTCCTCCTCATCCTCATGTTCCTCCCTTCCTCATTTTCCCTCCTCTGCATCTTCCAGCTGCTGCTCTCCCAACTGCTGCTGTTGCTGCCTGCACATGAGTATAATCGTTATTCTGCTGCCCATGCCTGTTATGCTGCTCGTAATCCTGCTGGTGCCCTTGCCGACCCATCCGCTCGTCCTCCCTAAGAGATCGCAGTGTGTGCAGCACCAGTAGCTGCACCAGTAGCTGCACCAGTCGCAGCACCATTGAACTCCATGCTGCCTCCTGCTTGTGGAATGGACTCAGAAGTCGCAGCACCAGCATCCTCCTCCTCTCTGCACGCTGCAGCATCCCCACCATCAGCCTTCCCACCATCTTCCTTCCCACCATCTCTCAACTCACCAGCTCTGGCCTCACTGCCAGTAGCGTGTCTCTCTCTCATATCGGCTTGACTCGCAATGCCTTCAGTCACGCTGGCAAGATGCTGCCCCCCTCGTCTTCCACTCCACTCCTGGACCAACTTCCCCGACCACACACTATCCATTCCCTCTCCCCCACTCGACCCCTCTAAAGGATTCACCTGAGTCCCGACATCCCTCCTCTCAAACACCGTATCCTCCATTCCTGAGGCTGCTTCACCTTCGGTCGAATCAGCCGCAAACTGTCCCGAGCCTGACGCCGAGCCTCGGCTCCCGAAGCTAGAGCTCCGGAGGGCAGGGGAGAGGCGCGGGCGGTCCGGAGGAGGGAGCCGGGCTGAATGGCTGTGTTTCAGAATTCGCTTAGCAGGACTGGCTGGGTTGGCTGCGCCGGCCTGGTATACAGGTGGATCTATTGCTGCTGGCGACCTTTGAGACGTCTCAAAACTGGCTGGGTTGGCTGGGCTAGCCTGGTATCCAGGTGAATCTATTGCTGCTGGCGCAGCTAGTGCTGGCGCTGCTGGTGCTGCTGCCGTTCCCAGTTCTGGTGCTGCCACTGCTGCTACACCTGGCTCTCCATAAGAAGCAGCACGCGATGGTGCTTCACTTGCTCCCAGCACTGCGCCACCACCTTCCACCGTCACATCGAGTCTCGGCCGATCCAGACCTGCAGCTGCAGCCGCTGCTGCTGCTTCCACTGCGGGCCTGTCCACGCCTGCTACACCTGGTTTGACCAGACCTGCACTCGATTTCTGTGCCTCAGCACCCGATGGAAGCGCTGCTGCTTGAGGCTCCTGAGGCGCTTTAAATACTGGCGCCGTTTTCTGTGGCTCACGTGGTAGTGGCGACTTCAAACCCCAAGGCTGGGCAGCAGCAGCACGGGGAGACGGAGACGTGTACCGCATCTGTTTTCTGCGATTCACCTGGCAGAGGGGATTTCATCCCCCAAGGCCGGGCCGCCACGCCAGGAGATGGGCTGGGGTGTGGAGACACGGCGAGCACAAGGGGATTTGAAGACAGGGGGGCGGTGTTGCCGCGGGTGGGGAAGGGAGCAGACGTGGAGAGGGGGTGAGGGGAAGAGTGGGCGGAGGGAGGAGGGGGGAAGGAGCCGCCACCGCCGAGGAGGGAGAGATCGCCGACAAGCTGGATTGTGCCGTCTATGACGGCTATAGGCGCGCCTGGTAGGGGTCCCGCCATGCTCCGCTTGAGCATGGGACGGGTGCGCATGGGTCGTGGCGGCGGGCGGTCTTGGTTGTCCTTTTGTTGGACTTCTTCCCCCTGCTTCTGCTGCTGGTGTGGCAGCTGCTGCTGCTGCTGCTGTTGTTCACATTGCTGCTGCGGCTGCTGCCAGTGGGGCTGTTGCTGTGACAGCTGCAGTTGTGGTGGCTGCTGGCTCTGCTGGTTCTGCTCCCTTTGATGCTGTGGGCTGGGACTAGGGGTGCTGGGATCAACGCTTGTGATCGGCCGCTTCTTCGAGATCAACGGTCCAGATTGTCCACTGCTCAAGCTGCTCCTTTCCGACCAGCTGCCGAGCCTCCCGGTATTCCACCGCCGAACCACCTGTAGCTGCTCCGGGCGAGGGGACCGCCTATCCAAACCAGTTTCCGAACCAAGCCTGCCACCACCATCACTGCAGCTTCGGCGAACAACAGGATTCCTATCCCCCTGCCTGTCCCCACTGTCTTCCCTACCACCCCCCTCCTTGCCCCTTCCTTGCTCCCCCACTCCTTGCTTTTGAGGCGCCTCAAAAGTCGTCTCTTGCTCCTCGTCCCCTCCGTGCCCACCCTCCTTGACTGTACCATCAACATCCATTCCTGTTGCTGCTGATTCCCCTTGCTCCTCCCGTTGGCCCTGCTGCTGCTGCTCCTGCTGCTGCTGGTTCTCCTGATGCGGGTTCTCTTGCTGTCGGTTCTCCCGCCGCTGCTCCTGCTGCTGATGTTGGTGGTGCTGCTGCTGCTGCTGCTGCTGCTGGTGCTGCCGACCCTGCTTCTGCTCCTCTTGCGGTTGGTGACTGTTCTTCCTCAAACTGTTCCCTGTACATCACTGCCCCGCATATCGTCCTCCTGTTGACCCACTTTCTCCCTTGGAACCTCTTCCTCCCTTCGAACCTCATCACCGGCAGCACCCTGTCTCTCATTCTCGCTGTTTCTCACAACAATACCCTCCACCCTCCCTCCAACCATTTCTTCTCCTTCCTCGTACTTTCCACCAATTCCCACACCCCTGTCAGCAGAGGGAATGGCATGCACTTTGTCAGTGGCTGCCTCAGCTCTTGTCTTTCGGCCAGGAATCGACGGTCGGTCTCGGGGAACCCGAAAGCCCTCGTCGTCCTTCCCTCTTGTACCTTGAGGGCCCTGGGAACAGTCCCCTGACTCTCCAGTTGACTTTCGAGTTGACTCGAAGGTCATCGCCGGCCGGTCTTGTGGAATCCGAAAGACCTCGTCGCCCTTCCCTCGTGCACCTTGAGGGCCCTTGGAACGGTCCATTGAGTCTCCAGTTGCTGCTACCATAGGTGCTGTTACAGGTGCTGCTACAGGTGCTGTTGAAGGTGCTGCCACAGGTCCTGCCACCGGTGTTGCCACAGGCGCTGCCACAGGTGCTGCCACGGTTGATGCCCCAGGTGCTTCCTCAGGTGCTGCCACAAGTGGAGTAACAGGTGCTGCCGTAGGTGCTTGCCACAGGTGCTGTAACAGCTGCAGTGACAGGTGTAGTGACGATTGCAGGGCCCTGGGCTGACTGTTGAGTCGATCCAAACTCGCCCCCCAAGCCACCAGGCACAGCAGCAGTGGCCTCCAGTCCCCCCTGGCTCTGCATGCCTTGCCCGCTGCGACCCCCCCTCCAGCCACTGCGATCGGATGGGGCATGCAGTGGATGGGGACAGAGAGTGGGCACACAAGAATGATTGAATGGGCATGGAGATGAGGATGGGGATGGGCATGGGGATGGGGATGGGGATGGGGATGGGGATGGGGATGGGGATGGGGATGGGGATGGGGATGGGGATGGGGATGGGGATGGGGATGGGGAAGGGGAAGGGGATGGGGATGGGAATGGAGATGAGGATGGGGATGGGGATGAGGATGGGGATGGGGATGGGAATGGAGATGAGGATGGGGATGGGGACTGGGATGAGGATGGGGATGGGGATGGAGGTGAGTCGACAGTGGGGCACGATCGGAGCAAAGGTCACATGTTGGCGAAAGGACAGAGAACGAGAGGGAGGGGGATGGGGAAGGGTTGGGGAAGAGGGCAATGGAGGGGGAAACAAAGGGGTTGTGTAGATTGAGGGAGACCAATGCAGAATCGGTGCAGAGGGCGCGGTGATGGTGCAGCGGGGTTGGTGATGGTGCAGCGGGGTTGGTGATGGTGCAGAAGGTGTGGGTATGGTGCAGAAGGTGTGGGTATGGTGCATACCTGTTTCAGTAGTGCCAGTTGCTCCTGCGTCAGGAATTTCGGCAGCTGGGAGAAATTGGGCAGTTGAGAAAAATCGGGCAGCTGAGACGGGTTGGGCAGCGTATCACAGTTGTCTCTATCTGCGGCACGAGCAGCAGCAGCAGCAGCAGCAGGAGCAGGAGCAGCAGCAGCAGCACCACCACCACCACCACCGCCATCAACATCAGCAACAGTAGCAGCAGATGCAATATTACCAGCAGGGACAGCAGCAGATGCAATATTACCAGCAGGGACAGCAGCAGATGCAATATTACCAGCAGGGACAGCAGCAGATGCAATATTACCAGCAGGGACAGCAGCAGATGCAATATTACCAGCAGGGACAGCAGCAGATGCAATATTACCAGCAGGGACAGCAGCAGGAGAAGTAGCGAGAGGAAAAGGGAGAGCAAGAAGATGGTTGAGATGTGGAGAAGGGATTACAAAACCGCCTGATCCAATGATGTGTGCACTGCCAGCACTACCAGAGGCAGCAGGACGAGTAGCAGCAGCAGCAGCAGCAGCAGCAGCAGCAGCAGCAGCAGCAGCAGCAGCAGCAGCATCACCAGCAGCAGCAGCGCTACCAGCAGATCCGGTGGTGCCACTGCTTCTACCAGTCTACAGCTCACCGCCCTCTAGACGCCCTGTGGTTGACACACTAGACACGTTTACCTCCCCTCCTGCCATCCCTGGGTTCTTCCCCCCAGCCCAAGGAGCTCGGGAAGAGGATGTGAGGGGAAGCGGGAGGGTAGAGAAGGCGGGAGGTTGACTTGGGGCAGGATGGTATGGGGATGGGAGATGGGGATGTGGATGCTGGGTCAACGGTGCCGATCTTCGCGTAGCATCAGGAATGGACGGTTGAGATGAGAAGGATGGAACGGAGGGGGCAGGGAGGATGTCTGAGCGCATGAGCGCGTCGAAAAGATTTTGCACCCCACTCGCAATTTCAGCTGCCCGGGTGGTCAGACCGCCGGCTGCTGATTGGTCGGAAGCTGACACTGTGGCGAAGCGAGAGAGGCAGGGGAGGGGGTGATTGGTGGGTGCAGCAGAGGAGGTAGAGGGAACAGAGATAGAAGCGGAGGTGGGGAGAGGAAGAGAAGGGTTGTGCGGGAAAGGGTTGATAGGCTGGAGTGTATTTGGGAGAGAATTAGTGAGAGATGACAAAGAGGGGGAGAAAGCAGGGATTCGGCCTTGAGGGGTGGAGAAAGAGCGGGGGAATGTGGTGGAGAGCGGTGCTGGGGAAGGAAAGGGAGGGAATGGGGGGCGAGAGGAGGGGGCAGAACGGGGGGAGGAGACGGTGGAGGGAGAAGCAGGAGGGGCACGAGTGGGGGCAGACGAGCACGGAGCAGCAGCAGATGTAGAAGAAGTAGCAGCAGCAGCAGAGTGAGCAGCGGCAGCAGCAGGGAGGCCCATGAGCAGGCCAGCAGAGGAGAGTGCGTCCAGTTGAAGCATGGCCCTCGCTAGCTCCCTCTGGTCGCCCATAGCCCTCGCTAGCTCCCTCTGGTCGCCCATAGCCCTCGCTAGCTCCCTCTGGTCGCCCATAGCCCTCGCTAGCTCCCTCTGGTCGCCCATAGCCCTCGCTACCTCCCTCTGGTCGCCCATAGCCCTCGCTACCTCCCTCTGGTCGCCCATAGCCCTCGCTACCTCCCTCTGGTCGCCCATAGCCCTCGCTAGCTCCCTCTGGTCGCCCATAGCCCTCGCTACCTCCCTCTGGTCGCCCATAGCCCTCGCTAGCTCCCTCTGGTCGCCCATAGCCCTCGCTACCTCCCTCTGGTCGCCCATAGCCCTCGCTACCTCCCTCTGGTCGCCCATAGCCTTTGCTAGATCCCTCTGGTCGCCCATAGCCTTTGCTAGATCCCTCTGGTCGCCCATAGCCTTTGCTAGATCCCTCTGGTCGCCCATAGCCTTTGCTAGATCCCTCTGGTCGCCCACACTCGTCTGTGCTGTCAATGTTTGCCCCACACACATCTGCTCCTGCTCCACCAATGGCTGCCCCGTGCTCATCTGCCCTAGACACGCTTGGGCTGCATGCTCCTGTCCCCAGCATCGCCTCCCTTGCACCTGTGGGCTGTCTCCTTGGGTCAACCACACTGGGGCCTTGGAATTGCCGTGGGTTTGTTTCCCTGTGCCTCTCCCCTGTGGGCTGCATCTGCCCTAGACACGCTTGGGCTGCATGCTCCTGTCCCAGCATCGCCTCCCTTGCACCTGTGTGCTGTCTCCTTGGGACAAAGTCAAACACACCGGGGCCATGGTGTGGCTGTGTGTTGTTGTTTGCTTCCCTGTGCCTCTCCGCTGTAAGAGCAACGGCAGGTGCAGCCCCAGTTGTTACATTAGCCTCAGCAGGAGTAGCTTCGCTTGAAGCAGCGGCTGCAGTGGCAACAGTGGCAGCAATGGCAGCAGCGGCAGCAGTGGCAACAGCAGCGGTGGCGGCGGCAGCAGCAGCGGAAGCAGTAGTGTTGGCTGTGGGAGCGTTTGGGAGCGAGCGGGAGAGGGGCCAGGAGGACGGATTTTGAGACGTCTCAAAAGGCGAGGGGGGCCAGGAGGGCGGGAGGAAAGCGGGAGCGCGGGGGAACGAAGCAGCTCTGAGAGAGACATGGGAGGTAAGGAATTTTGAGGGTGAGGAATTTTGAGGCGCCTCGAAACTGGGGACACGGGAGGAGGAGAGATGTGCGTTGCCGAAGGAACGCGAGCGCAAGGATGCTGCTGCTGCTGCGGCAGTCTCTGCGTTTTGAGTCGACTCAGAAGTCACTTGGGAGGGGAGGCGAGTATTGCTGAAAGAATGCGAGCGGAGGGACGACGCTGCTGCAGCAGCAGTCTCTGCGTTTTGAGTTGACTCAAAAGGGACATGGGAGGAGGAGAGGCGAGCATTGCTGAAAGAACGCGAGCGTAAGGGCGACGCTGCTGAGGCAGTGTCTGCACTGATCGAGTGTCGAGTCGTCTCAAAACGCGGATGGCTGGAGGAAAGAGAGTGAGAGGAAGAAGCTGCTGCTGTTGCTGCAGGTGTGGCGGTCTCTCCTTGAACCGCTTGTGCTGCTGCCCTCCCTGCTGTTTGTGTGTGTGCTGCTGCCCTCCCCTGCTGTTTGTGTGTGTGCTGCTGCCCTCCCTGCTGTTTGTGTGTGTGCTGCTGCCCTCCCTGCTGTTTGTGTGTATGCTGCTGGGCTTCCTGCTGTTTGTGTGTGTGCTGCTGGGCTTCCTGCTGTTTGTGTGTGTGCTGCTGCGCTTCCTGTCGCTGACGAGCCTCGAATGGAAAGGCTGCTGCTGCTGGGGGACGTGACGTGGTGGGTCTGATGGGGCACGGGAAGGATTCGAGGGGTAAGGGAGGGGATGGGAGGGAACGGAAATAGTCAGCAGAGTAAGCGTGCAAGGATGAGACTGATGTTGGATGGGACACATGATGTTGGATGGGACACATGATGTTGGATGGGACACATGATGTTGGAATGGGACACATGATGTTGGATGGGACACATGATGTTGGATGGACACATGATGTTGGAGGGACACATGATGTTGGATGGGACACATGTAATTATCAGGTTTTTAAATCGTTTACCTATTCAACCCCCCCCCCCCCCCATCCCTCTTCCCCCCTCCTCTCCCCCTGTTAGCGCCTGAAAAGCCCCTCCCCCGAGTAGCGCCCCCGCCAGCAAGCTTTCCAGCCCTTCCCCCCCGCCATCCCCGCGCATATCATCGTTGCGCTGTCCGCGGCGTATCCTCCGCCTCCCCCTGTTGCTGCATGCCCCCTGATTCTTCCGCCCCCCAGGCCTGGAGTCCCGAATTCTCCGCCAGGCAGCGCAGGCGCGGGGAATCCCCCTTGCCTTCCGCCATATCCTCCGCTAGCACTGCCTCCCCCCGCCATTCCGCCACTCCGTCCGCCCACCATGCTTCCGGACGGTGGAAACAGGGCCATCAGCGGAGATAAATCCGCGGAAGGACCCTGTTGCTTGGCCTTGGGGGGTGTTGTTTGTTCCGGTTTCGCCTTGTGCGAAATAATTATCCTGTCGTGCGAGAGTACTTCCTTGTTGTGCGATAGCGCTTCCTTGTGCGACAGCACTGAGCGACCCCTGCGACTCCCATAGTCGTTGGATGTCGCGGAACTGATCGTAAGGCATCCCGAGGGAGCCTGAAGTGACGTTTCTTGCCCCTACTGTCGCCGCATTCGCCGCGTTGAACGCGTTAACTGCATTGACTGATTGTTGGGACTGCGAAGGAGCCCCCCTCGAAAACTGCGCCGGGGAAAGCGACTGCTGCTGCTGCTGCTGCTGCTGCTGCTGCTGCTGCTGCTGGGGGAAATACCGTTCACGCATTGCATTGCCAGCGATAACGCAGTTATTTTCTTGTAAAAAAATAATATGCGCTGAGTTTCCGGAAAACAATTTATACTGGAGGATCTACCACCGCCGAGTACTCGCCAGAACTCGCGCTTCCGCGGGGATCCGACGGTAACCCTATTCGCAGTTGCAGTCGCAGCGAAATGTAACGTCATCATTGCGTGGGGATCATAGTAGTAGGCTCGAAATCTGTAGTTTGACTCACTCTAGGATCCTCGACAGGGCGCCACGCCGGTCACAGCCAAAGGTGCACGCCCCTTGCACATTTCCTACCAAATTCATTCACGCGGTTTTCACTGCTGCTCGACTTTTAATCTCCCGCGCAATTTCCAGGTTCTGTTGTGGAATACCTGTCCGCTTCAGACTATCAGGGGCGTATTCATGAAGCCGAAAAGGCAACCACTTCTGTGAAATGACCGTTCACTCTACACTTTTCAGTCGCGACTTCGACAACAATAAAATGTTTCAAGAAAGAAACCGTGCCGACAATCTCTGTTTCAAACACGCTATGGAATTTTGTGCTTGACTCTGTGACGGGGGCACTATAACCATGCGTGGCTTGGCGGGAACGAGAAATATGTGATGTCACTGGCTGGTCTGCGTGTTGAGACATGACATGGCATGTCCCTTGAATGAAGGTCTGGGCTGGGGCGCCAGGCAACCATTGGTGAACGCGAGGGCGTGAGGTTTGATTGGATGAGATGAAAGCAGGCGAACCGTGTTGACTGGGTATCGTGTCGCGCACTGTACGACTGTTGTGTGCACTTGGGCTACTGTAATTTGGTGCTGACGTGGTCGACGAGCGGATCTGGTCTGAGAATTTGTGCAATACAGTACGTTGCTACACGTGGAGGAATCAGAACCCCAATGCTAAGCGACAGCTACCGTTACTTGATAAGCAATTGTTCGAGGCTTCGAAGACGACAAATGTAGGCGACCCAAAGTTTTGTCTGTATACGGTTATAACGGCCGTCACTGTCCAATCATTTGTCTCCATATGTTTTTCAAGTTGAAGAACGGTCTTGCTCAAGAAACCACACAATAAGAAACGACTATTGTACACGTTTCCCTCCATGTACATGTTTTTTTTAGCTGCCGTGTGCATACATCATACCTGTCAAATAACCAAAATGCTGCCATGAAATCCCTGGACTTCCCCTCCCCATGGGCTTTCGCACTACAGATGAATCCTTGATTCCACGATGGCTGGTAAATGGGACGGAAAAACTTACGGTTGATGAGAGAGCAAATTTTTGCCAAAAACACCATTCAATCAAGATTTAGGATCTTCATGGGGAGAGACAGGATGAGGGGGTGGCTCTGGATTGTCAAGGTCCATGTCTAACGCTGCGTTTGGCTCTAGATGTGAAATGCGAATGGTTCCTAGAAGCTTCTCCGGGAGCTCAACGTCTGTGTTTCCCTGCAAGTAACGTAAATAGTGTACACCATAAGCAACTTTTTACAAACCACCACAATGCAAACAGTGGATCAATAGCACATTAGAATATATAATATATATATATATATATATATATATAGTGCCAGTACAATACCTGGATTAAGAATGCCATGTCGATGATGAGTGTACGGACGTATCCTAGCACGAATCTCACCACCCCATTGGCCACAGCTGATGACCCAATATCCACATCCACCTGCATTCCAGTGGTGTCATAGGGAGAGTGTGGAAACAGTACAAAAAAAACATCACTTCATGCATTCAAAGAGGGCTCATGCATTACAAACAATGCCACAACATGACAATTCAACTTCCATCACATACTTGCAGATTACTGTACCTCAAAGCAGTGTACCTCAAAGCACTGTACCTCCAAGTACCGTACCTCAAAGCACTGCACCTCAAAGCACTGTACCTCAAAGCACTGTACCTCAAAGCACTGTACCTCAAAGTAGTCGGGTCCTTTGAAGTACTGCACGGTGAGAGCACCAGCAATGATGAGAGGTGTCGTCCCCACACTCCTCTTCACCACCCATGCGCCCTGCCATGTACCAGCGCCAATGGCAAAAAAAAAAAAAAAAAAAAACATCAGATTACAGTATGGCCAATACATGGAGACATGAGAGGGTGATTGCACAAGCGAGGCAGATTAAAGTGGCACATGTCTGCTGCATGGATGGTATAGCAGAGCACACCGGACACACAGAGCACACAGAGCACACAGAGCATACAGAGCATACACTCACACCCACCTGGTGGATGCGGGGAGGGAATGAGCTTGAAGCGTGTGTTGCGGAAGATGTCATCCCCGTTGATGCTGCCCCAGCATGGACCGCATGCCCGTGCAGTAGGGCAAATACACACACACCTCATAGATGCAAAACAGTGCACACGGCGCAGTGCACTCTCACACCCACCTGGTGGATGCGGGGAATGAGCTTGAAGCGTGAGTTGCGGAAGATGTCGTCCCCGTTGATGAACTGCCCTAGCATGGATGAATCTGTGGGCGGCTCCTCCATGGCCCAGTAGAAACACCATGCTGTACTGCTGCGCTGCCGGCACCTGGTGGGGTGAAATTGATGTAAGAGAATGGGTGACAGGCAGAGCAATGAGCACATGTCCCCACACAGCGCCCCTCCATGGCCCAGTACAACACCATGCTGTACTGCTGCGCTGCCGGCACCTGGTGGGGTGAAATTGATGTAAGAGAATGGGTGACAGGCAGAGCAATGAGCACATGTCCCCACACAGCGCCCCTCCATGGCCCAGTACAACACCATGCTGTACTGCTGCGCTGCCGGCACCTGGTGGCATTTGTGGCATGTGGGTTATACAGGTGGTATACGGGTGATGTTTTGAGGATTGAGAGAGTATGACCATGCACGCCTCTGTGGGCGGCTCCTCCATGGCCCAGTGGAACACCATGGAACACCTGGTGGGACGTGAGAGAATGAGAATTCAGGAGGAAAGCAGAACATGTGAGTGGGCCGCAATAAGCAGTGCCCCCTTGACGCTCATCTATGGCCGAATAGAACACCATGCTGTACTGCTGCGCTGCTGGCACCTGGTGGCGGTTTGTGACATGTGGGTGGGGTATATGGGTGATGTTGACGCATGGAGAGAGTGCCATGGAGGTGTTGCCAGCAACGCTCATCCATGGCCCAGTAGAACACGCTGTACTGCTGCGCTGCTGGCACCTGGTGGCCTGTGAGGGGTGTGTGAGGTATATGGTATGGGTGATGCGTTAAGGTGTGATAGAGTGCCATGTGGGTGATTCCTCCATGGCCATGAAGAAGTACGGCCGCGGTGAGGCGTCAAGCACTGCTGGCCATCGTCTTTGCCCCACCTCCCTACTCCCCCCATGCCCCACTGACACCCATTGATCCAATCACCTACCCCCCCCCCACGCACCTGCATATTCACAATGAAAAAGTATGGCCGCGACGAGGCGTCACTGCTGGCCCACTGCCCCACCGCCCCCACTCCCCCACCGACTCACTCACTGCCCCACCTCTCCACTGCCCCACAACCCAACTGCCCCACCTTCCCCCTCGCACCTGCATATTCACAATGAAAAAGTATGGCCGCGACGAGGCGTCACTGCTGGCCATCAGCTCGCGCATTCCCTGATAACCAGGCACAGGGGAAGATGGGGGTGGGAAAATGGGAAGAAATGGGGGGAAAATGGAGGGAAAATGGAAGGAGATGGGGGGAGATGAGCCAAAATGGGGCTGTGTATGACACAGATGCTACCAGAGACAGCGGAGGAGCAGACTCAGTCACATGCACAGGAGTCCGTTTGAGCTTCGCCACATGATCAATCTTCTCCACTCGCTTCAATCAATCCACAGCCACCAATCATCGTTGGTCCCACCCTCCCACCCCGAAACCTCTACCAGCTGTGTTGCTAGATTCCACATGCGCACTAAGAAAGCGCACACACACTCATAAGCACCACAATCAGCAAACTCACATGCACGGGGGTCCGCTAGAGCTCCACCACATGATCAATCCTCTCCACGAGTTTCAGCCAATCCACAGCCACCAGTGCTGGTCCATTTCCAAGACCTCTATCGACTGAGTTGTTACATTTACTCACATGCATGGGGGTCTTTTTAAGCTCCACCACATGATCGATCCTCTCCACGCGCTTCAGCCAATCCACAGCCACCAGCGCTGACCCATTTCCACCCATGAACCACCATAGGCGCAAAATGCACAAAAAGCGAAAGCACGCTCACATGCACGGGGGTCCGTTTCAGCTCCACCACATGGTCAATCCTCTCCACCACATGGTCAATCCTCTCCACCACATGGTCAATCCTCTCCACCACATGGTCAATCCTCTCCACCACATGGTCAATCCTCTCCACTCTCTTCAGCCAATCCACTGCCACCAGCGCCATCCCTGGCTGCCCCGCACTCGCAAAGCATGCATGCCCGCACACTCACTAACAAGCACTGCAGTGAGAACACTCACATGCACGGGGGTGCGCTTGAGCTCCACCACATGATCAATCCTCTCAACGCGCTTCAGCCAATCCACAGCCACCAGCGCCATCCCCGGCTGCCCCGCACTCTGCTTCATCTTATCCCTCAAAATAGCTCTTCGACCGCACTGTAAAGTTCCGAACCTCCGCCTCGCTCCAGCAGTTAATCCCCCCATCGGCGACCCAGGCGGCGACCCACCGGGCCGGTTCCCCAGGTTCTTGTACGCCCATGCCCATGGGTCTACCGAACCTGCCGCCCTTGCCGAACCAGCTAGTCGAGACCCGGTGGAGGGTCGGGAACCTAGCTGCCAGAAACCGAGGAGAGGCCACAGGGAGAGTTTCAGTCAGGAGAGCCTTAGCAGCAACTGCTGCGTCTCCTGCTGCTGTTCTGCTCCTCTTGCTCCAAAGAAACTGCTAGTGCCGGGTAAGGGCTCTGATACAGTGCTCCCGGCATCGCTACCGCTGAACTCACCACCCATAACGTCCCCACTGCTGCCTCTCCTCCTCTCTCGTCCCACCCCCTCCACCTCATCAAACCCCTCCCCTCCCCTTTGGTATTGGTCCAATCCGCCCTCCTCCCGCTCCGCCTGCTCCCCTTCCTCCCCCACCCCCTCCAAGCTCCCTCCCTTCTGCAGCCGCTACAGCCGCGGCTGTAGCAGCAGCTGTTAGCCTGCTGGGTATCCCTCAACCCTAGCAGCGCAGCCAGTGAATCCCCCTCGTCTGCTGCGAAAAAACTCCCGAATGCCCGCAACCCTCGACAGCAGGTAGAAATGCACTTCGGTCGCAAACACCGCTGCACATCGGCAGCAACCCCTTTGCATCCATCTGCAACACGTGCATCACTACCGACCGTCCGATCGCGGACGGCCCCGCTGGGGCGATGATAAACCCTCCGTAGGTGAGATTGGCACGCACACAGCCCATGACAGGGGGGCATAGGGGGTGCTCCATGGATTGGTAAAGGACCACGTAGCAGCCGTCGCCTGTGCGCTGCCAGTAGCGCCGCAGGCACACGTCGCGCGCTGTGAGGGTGAAGGGGCCGAAGCCGACTGGGAGCGGTCGGAAGCGGTAGTGGATGCAGTCCGTGTGACCGTCTTGAGCTTCTACCATTCGTGCACCCCCGTATGCCACGTCCCACCTGGTAACAGAGAAGCACAGGAAGGGGGAGGGACAGGAGTGGATGCAGTCTGTGGGCTAGGTCTAGGGATGACTGGTAGTAGGCAGAAGCAGTAGTGAATGCAGTCTGTGTGGCCGTCTTGTGCCTCTACCATGCATGCACCACCATATGCCACGTCCCGCCTGGTGAGAGACGGCAAGAGAAGAAGGATTGGGACAGGGCAACGGGCAGAGGGCGGAATTGGGTAGGAATATAGTCAGTGTGGCCGTTGTTGTGGGAGGAGGAGAGGTCGAGCACGAGTCAGAAGACGACGGCATCGCTGGGAGCATTTGAGTCGGACTCAAAATTTACCAGGAGATCAGCAGGGGCAACTTGCAACTTAGAAAAGTAGGAATTAGAGGCGTACTCGTTGCGCGAGGAGGAGAGGTCGAGCACGAGTCGGAAGACGGGTCACTGGGAGCGTCCACTGTTCCCACGGCACTCAGACACGGCAGACTGCCACACATGCCCGCCTGCCCGCGCTCCTCGTTCAACTCCTCAAAGAAGCGCAGCCCTGGAAAAGACAGGTGGACAGGCGATAAGAGGCAAAACGGAGGCAGCAACAGGAGGTGAAGTGAATCAATGTGCGAAGTGCAAGGCGATCAAAGAGCCCTTTGCCTTGTGGAAGGCGATCAATGTGCGTAACACCCGTTCCCTGAAGGTTCTTCTCACATGAACCCTGACGAGCTCTTCATGGTGTTCATGTGAGGCGTAAACCTAGAGAGAGAGAGAGACCAGCGATACAAAGGTTGCTGAATGAACGGGTAAGGCTGCACACTGAGTTCCCATAGACCCACGTTGGATAGCTTGATGAGGCGCCAGGAGCCGTCGGATGCGATCCCTGATGCTGTTGATGCACTGCGCATCGCCACCATGGCCTCCAGCATGCTGCCCAGCTCCATTGGGGGGCCTGGGGGGAAGGAGGATGAGAGTGCAGCACACAGAAAGGGAGGCATGCATGGCATCAAGCATGCTTCGAGATGTGTGCAATGCACTGCCCTGTCCTGCACTTCGCATCGCCACCATGGCTTCGAGAGCATGCCGCCAGCTCCATGGGAGGCCCTAGTGTGAGGAAGAAACAACGGACGCATACGGGGGGCAGGCAAGCATGCTTCAATGCGTGCACCGCTCTGCCTTGCCTCCTCTAAGAGCATTCAATGCTGCAATGCCTCGAGCATTCCTCCCAGCTCCCATGGGGGGCCTGGGGGGTAGGAAGATGATTCGCAAGGGCAAAGGGAAAGGTGGCAGCAGGCAGCATGGAACCACAGGGAAGCAGACCTACCGTAGTCAATGGAGCGTCTGTCGAGCAGCACTCGCTGCGGTGTTGGCAAGTCGTGTTTTGAGGCCTCAGATGAAAGGCACTCCTACTACCAACCAATAAAGCCACTTCTAAGCACACCTACCAAAGCCAATGGAGCCTCGTCTGTCGAGCAGCACTCGCTGCGGTGTTGGCAAGTCGTCTGCTCCCCATCTCGTCCCCGTCGAATGGCTCACTGCTGTCCATAGAGTCACGACAGCTGGTGGGGATAAATGGCGGGGGAGGGGAGAATGGGAAGAGATGGAATGGAGGGTGGCTAAGTGGAAGGGAACGGACCTGCACGACGGACGTCCTCTCCCACCATCTCATCCCCGTCGAACGGCTCACTGCTGTCTATTCTGCTAGGTTATTGAAAATGGGTAACTTGCTGTCATAAGTAGTGCAGTGAGGCAAAAAATCAGGTGCTGCGCGTTGAGCACGTGAGGGGTGAGGTGAAAAATTCGCATTGTTCCTTGAACAAAGTGACTTTTGAGTCGACTCAAAAGTCAACTCGCATTGTTCCTTGAACAGAGTGACTTTTGAGTCGACTCAAAAGTCAACTCGCATTGTTCCTTGAACAGAGTGACTTTTGAGTCGACTCAAAAGTCAACTCGCATTGTTCCTTGAACAGAGTGACTTTGAGTCGACTCAAAAGTCAACTCGCATTGTTCCTTGAACAGAGTGACTTTTGAGTCGTCTCAAAAGTCAACTCGCATTGTTCCTTGAACAGAGTGACTTTTGAGTCGACTCAAAAGTCAACTCGCATTGTTCCTTGAACAGAGTGACTTTTGAGTCGACTCAAAAGTCAACTCGCATTGTTCCTTGAACAGAGTGACTTTTGAGTCGTCTCAAAAGTCAACTCGCATTGTTCCTTGAACAGAGTGACTTTTGAGTCGACTCAAAAGTCAAACTCGCATTGTTCCTTGAACAAGACAGCGGTGATGGTTCTGGATTAGAGTGCAGTGCATGCACGACATGGTGGGGTGCGGGTGAGAATGGAATGGCAGGACGACATGGTGGGGTGAGGTGGCGTGTGGGTGAGAGAGGGAACGCACGAGGACATGTTGGGGTGTGGGGGCGTTTCCCCCTCCTCCTCGTCCGATAGGCTGTTGGTGCTGGTGGGGCGAGTGAGCGGCATTCTGATAGTGGGCGCCACGTTCTGGTGTGGATGAGTGGGAGAACACCACGAGAGACGGGAAACGAGGGCGGGAAAGAGAAAAGAGGGGTGAGGGGGA
>CANJKZ010001168.1:0-41201 GCA_947471745.1 Closterium sp. Naga37s-1 | reverse complement strand
CCTCCTCCTCCTCATGTTCCTCCCTTCCCTCATTTTCCTCCTCTGCATCTTCCAGCTGCTGCTCTCCCAACTGCTGCTGTTGCTGCTGCACATGAGTATAATCGTTATTCTGCTGCCCATGCCTGTTATGCTGCTCGTATCCTGCTGGTGCCCTTGCCGACCCATCCGCTCGTCCTCCCTAAGAGATGCAGTGTGTGCAGCACCAGTAGCTGCACCAGTAGCTGCACCAGTCGCAGCACCATTGAACTCCATGCTGCCTCCTGCTTGTGGAATGGACTCAGAAGTCGCAGCACCAGCATCCTCCTCCTCTCTGCACGCTGCAGCATCCCCACCATCAGCCTTCCCACCATCTTCCTTCCCACCATCTCTCAACTCACCAGCTCTGGCCTCACTGCCAGTAGCGTGTCTCTCTCTCATATCGGCTTGACTCGCAATGCCTTCAGTCACGCTGGCAAGATGCTGCCCCCCTCGTCTTCCACTCCACTCCTGGACCAACTTCCCCGACCACACACTATCCATTCCCTCTCCCCCACTCGACCCCTCTAAAGGATTCACCTGAGTCCCGACATCCCTCCTCTCAAACACCGTATCCTCCATTCCTGAGGCTGCTTCACCTTCGGTCGAATCAGCCGCAAACTGTCCCGAGCCTGACGCCGAGCCTCGGCTCCCGAAGCTAGAGCTCCGGAGGGCAGGGGAGAGGCGCGGGCGGTCCGGAGGAGGGAGCCGGGCTGAATGGCTGTGTTTCAGAATTCGCTTAGCAGGACTGGCTGGGTTGGCTGCGCCGGCCTGGTATACAGGTGGATCTATTGCTGCTGGCGACCTTTGAGACGTCTCAAAACTGGCTGGGTTGGCTGGGCTAGCCTGGTATCCAGGTGAATCTATTGCTGCTGGCGCAGCTAGTGCTGGCGCTGCTGGTGCTGCTGCCGTTCCCAGTTCTGGTGCTGCCACTGCTGCTACACCTGGCTCTCCATAAGAAGCAGCACGCGATGGTGCTTCACTTGCTCCCAGCACTGCGCCACCACCTTCCACCGTCACATCGAGTCTCGGCCGATCCAGACCTGCAGCTGCAGCCGCTGCTGCTGCTTCCACTGCGGGCCTGTCCACGCCTGCTACACCTGGTTTGACCAGACCTGCACTCGATTTCTGTGCCTCAGCACCCGATGGAAGCGCTGCTGCTTGAGGCTCCTGAGGCGCTTTAAATACTGGCGCCGTTTTCTGTGGCTCACGTGGTAGTGGCGACTTCAAACCCCAAGGCTGGGCAAGCAGCAGCACGGGGAGACGGAGACGGTACCGCATCTGTTTTCTGCGATTCACCTGGCAGAGGGGATTTCATCCCCCAAGGCCGGGCCGCCACGCCAGGAGATGGGCTGGGGTGTGGAGACACGGCGAGCACAAGGGGATTTGAAGACAGGGGGGCGGTGTTGCCGCGGGTGGGGAAGGGAGCAGACGTGGAGAGGGGGTGAGGGGAAGAGTGGGCGGAGGGAGGAGGGGGGAAGGAGCCGCCACCGCCGAGGAGGGAGAGATCGCCGACAAGCTGGATTGTGCCGTCTATGACGGCTATAGGCGCGCCTGGTAGGGGTTCCCGCCATGCTCCGCTTGAGCATGGGACGGGTGCGCATGGGTCGTGGCGGCGGGCGGTCTTGGTTGTCCTTTTGTTGGACTTCTTCCCCCTGCTTCTGCTGCTGGTGTGGCAGCTGCTGCTGCTGCTGCTGTTGTTCACATTGCTGCTGCGGCTGCTGCCAGTGGGGCTGTTGCTGTGACAGCTGCAGTTGTGGTGGCTGCTGGCTCTGCTGGTTCTGCTCCCTTTGATGCTGTGGGCTGGGACTAGGGGTGCTGGGATCAACGCTTGTGATCGGCCGCTTCTTCGAGATCAACGGTCCAGATTGTCCACTGCTCAAGCTGCTCCTTTCCGACCAGCTGCCGAGCCTCCCGGTATTCCACCGCCGAACCACCTGTAGCTGCTCCGGGCGAGGGGACCGCCTATCCAAACCAGTTTCCGAACCAAGCCTGCCACCACCATCACTGCAGCTTCGGCGAACAACAGGATTCCTATCCCCCTGCCTGTCCCCACTGTCTTCCCTACCACCCCCCTCCTTGCCCCTTCCTTGCTCCCCCACTCCTTGCTTTTGAGGCGCCTCAAAAGTCGTCTCTTGCTCCTCGTCCCCTCCGTGCCCACCCTCCTTGACTGTACCATCAACATCCATTCCTGTTGCTGCTGATTCCCCTTGCTCCTCCCGTTGGCCCTGCTGCTGCTGCTCCTGCTGCTGCTGGTTCTCCTGATGCGGGTTCTCTTGCTGTCGGTTCTCCCGCCGCTGCTCCTGCTGCTGATGTTGGTGGTGCTGCTGCTGCTGCTGCTGCTGCTGGTGCTGCCGACCCTGCTTCTGCTCCTCTTGCGGTTGGTGACTGTTCTTCTCAACTGTTCCCTGTACATCACTGCCCCGCATATCGTCCTCCTGTTGACCACTTTCTCCCTTGGAACCTCTTCCTCCCTTCGAACCTCATCACCGGCAGCACCCTGTCTCTCATTCTCGCTGTTTTCTCACAACAATACCCTCCACCCTCCCTCCAACCATTTCTTCTCCTTCCTCGTACTTTCCACCAATTCCCACACCCCTGTCAGCAGAGGGAATGGCATGCACTTTGTCAGTGGCTGCCTCAGCTCTTGTCTTTCGGCCAGGAATCGACGGTCGGTCTCGGGGAACCCGAAAGCCCTCGTCGTCCTTCCCTCTTGTACCTTGAGGGCCCTGGGAACAGTCCCCTGACTCTCCAGTTGACTTTCGAGTTGACTCGAAGGTCATCGCCGGCCGGTCTTGTGGAATCCGAAAGACCTCGTCGCCCTTCCCTCGTGCACCTTGAGGGCCCTTGGAACGGTCCATTGAGTCTCCAGTTGCTGCTACCATAGGTGCTGTTACAGGTGCTGCTACAGGTGCTGTTGAAGGTGCTGCCACAGGTCCTGCCACCGGTGTTGCCACAGGCGCTGCCACAGGTGCTGCCACGGTTGATGCCCCAGGTGCTTCCTCAGGTGCTGCCACAAGTGGAGTAACAGGTGCTGCCGTAGGTGCTGCCACAGGTGCTGTAACAGCTGCAGTGACAGGTGTAGTGACGATTGCAGGGCCCTGGGCTGACTGTTGAGTCGATCCAAACTCGCCCCCCAAGCCACCAGGCACAGCAGCAGTGGCCTCCAGTCCCCCCTGGCTCTGCATGCCTTGCCCGCTGCGACCCCCCTCCAGCCACTGCGATCGGATGGGGCATGCAGTGGATGGGGACAGAGAGTGGGCACACAAGAATGATTGAATGGGCATGGAGATGAGGATGGGGATGGGCATGGGGATGGGGATGGGGATGGGGATGGGGATGGGGATGGGGATGGGGATGGGGATGGGGATGGGGATGGGGATGGGGATGGGGATGGGGAAGGGGAAGGGGATGGGGATGGGAATGGAGATGAGGATGGGGATGGGGATGAGGATGGGGATGGGGATGGGAATGGAGATGAGGATGGGGATGGGGATGGGGATGAGGATGGGGATGGGGATGGAGGTGAGTCGACAGTGGGGCACGATCGGAGCAAAGGTCACATGTTGGCGAAAGGACAGAGAACGAGAGGGAGGGGGATGGGGAAGGGTTGGGGAAGAGGGCAATGGAGGGGGAAACAAAGGGGTTGTGTAGATTGAGGGAGACCAATGCAGAATCGGTGCAGAGGGCGCGGTGGTGATGGTGCAGCGGGGTTGGTGATGGTGCAGCGGGGTTGGTGATGGTGCAGAAGGTGTGGGTATGGTGCAGAAGGTGTGGGTATGGTGCATACCTGTTTCAGTAGTGCCAGTTGCTCCTGCGTCAGGAATTTCGGCAGCTGGGAGAAATTGGGCAGTTGAGAAAAATCGGGCAGCTGAGACGGGTTGGGCAGCGTATCACAGTTGTCTCTATCTGCGGCACGAGCAGCAGCAGCAGCAGCAGCAGGAGCAGGAGCAGCAGCAGCAGCACCACCACCACCACCACCGCCATCAACATCAGCAACAGTAGCAGCAGATGCAATATTACCAGCAGGGACAGCAGCAGATGCAATATTACCAGCAGGGACAGCAGCAGATGCAATATTACCAGCAGGGACAGCAGCAGATGCAATATTACCAGCAGGGACAGCAGCAGATGCAATATTACCAGCAGGGACAGCAGCAGATGCAATATTACCAGCAGGGACAGCAGCAGGAGAAGTAGCGAGAGGAAAAGGGAGAGCAAGAAGATGGTTGAGATGTGGAGAAGGGATTACAAAACCGCCTGATCCAATGATGTGTGCACTGCCAGCACTACCAGAGGCAGCAGGACGAGTAGCAGCAGCAGCAGCAGCAGCAGCAGCAGCAGCAGCAGCAGCAGCAGCAGCAGCAGCATCACCAGCAGCAGCAGCGCTACCAGCAGATCCGGTGGTGCCACTGCTTCTACCAGTCTACAGCTCACCGCCCTCTAGACGCCCTGTGGTTGACACACTAGACACGTTTACCTCCCCTCCTGCCATCCCTGGGTTCTTCCCCCCAGCCCAAGGAGCTCGGGAAGAGGATGTGAGGGGAAGCGGGAGGGTAGAGAAGGCGGGAGGTTGACTTGGGGCAGGATGGTATGGGGATGGGAGATGGGGATGTGGATGCTGGGTCAACGGTGCCGATCTTCGCGTAGCATCAGGAATGGACGGTTGAGATGAGAAGGATGGAACGGAGGGGGCAGGGAGGATGTCTGAGCGCATGAGCGCGTCGAAAAGATTTTGCACCCCACTCGCAATTTCAGCTGCCCGGGTGGTCAGACCGCCGGCTGCTGATTGGTCGGAAGCTGACACTGTGGCGAAGCGAGAGAGGCAGGGGAGGGGGTGATTGGTGGGTGCAGCAGAGGAGGTAGAGGGAACAGAGATAGAAGCGGAGGTGGGGAGAGGAAGAGAAGGGTTGTGCGGGAAAGGGTTGATAGGCTGGAGTGTATTTGGGAGAGAATTAGTGAGAGATGACAAAGAGGGGGAGAAAGCAGGGATTCGGCCTTGAGGGGTGGAGAAAGAGCGGGGGAATGTGGTGGAGAGCGGTGCTGGGGAAGGAAAGGGAGGGAATGGGGGGCGAGAGGAGGGGGCAGAACGGGGGGAGGAGACGGTGGAGGGAGAAGCAGGAGGGGCACGAGTGGGGGCAGACGAGCACGGAGCAGCAGCAGATGTAGAAGAAGTAGCAGCAGCAGCAGAGTGAGCAGCGGCAGCAGCAGGGAGGCCCATGAGCAGGCCAGCAGAGGAGAGTGCGTCCAGTTGAAGCATGGCCCTCGCTAGCTCCCTCTGGTCGCCCATAGCCCTCGCTAGCTCCCTCTGGTCGCCCATAGCCCTCGCTAGCTCCCTCTGGTCGCCCATAGCCCTCGCTAGCTCCCTCTGGTCGCCCATAGCCCTCGCTACCTCCCTCTGGTCGCCCATAGCCCTCGCTACCTCCCTCTGGTCGCCCATAGCCCTCGCTACCTCCCTCTGGTCGCCCATAGCCCTCGCTAGCTCCCTCTGGTCGCCCATAGCCCTCGCTACCTCCCTCTGGTCGCCCATAGCCCTCGCTAGCTCCCTCTGGTCGCCCATAGCCCTCGCTACCTCCCTCTGGTCGCCCATAGCCCTCGCTACCTCCCTCTGGTCGCCCATAGCCTTTGCTAGATCCCTCTGGTCGCCCATAGCCTTTGCTAGATCCCTCTGGTCGCCCATAGCCTTTGCTAGATCCCTCTGGTCGCCCATAGCCTTTGCTAGATCCCTCTGGTCGCCCACACTCGTCTGTGCTGTCAATGTTTGCCCCACACACATCTGCTCCTGCTCCACCAATGGCTGCCCCGTGCTCATCTGCCCTAGACACGCTTGGGCTGCATGCTCCTGTCCCAGCATCGCCTCCCTTGCACCTGTGGGCTGTCTCCTTGGGTCAACCACACTGGGGCCTTGGAATTGCCGTGGGTTTGTTTCCCTGTGCCTCTCCCCTGTGGGCTGCATCTGCCCTAGACACGCTTGGGCTGCATGCTCCTGTCCCAGCATCGCCTCCCTTGCACCTGTGTGCTGTCTCCTTGGGACAAAGTCAAACACACCGGGGCCATGGTGTGGCTGTGTGTTGTTGTTTGCTTCCCTGTGCCTCTCCGCTGTAAGAGCAACGGCAGGTGCAGCCCCAGTTGTTACATTAGCCTCAGCAGGAGTAGCTTCGCTTGAAGCAGCGGCTGCAGTGGCAACAGTGGCAGCAATGGCAGCAGCGGCAGCAGTGGCAACAGCAGCGGTGGCGGCGGCAGCAGCAGCGGAAGCAGTAGTGTTGGCTGTGGGAGCGTTTGGGAGCGAGCGGGAGAGGGGCCAGGAGGACGGATTTTGAGACGTCTCAAAAGGCGAGGGGGGCCAGGAGGGCGGGAGGAAAGCGGGAGCGCGGGGGAACGAAGCAGCTCTGAGAGAGACATGGGAGGTAAGGAATTTTGAGGGTGAGGAATTTTGAGGCGCCTCGAAACTGGGGACACGGGAGGAGGAGAGATGTGCGTTGCCGAAGGAACGCGAGCGCAAGGATGCTGCTGCTGCTGCGGCAGTCTCTGCGTTTTGAGTCGACTCAGAAGTCACTTGGGAGGGGAGGCGAGTATTGCTGAAAGAATGCGAGCGGAGGGACGACGCTGCTGCAGCAGCAGTCTCTGCGTTTTGAGTTGACTCAAAAGGGACATGGGAGGAGGAGAGGCGAGCATTGCTGAAAGAACGCGAGCGTAAGGGCGACGCTGCTGAGGCAGTGTCTGCACTGATCGAGTGTCGAGTCGTCTCAAAACGCGGATGGCTGGAGGAAAGAGAGTGAGAGGAAGAAGCTGCTGCTGTTGCTGCAGGTGTGGCGGTCTCTCCTTGAACCGCTTGTGCTGCTGCCCTCCCTGCTGTTTGTGTGTGTGCTGCTGCCCTCCCTGCTGTTTGTGTGTGTGCTGCTGCCCTCCCTGCTGTTTGTGTGTGTGCTGCTGCCCTCCCTGCTGTTTGTGTGTATGCTGCTGGGCTTCCTGCTGTTTGTGTGTGTGCTGCTGGGCTTCCTGCTGTTTGTGTGTGTGCTGCTGCGCTTCCTGTCGCTGACGAGCCTCGAATGGAAAGGCTGCTGCTGCTGGGGGACGTGACGTGGTGGGTCTGATGGGGCACGGGAAGGATTCGAGGGGTAAGGGAGGGGATGGGAGGGAACGGAAATAGTCAGCAGAGTAAGCGTGCAAGGATGAGGACTGATGTTGGATGGGACACATGATGTTGGATGGGACACATGATGTTGGATGGGACACATGATGTTGGATGGGACACATGATGTTGGATGGGACACATGATGTTGGATGGGACACATGATGTTGGATGGGACACATGATGTTGGATGGGACACATGTAATTATCAGGTTTTTTAAATCGTTTACCTATTCAACCCCCCCCCCCCCCCATCCCTCTTCCCCCCTCCTCTCCCCCCTGTTAGCGCCTGAAAAGCCCCTCCCCCGAGTAGCGCCCCCGCCAGCAAGCTTTCCAGCCTTCCCCCCGCCATCCCCGCGCATATCATCGTTGCGCTGTCCGCGGCGTATCCTCCGCCTCCCCCTGTTGCTGCATGCCCCCTGATTCTTCCGCCCCCCAGGCCTGGAGTCCCGAATTCTCCGCCAGGCAGCGCAGGCGCGGGGAATCCCCCTTGCCTTCCGCCATATCCTCCGCTAGCACTGCCTCCCCCCGCCATTCCGCCACTCCGTCCGCCCACCATGCTTCCGGACGGGGAAACAGGGCCATCAGCGGAGATAAATCCGCGGAAGGACCCTGTTGCTTGGCCTTGGGGGGTGTTGTTTGTTCCGGTTTCGCCTTGTGCGAAATAATTATCCTGTCGTGCGAGAGTACTTCCTTGTTGTGCGATAGCGCTTCCTTGTGCGACAGCACTGAGCGACCCCTGCGACTCCCATAGTCGTTGGATGTCGCGGAACTGATCGTAAGGCATCCCGAGGGAGCCTGAAGTGACGTTTCTTGCCCCTACTGTCGCCGCATTCGCCGCGTTGAACGCGTTAACTGCATTGACTGATTGTTGGGACTGCGAAGGAGCCCCCCTCGAAAACTGCGCCGGGGAAAGCGACTGCTGCTGCTGCTGCTGCTGCTGCTGCTGCTGCTGCTGCTGGGGGAAATACCGTTCACGCATTGCATTGCCAGCGATAACGCAGTTATTTTCTTGTAAAAAAATAATATGCGCTGAGTTTCCGGAAAACAATTTATACTGGAGGATCTACCACCGCCGAGTACTCGCCAGAACTCGCGCTTCCGCGGGGATCCGACGGTAACCCTATTCGCAGTTGCAGTCGCAGCGAAATGTAACGTCATCATTGCGTGGGGATCATAGTAGTAGGCTCGAAATCTGTAGTTTGACTCACTCTAGGATCCTCGACAGGGCGCCACGCCGGTCACAGCCAAAGGTGCACGCCCCTTGCACATTTCCTACCAAATTCATTCACGCGGTTTTCACTGCTGCTCGACTTTTAATCTCCCGCGCAATTTCCAGGTTCTGTTGTGGAATACCTGTCCGCTTCAGACTATCAGGGGCGTATTCATGAAGCCGAAAAGGCAACCACTTCTGTGAAATGACCGTTCACTCTACACTTTTCAGTCGCGACTTCGACAACAATAAAATGTTTCAAGAAAGAAACCGTGCCGACAATCTCTGTTTCAAACACGCTATGGAATTTTGTGCTTGACTCTGTGACGGGGGCACTATAACCATGCGTGGCTTGGCGGGAACGAGAAATATGTGATGTCACTGGCTGGTCTGCGTGTTGAGACATGACATGGCATGTCCCTTGAATGAAGGTCTGGGCTGGGGCGCCAGGCAACCATTGGTGAACGCGAGGGCGTGAGGTTTGATTGGATGAGATGAAAGCAGGCGAACCGTGTTGACTGGGTATCGTGTCGCGCACTGTACGACTGTTGTGTGCACTTGGGCTACTGTAATTTGGTGCTGACGTGGTCGACGAGCGGATCTGGTCTGAGAATTTGTGCAATACAGTACGTTGCCTACACGTGGAGGAATCAGAACCCCCAATGCTAAGCGACAGCTACCGTTACTTGATAAGCAATTGTTCGAGGCTTCGAAGACGACAAATGTAGGCGACCCAAAGTTTTGTCTGTATACGGTTATAACGGCCGTCACTGTCCAATCATTTGTCTCCATATGTTTTTCAAGTTGAAGAACGGTCTTGCTCAAGAAACCACACAATAAGAAACGACTATTGTACACGTTTCCCTCCATGTACATGTTTTTTTAGCTGCCGTGTGCATACATCATACCTGTCAAATAACCAAAATGCTGCCATGAAATCCCTGGACTTCCCCTCCCCATGGGCTTTCGCACTACAGATGAATCCTTGATTCCACGATGGCTGGTAAATGGGACGGAAAAACTTACGGTTGATGAGAGAGCAAATTTTTTGCCAAAAACACCATTCAATCAAGATTTAGGATCTTCATGGGGAGAGACAGGATGAGGGGGTGGCTCTGGATTGTCAAGGTCCATGTCTAACGCTGCGTTTGGCTCTAGATGTGAAATGCGAATGGTTCCTAGAAGCTTCTCCGGGAGCTCAACGTCTGTGTTTCCCTGCAAGTAACGTAAATAGTGTACACCATAAGCAACTTTTTACAAACCACCACAATGCAAACAGTGGATCAATAGCACATTAGAATATATATATATATATATATATATATATATATATAGTGCCAGTACAATACCTGGATTAAGAATGCCATGTCGATGATGAGTGTACGGACGTATCCTAGCACGAATCTCACCACCCCATTGGCCACAGCTGATGACCCAATATCCACATCCACCTGCATTCCAGTGGTGTCATAGGGAGAGTGTGGAAACAGTACAAAAAAAACATCACTTCATGCATTCAAAGAGGGCTCATGCATTACAAACAATGCCACAACATGACAATTCAACTTCCATCACATACTTGCAGATTACTGTACCTCAAAGCAGTGTACCTCAAAGCACTGTACCTCCAAGTACCGTACCTCAAAGCACTGCACCTCAAAGCACTGTACCTCAAAGCACTGTACCTCAAAGCACTGTACCTCAAAGTAGTCGGGTCCTTTGAAGTACTGCACGGTGAGAGCACCAGCAATGATGAGAGGTGTCGTCCCCACACTCCTCTTCACCACCCATGCGCCCTGCCATGTACCAGCGCCAATGGCAAAAAAAAAAAAAAAAAAAAACATCAGATTACAGTATGGCCAATACATGGAGACATGAGAGGGTGATTGCACAAGCGAGGCAGATTAAAGTGGCACATGTCTGCTGCATGGATGGTATAGCAGAGCACACCGGACACACAGAGCACACAGAGCACACAGAGCATACAGAGCATACACTCACACCCACCTGGTGGATGCGGGGAATGAGCTTGAAGCGTGTGTTGCGGAAGATGTCATCCCCGTTGATGCTGCCCCAGCATGGACCGCATGCCCGTGCAGTAGGGCAAATACACACACACCTCATAGATGCAAAACAGTGCACACGGCGCAGTGCACTCTCACACCCACCTGGTGGATGCGGGGAATGAGCTTGAAGCGTGAGTTGCGGAAGATGTCGTCCCCGTTGATGAACTGCCCTAGCATGGATGAATCTGTGGGCGGCTCCTCCATGGCCCAGTAGAACACCATGCTGTACTGCTGCGCTGCCGGCACCTGGTGGGGTGAAATTGATGTAAGAGAATGGGTGACAGGCAGAGCAATGAGCACATGTCCCCACACAGCGCCCCTCCATGGCCCAGTACAACACCATGCTGTACTGCTGCGCTGCCGGCACCTGGTGGGGTGAAATTGATGTAAGAGAATGGGTGACAGGCAGAGCAATGAGCACATGTCCCCACACAGCGCCCCTCCATGGCCCAGTACAACACCATGCTGTACTGCTGCGCTGCCGGCACCTGGTGGCATTTGTGGCATGTGGGTTATACAGGTGGTATACGGGTGATGTTTTGAGGATTGAGAGAGTATGACCATGCACGCCTCTGTGGGCGGCTCCTCCATGGCCCAGTGGAACACCATGGAACACCTGGTGGGACGTGAGAGAATGAGAATTCAGGAGGAAAGCAGAACATGTGAGTGGGCCGCAATAAGCAGTGCCCCCTTGACGCTCATCTATGGCCGAATAGAACACCATGCTGTACTGCTGCGCTGCTGGCACCTGGTGGCGGTTGTGACATGTGGGTGGGGTATATGGGTGATGTTGACGCATGAGAGAGTGCCATGGAGGTGTTGCCAGCAACGCTCATCCATGGCCCAGTAGAACACGCTGTACTGCTGCGCTGCTGGCACCTGGTGGCCTGTGAGGGGTGTGTGAGGTATATGGTATGGGTGATGCGTTAAGGTGTGATAGAGTGCCATGTGGGTGATTCCTCCATGGCCATGAAGAAGTACGGCCGCGGTGAGGCGTCAAGCACTGCTGGCCATCGTCTTTGCCCCACCTCCCCTACTCCCCCCATGCCCCACTGACACCCATTGATCCAATCACCTACCCCCCCCCCCACGCACCTGCATATTCACAATGAAAAAGTATGGCCGCGACGAGGCGTCACTGCTGGCCCACTGCCCCACCGCCCCCACTCCCCCACCGACTCACTCACTGCCCCACCTCTCCCACTGCCCCACAACCCCAACTGCCCCACCTTCCCCCCTCGCACCTGCATATTCACAATGAAAAAGTATGGCCGCGACGAGGCGTCACTGCTGGCCATCAGCTCGCGCATTCCCTGATAACCAGGCACAGGGGAAGATGGGGGTGGGAAAATGGGAAGAAATGGGGGAAAATGGAGGGAAAATGGAAGGAGATGGGGGGAGATGAGCCAAAATGGGGCTGTGTATGACACAGATGCTACCAGAGACAGCGGAGGAGCAGACTCAGTCACATGCACAGGAGTCCGTTTGAGCTTCGCCACATGATCAATCTTCTCCACTCGCTTCAATCAATCCACAGCCACCAATCATCGTTGGTCCCACCCATTCCCACCCCGAAACCTCTACCAGCTGTGTTGCTAGATTCCACATGCGCACTAAGAAAAGCGCACACACACTCATAAGCACCACAATCAGCAAACTCACATGCACGGGGGTCCGCTAGAGCTCCACCACATGATCAATCCTCTCCACGAGTTTCAGCCAATCCACAGCCACCAGTGCTGGTCCATTTCCAAGACCTCTATCGACTGAGTTGTTACATTTACTCACATGCATGGGGGTCTTTTTAAGCTCCACCACATGATCGATCCTCTCCACGCGCTTCAGCCAATCCACAGCCACCAGCGCTGACCCATTTCCACCCATGAACCACCATAGGCGCAAAATGCACAAAAAGCGAAAGCACGCTCACATGCACGGGGGTCCGTTTCAGCTCCACCACATGGTCAATCCTCTCCACCACATGGTCAATCCTCTCCACCACATGGTCAATCCTCTCCACCACATGGTCAATCCTCTCCACCACATGGTCAATCCTCTCCACTCTCTTCAGCCAATCCACTGCCACCAGCGCCATCCCTGGCTGCCCCGCACTCGCAAAGCATGCATGCCCGCACACTCACTAACAAGCACTGCAGTGAGAACACTCACATGCACGGGGGTGCGCTTGAGCTCCACCACATGATCAATCCTCTCAACGCGCTTCAGCCAATCCACAGCCACCAGCGCCATCCCCGGCTGCCCCGCACTCTGCTTCATCTTATCCCTCAAATAGCTCTTCGACCGCACTGTAAAGTTCCGAACCTCCGCCTCGCTCCAGCAGTTAATCCCCCCCATCGGCGACCCCCGGGCCAGGTTCCCCGTCTTGTACGCCCATGCCCATGGGTCTACCGAACCTGCCGCCCTTGCCGAACCAGCTAGTCGAGACCCGGTGGAGGGTCGGGAACCTAGCTGCCAGAACCGAGGAGAGGCCACAGGGAGAGTTTCAGTCAGGAGAGCCTTAGCAGCAACTGCTGCGTCTCCTGCTGCTGTTCCTGCTCCTCTTGCTCCAAAGAAACTGCTAGTGCCGGGTAAGGGCTCTGATACAGTGCTCCCGGCATCGCTACCGCTGAACTCACCACCCATAACGTCCCCACTGCTGCCTCTCCTCCTCTCTCGTCCCACCCCCTCCACCTCATCAAACCCCTCCCCTCCCCCTTCTGGTATTGGTCCAATCCGCCCGTCCTCCCGCTCCCGCCTGCTCCCCTTCCTCCCACCCCCTCCAAGCTCCCTCCCTTCTGCAGCCGCTACAGCCGCGGCTGTAGCAGCAGCTGTAGCCTGCTGGGTATCCCTCAACCCTAGCAGCGCAGCCAGTGAATCCCCCCTCGTCTGCGCGAAAAACTCCCGAATGCCCGCAACCCTCGACAGCAGGTAGAAATGCACTTCGGTCGCAACACCGCTGCACATCGGCAGCAACCCCTTTGCATCCATCTGCAACACGTGCATCACTACCGACCGTCCGATCGCGGACGGCCCCGCTGGGGCGATGATAAACCCTCCGTAGGTGAGATTGGCACGCACACAGCCCATGACAGGGGGGCATAGGGGGTGCTCCATGGATTGGTAAAGGACCACGTAGCAGCCGTCGCCTGTGCGCTGCCAGTAGCGCCGCAGGCACACGTCGCGCGCTGTGAGGGTGAAGGGGCCGAAGCCGACTGGGAGCGGTCGGAAGCGGTAGTGGATGCAGTCCGTGTGACCGTCTTGAGCTTCTACCATTCGTGCACCCCCGTATGCCACGTCCCACCTGGTAACAGAGAAGCACAGGAAGGGGGAGGGACAGGAGTGGATGCAGTCTGTGGGCTAGGTCTAGGGATGACTGGTAGTAGGCAGAAGCAGTAGTGAATGCAGTCTGTGTGGCCGTCTTGTGCCTCTACCATGCATGCACCACCATATGCCACGTCCCGCCTGGTGAGAGACGGCAAGAGAAGAAGGATTGGGACAGGGCAACGGGCAGAGGGCGGAATTGGTAGTGAATATAGTCAGTGTGGCCGTTGTTGTGGGAGGAGGAGAGGTCGAGCACGAGTCAGAAGACGACGGCATCGCTGGGAGCATTTTGAGTCGGACTCAAAATTTACCAGGAGATCAGCAGGGGCAACTTGCAACTTAGAAAAGTAGGAATTAGAGGCGTACTCGTTGCGCGAGGAGGAGAGGTCGAGCACGAGTCGGAAGACGGCGTCACTGGGAGCGTCCACTGTTCCCACGGCACTCAGACACGGCAGACTGCCACACATGCCCGCCTGCCCGCGCTCCTCGTTCAACTCCTCAAAGAAGCGCAGCCCTGGAAAGACAGGTGGACAGGCGATAAGAGGCAAACGGAGGCAGCAACAGGAGGTGAAGTGAATCAATGTGCGAAGTGCAAGGCGATCAAAGAGCCCTTTGCCTTGTGGAAGGCGATCAATGTGCGTAACACCCGTTCCCTGAAGGTTCTTCTCACATGAACCCTGACGAGCTCTTCATGGTGTTCATGTGAGGCGTAAACCTAGAGAGAGAGAGAGACCAGCGATACAAAGGTTGCTGAATGAACGGGTAAGGCTGCACACTGAGTTCCCATAGACCCACCGTTGGATAGCTTGATGAGGCGCCAGGAGCCGTCGGATGCGATCCCTGATGCTGTTGATGCACTGCGCATCGCCACCATGGCCTCCAGCATGCTGCCCAGCTCCATTGGGGGGCCTGGGGGGAAGGAGGATGAGAGTGCAGCACACAGAAAGGGAGGCATGCATGGCATCAAGCATGCTTCGATGTGTGCAATGCACTGCCCTGTCCTGCACTTCGCATCGCCACCATGGCTTCGAGAGCATGCCGCCCAGCTCCATGGGAGGCCCTAGTGTGAGGAAGAAACAACGGACGCATACGGGGGGCAGGCAAGCATGCTTCAATGCGTGCACCGCTCTGCCTTGCCTCCTCTAAGAGCATTCAATGCTGCAATGCCTCGAGCATTCCTCCCAGCTCCATGGGGGGCCTTGGGGGGTAGGAAGATGATTCGCAAGGGCAAAGGGAAAGGTTGGCAGCAGGCAGCATGGAACCACAGGGAAGCAGACCTACCGTAGTCAATGGAGCCTCGTCTGTCGAGCAGCACTCGCTGCGGTGTTGGCAAGTCGTGTTTTGAGGCCTCAGATGAAAGGCACTCCTACTACCAACCAATAAAGCCACTTCTAAGCACACCTACCAAAGCCAATGGAGCCTCGTCTGTCGAGCAGCACTCGCTGCGGTGTTGGCAAGTCGTCTGCTCCCATCTCGTCCCCGTCGAATGGCTCACTGCTGTCCATAGAGTCACGACAGCTGGTGGGGATAAATGGCGGGTGGAGGGGAGAATGGGAAGAGATGGAATGGAGGGTGGCTAAGTGGAAGGGAACGGACCTGCACGACGGACGTCCTCTCCCACCATCTCATCCCCGTCGAACGGCTCACTGCTGTCTATTCTGCTAGGTTATTGAAAATGGGTAACTTGCTGTCATAAGTAGTGCAGTGAGGCAAAAAATCAGGTGCTGCGCGTTGAGCACGTGAGGGGTGAGGTGAAAATTCGCATTGTTCCTTGAACAAAGTGACTTTTGAGTCGACTCAAAAGTCAACTCGCATTGTTCCTTGAACAGAGTGACTTTTGAGTCGACTCAAAAGTCAACTCGCATTGTTCCTTGAACAGAGTGACTTTTGAGTCGACTCAAAAGTCAACTCGCATTGTTCCTTGAACAGAGTGACTTTTGAGTCGACTCAAAAGTCAACTCGCATTGTTCCTTGAACAGAGTGACTTTTGAGTCGTCTCAAAAGTCAACTCGCATTGTTCCTTGAACAGAGTGACTTTTGAGTCGACTCAAAAGTCAACTCGCATTGTTCCTTGAACAGAGTGACTTTTGAGTCGACTCAAAAGTCAACTCGCATTGTTCCTTGAACAGAGTGACTTTTGAGTCGTCTCAAAAGTCAACTCGCATTGTTCCTTGAACAGAGTGACTTTTGAGTCGACTCAAAAGTCAACTCGCATTGTTCCTTGAACAAGACAGCGGTGCTGGTTCTGGATTAGAGTGCAGTGCATGCACGACATGGTGGGGTGCGGGTGAGAAATGGAATGCAGGACGACATGGTGGGGTGAGGTGGCGTGTGGGTGAGAGAGGGAACGCACGAGGACATGTTGGGGTGTGGGGGCGTTTCCCCCTCCTCCTCGTCCGATAGGCTGTTGGTGCTGGTGGGGCGAGTGAGCGGCATTCTGATAGTGGGCGCCACGTTCTGGTGTGGATGAGTGGGAGAACACCACGAGAGACGGGAAACGAGGGCGGGAAAGAGAAAAGAGGGGTGAGGGGGATGTTTCGAGAGCATGTAAAGCATCCGTCCTCGTCTGACAGGCTGTTGGTTGCTGGTGGAAGCAACTTCCTGATCGTTCATGTCATGTGCAGTGTGAGGGAGAGGACGAGAGGGCAGGAGGGAGGCGGAAGCAGGACACGAGCACAAGACCATGGGCGAGCAAGAAGAATTGGGAGAGAGGGGCAGCAAGGAGAGGGTGACCTGCGAGGAGGAGGCGATGGGGAAGCTGTTTCTGCCGGTCTCACAAGCACAATCACGTGATGCTAATGGATGATTTGCACCGCTCAATCTCCTACTGCTGCTGTGCTCACATGTTCTATTGTCTCCCGAATGGCTTGCATTGCATCCACACTGCCACTAGCTTTGAGGCGCCTCATTGAAGCATGTTATGCTATGCACCACAGAAATTTCTAATGCTGTGCTCACATCACACGCTCTACTGCCTGCTGTGCTCACATGCTCAATTGTCTCCCGGATGGCTTGCATCCACACCGCCACTAGCTTTGATTGAGGCGCCTCATAAATGCACACTATGCACCACCATAGCTCACATGTTCTATTGTCTCCCTGATCGCTTGCATCCACACCGCCACTAGCTCAGGGTCCTTGGTTCCCACCTGTAACAGGACAGGGGGCGGAATGGGCGCATAGGAGCATGGGAGGGGTGCAGAGGAGTACAGGAGGGGAAAGAGGAGAACGGGAAGGCAAAGAGGGCCAGAGGAGGGCACAGAAGAGCATTCAAGCAACAGTAGATGCATGCATGGATAGTGTCAAGTGGGAAAAAACGGATGATAGAGAGTGCATGGTCACCCATGAGCAAGGCAAAGAAAAGGAGCCATTCATCATGCTGTAAGGGAGTACACCCACCAGACACGGCTTGGGAAGCTCTGGGTGTATACAGAAGGTGTAGAGCTCCTGGCAATTGACAAGAAGAAACAGTAGAGTGTGCAGAAAACAGAGGAATGTCAGGAGCAGCCCTGATAGGGTCAGAGCTATTGAGGCACAAAGCTCCAGAATTTCATAAGCAGCGCAACCACAGGCAGCGCACAAGCAAGCAACACACAAACGTGTAGCACAGAAACAGGCAGTACAGGTGTGACCTTGGTGTTGGTGGAATCTACTTTTGAGGCGCCTCAAAAGCAAGCATCACACAAACGTGTAGCACAGAGACAGGCAGTGCAGGGGTGACCTTGGTGTTGGTGGAAATCCGGCCTGTGTCCTCCACACGACATCTGGGCGTGAGATCAAACTCCTTCACCGGAATCTGTGTGGCGTGTGTGGCAGGGAACAACAATGCGGGAGGGAAGGGGGGCGTTGAGGGGGAGGAGAGGGTGGGGACAAGGGGAGGGGGGAAGGGAGAGGGGAAATGGGGAGGGGGATAGTGGTTTGGGGAAAATGGTTGGGTTGGGGAAGGTGCTGCTTAGTCTTCCCAAGGGGGGCCAAGGGATGGTGCAGAGCGGTCAGCTCGTATCATCCCAGAAGCTATCCTCGCGAAAGTCATAACACTATCTTCCCACCGCGAGCGCACCTCGTGCTGCCACGGCAGGCTGCGGAAGTAGCTGATTTGCTGCGCGCGCAGCACGAAGTCTCTAGGTTTGAGACGACTCAGAACTCGTTACCCCATCCCATCCCCTCCCCCCCCTCTCCTCTTTCCCCCCCAGCGCGAGCGCACCTCGTGCTGCCACGGCAGGCTGCGGAAGTAGCTGACGCGCTGCGCGCGCAGCATGAAGTCTCTAGGTTTGAGACGCCTCAGAACTCGTTACCCCATACCATCCCCCTCCCCCCTCCCCCCCCCTCTCCACACTCCTCCATCGCGCACCTCGTGCTGCCAGGGCAGGCTGCGGAAGTAGCTGATGCGCTGCGCGCGCAGAACGAAGTAGCGCCGCGCCCAGTGGTGGCCGAACGGCCGCGACTTGGACTGCTTGTACAGCCACCCCATCAGCTTCACCTCCCGCGACATCTGCTCGATCGCTGACGTGGACAACCCGCCGCTGGGTCTCCGCCGGGTCCTGCGGAATGAGATAGGTGCGAGGTGAGGTGAGGAAAAGCGGTTCGGATTTCTAGTGTTGAGACTGCTTGTACAGCCATCCCATCAGCTTCCCTTTCCACGGCATCTGCTCGATCGCTGACGTAGACAAACCGTCGCTGGGTCTCCGCCGGGTCCTGCGGGAACAGATAGGTGCGACGGTGGAGGGGAGGCTTGTTAGAGTGTGGGACCTGGTTAAACTTTCTCAACGCTTCATCTCCCGTGAAATCTGCTCGATCACTGATGTGAACAGCCCGCTGCTCGGTCGCCATTGGTTCCTGAGGAAACAGATTGGTGTGGAGATGGAAGGTTGCTGAAATGCAATATCTGATATAATCCACCCCCAGCTTCATCTCCCATGATATCTGCTCGATCGCTGACGTGAACAGGCCGCTGCTAGGTCTCCGTTAACGTCTGAGGAAACAGAAAGGTGGGTGAATAAGAAGCTTGTCTAATGGTTCCCTCTGATAACCCTAGTTACTGATTATCGATCCGGGAAATTGCAGAGGATTGCAAACCAGAATGGATAATTCGATTCCGCATAAATGCCTAACTCGCAAAAGCTTCTCCAATCCCCCTTTCGGGTCTGTTCAATTATCACCTTCGGTCGGACCCCGGCTCTGACTCGCCGCGAGGGAGTGATGAGCTCCTCGCCCTCTCCTCCCCATTTCCCGGTGTCGATTCTAGGCTCGCCATCGTCGCCCCTGTACAATCCGTAATGAGTCCTTTATACCCGAGGTCGTATTACAAGCCTCGCGATCTTTCTGATTGGAGCTATCATGTCAACGAGACGTCAGGAACCTGGTCTGGGCTCACTGCGGACCAGATTTCGACAGGCGAAGAGATGATTTTAAAACCCAGGGTCCACAGGTTTCAAAGGTAGGAAGGTTGGTTGGACTTAGTGACAAAACCAAAGGTAGGAAGCTTGGTTGGACTTTGTGACCCAACCAAAGTTAGGAAGGATGAGGCAACTTCGGGATACTTGAGACTCCGGTTTTAAGAGCCCGTATGGAGAGGATATATTTTAGGGCTTGCAGCGGTCGGAACAGAATCAAGTGATACTTGGGAGAGGACAGACTAACCGCTCCGGAACGTCGATACCTTCGTATTGCAACTACGATGCCGTTAGCTGACTGAAGTCTGGGCCTCGATAACAGACCAAGTCTAGGCGGGAGCTACAAAAAAAAAAAGCCTTCGGTTCAGTACGGTGCTGGACGATTTGAAATTATTATCTGGACGTCTGAAGCGGTTGTGATGGACCAAATGAAACATTTGGGATCGCACACCCAAAAAGTGCACAGGGAGCTCCACAATTGTGGGACAGGGCGGGTCACAGCGGCGACGATCCCGAGATGGAGACTCTTGCCTTGAACCAGATCGAATGGCTGGAATTCATCAGATGGGTGGAGTTCCTTAGGCGCACAGAGTAATGGCTCCTGCTTCGGTTTCGTGAATTGTGAATTGGGTGCTTCCTGCACTTGGCTGGTCACAGAAATAATTGTCGGTGACTCGGCAAAGTCAAACTGGTTCTGTTCAGGAGGATAGTTGTCCGGTTAACTCGTGAAGGTAGAAAGCACAAGGAGTTTAACATCGCTAGAAAAAGCTTAGCAGTTTGGTGTACAAAAGGCGCAAGCACTCCTCTTTTCCTTCTTCAACGGCGACACGATTCAACTCTGAGTTCCCTTCTGCGTTTAGGGTTAGTGAACTCTGAAACCCTCGCACTTATGGACGTTCACGATATTTCCCTCGCCATGCAGGCTTCACTTCAGCTCGGAACCGCGTTTCTGGTCCTCCACGTCTGCAAGTTGCAGCCATTAAAGGCGCCAAAGTTGCCTCGTAGAGGAAGTGGCACAGCCACTAGTATCAGCATTAATAAATATATAACGTACAGCGCAGTTCACTTAGAAAGCTTCAGGTGGAGAGTTGGACAAAGAGAGTCCTAATTTCCATAGGCCCGAGTTCCACAATATAAGTGGAATTATCAATGTCACGGCCTGTTATAGCCTCCACATCCACACCTCCTTCACTTTCATCGAGCTGCCACGTTAAAGGGGGTCGCATGCTTGAGCGTTCTTGGTTTGCCATGAGACTTAGCTCAGTCACCTTCAGAACCTGGGGTAGAGACAACAAGAAAAACAACACAATGGTACGATGGTTGCATGTTGTGAAGATAAAGAACACAGACGAGGGTGACGTGTAAATCGTACAACAATGACATTACACTCGCGAATGGAAAATGGCAAGTCCTTTACCACAGCAAGGCAGCCCACCTCTCGACCGGCAAAGAGCTGCCGGAGTTTCACTGCTGCGAGCCGAGAAAACACTGGGTGCTCTTGAGCCTGTGGGAGTAAGTTGTATGTTCGCCAGGAGGGAGAGAGCGGGGAGGGAGTGTGGATGTGAAGGGTGAGGAAGCAAGAGAGGTTGGAGGGGGGATGACTCGCCTTGCAAAGGCACTAACATTATAACACAATCGAATATTCAGGATGTGTATCAGCGAGGGCTGACTGAAGTGCCACATGGTATGCTCCTAGAGTACCCTTCACATACCTCGTACAGGTGAGCCAGTCGCAGGAGAATTGCTCCTGGTGATACCTCCTGTTGGACGAACACGTGGGCGGCGAAGATGGGAGCAGGACAAAAACACACACAAACACACAAACAGAACTGTAACATACACGTGTATTGGGAGCGAGCTAGGAACAGCATGGACGGAAGGATATAAATTCTGGCAGAGGATGTCTACTGGATATTATTAGCAACTTAAGCTATTATTCTCATCAAGTGTACCTCCAATGTCGTTATAGCCACATTTCGAGGCAGCTGGTAGCTAGCTGAGGGTGCTGCCGCCTTCCCTCTGGTGCTGCCACGTGTCCCTGCCCTTGCCACCTCCTGCTGAGCGCTCTGGAAGAGGGAGTGGCGCCACAAGAACCCCGTCGCTCCTGTGCTGTCAGCAGCAGGTTCAGCAGATGTGCCAGAAACGTCGGTTGCAGCAGGGTCTGGAGTGTCAGCTGCAGCAGTGGCAGCAGCAGCTGCTGCTTCTGCTGCCTCTGCTGCGTCCGCTGCTTCTGTTTCTGCTGCTGCCAGATCCTCAGTCGACTGAAGAGACGAAGGAAATTGAGAAGAGAGAAGAAGCGCATGAGGAGGGAGTGTGGAGGAGAGCAACAGGCAGAGGAGGTGGACACAGCAGTAAGTGAGTGTGAACCCTCCGCCCTCACCTCCCTCCCACTGCATACGCTGCCCTGCACACACACACACACACACACACACACACACACACACACACACACACACACACACACACACACACACACACACATCCCCCCTTCTCCCCTATCCCTTGCCCTCCCCTTCCCAACCACACAAACCTCAATCTCTCACCTAGACAGAGAAAACGCTGCAGGGGAGAGAGCAGGCACTGAGTGTGGTCGCCTGATGCCTGCTGTGACATGTGAGTCAACTCAGAAGCCATCCCTCACCTCCTTTGAGTCGACTCAGAAGAGATCTCTCACCTGTTTTCGAGTGGACTAACAGCCCATTTCTCACCTCGACAGCGAAAGCTAGCTGCAGAGGGGACAGCATCCGCTGGCTGTGGTCTCTCAACCAGAAGGCCCCCGCTGCCGCCCCGCCTGATACTTGCTGCGACCTTTGAGCCAACTCAGGAGTCATTGCTCACCTCGACAGCAAAAGCGAGCTGCAGCGGGGACAGCATCCTCTGGGAGTGATCTCTCCGCCAGAAGGCCCCTGCTGCTGCCCCGCCTGATGCCTGCTGTGGGGGTGTGCCTGGCCGTGCCCGTGTGTCTGGCAGCACTGCGAAGCGGAGTGATCCCACCACCTGGACGCCCAAGGGAGGGAAGTGACTTGGGCTCCGGTTTACAGGCAAAGAAACAATGTTGACTCGACTCAAAAGGTGACCATCACCGCGAAAGGTGACCTCAAAAAGAGAGAACGATGTCGATCAGCGTCCAATGTTCAGAATTTGCGCTTAAATGCCAATTGATTTTTTGTTATATAGGCGCATTAGAACTTACGACAAGGTGGTAGCATTTATCCTCCACACAGACATCTTCGTTTAACGGCTCTCCAACTCCCTTGTTGTCCACCGTATCCAAGCGGCTGGAAATTTGGATAGCGGGATAAAAATATATATATTTAAAAACGACAAGCATTACAAAAGTTGCACGTATCACAGCAGAGGCCATTTTGACTGCAATTTAAACAGTTGACCCAGGCTGAAAATCAGGCCTCTGCTACAGGCGCTTAACCTTGCAGCATGAGTTGGGGACCTACGCTGAAACAATGCCGCTAGTACGCCGATACTTCAGGGGCTCACCGGTGCAGCGTGAAGCTCACCGGTGCAGCGTGAAGCTCACCGGTTTGCAGCGTGAAGCTCATCAGTGCGGTGTGAAGATCACAGGTGCAGCATGAGTTGAGTTGTAGGCTCACCGGTGCAGCATGAGTTGAGTTGTAGGCTCACCGATGCAGCATGACTTCGAGCTGTCCGGCTGCCAGGCTGGCAGCACCGGCTGCTCGGTCCACCAGCAGCGACAGCTGTGCCTCGCCATCCCCGATGAACGCGCCCACCGTCACCTGCGGGAGGGATGGGGGTGATGGATGGGAGAGGGGTGGGAATGAGGGTGAGAGAGGGGCGGGAGTGAGGGGTGGGAGTGAGGGGTGGGAGAGGGGGGAGAGTGAGGAAGCAATAAGGACTTCTGATGTGCCTTGGGGGAGAAGATGCAATAAGAACTCACTGGGTAGAAGTTCCCTGCTATGGGGTCTTTGACTGAGCAGAATTTGGAGCTCAATACTGGCGTGAGTTGTTTGAGAGAGGACCTTACTTCTGAGCATTTGTGTAAGTGAGTTACTCACGGGGTAGAAGTTCCCTGCTATGGGCTCCTTGACTGTGAGGGTCCAGTCAGGGCGAGAGTCACGAACCTGCAGGACAGCACGGTAGGTGGGAGCGAAGTGAGAAGAGGTGTAGGGGGCGGGAGAGGTGTAGGGAGGGGGAGAGGTGTAGGGAGGGGGAGTGATGGGCAAACGGCAGAGAGCAGGTCAGGGGAGAGCCAAAACCAAGAGGATGATACTCTTTTAGAAGAGAAGTGAACAAGAGGCTGTACAAGCTACAGAGGAAAGGCATACTTTGATATATTTGACCTGTTCATATCCTACCAATCCGCTCTATGATATATCCTCCATATAAGCTCACTCGTTTGAGGTAGTCACGGCCGTTGGAGTCCGTGTGAAAGATATCGCCGCTCTGAATGGAAGAGGAGAAAGAGGCAACGACCTCTTTCCCCAGGGACCCATCCTCAACGAGGGGGCCTATGGAGTAGCCAAGCTCGGCGTAATTCTCCCCCGGGTAAACTCGATACACCTGCAGGGGAGACACGACACAAAGTGAAAAAGGTATGACGCGAGCACCCAAGTTCCATTTAGTTCTTTCTAGACTAGGTATGATGCATACGCAAGGAAGACGACATATCAGTCGGTTAAGAGGCACTCAGAGACGCACACCCCCAATCCAAGGAACTCAAGCCCTCCGCAATCCTTCCCCGGACACCCCCCGTGTATCTGCAGAAACGGCAAGACATTGGACTGGTGAAGAATACACGAAAACAATCCCAGAGCACCCGAGCCGAGCGGTGCACAGTTCTCTCTAGAGAACCTCGGAGCCAGAGCACCTTAGAGGCAGAGAACCTTAGAGGCAGAGAACCTTAGAGGCAGAGCACCTTAGAGGCAGAGCACCTTAGAGGCAGAGCACCTTAGAGGCAGAGCACCTTAGAGGCAGAGCACCTTAGAGGCAGAGCACGTCTATTCACCGCATCGCCTCACCTCGGACACGTCACGCGCCACCTGGCGGTGAAACTCCTCCACGATGGGCCCTCGCAGCACGCGGATCGGCACCCTCTGCTTCCTGCGGAACGGCAGCGCACCGTCTGCTGTGGGCTTGAAGATGTATGCTCCTGACTGGAGGGGTGGGGTGGGGGGGAGAGTAGGGGATGCAAAAACAGGGGGGTGTTGAAATATGTGCAGAGTGGATTGTGATGGGGACTGGAAATAAGAGGTGAGGAGAAAGTAAGGAGGTGCAAGTGATGTGATAAACAGAAGGCGGATAGCAGGAAAGTGAGGGAACAGTGGCATGCATGCAACAGCAGGAATTAACACGGAAAATGAGGCATGAGCGCATAGGAGGTGGGGGGCAACTGAGGTGGAGGAGGTGGGCGGGCAACTGACAAGTGACAACTGACAACGGACAACTGAAAACGGACAAGTGGAGGGGGACAACTGACCTCTGCAGATGAGTAAAAGAGCATTTCGCTGCTGATGTTGGCTGCTGCTAGCTGATAGCACCGCAGCATCAACCGGGGCATAGGAAAGCAAAGGAGAGAGGGCACAGGGAGAAGAAAAACAATGTATTGCCGGCAAGAGTGAAAGTTGCAACACATTGGATTCTAAAGTTGCAATGGCATGTCACATGGAAGGGGCATCGCAGGTGGAAGGGGCATGGCACATGTAAGGGGCATGGCACATGTAAGGGGCATGGCACATGTAAGGGGCATGGCACATGTAAGGGGCATGGCACAAGGAAAGACATGGCACAAGGAATGACATGGCACAAGGAAAGACATGGCACAAGGAATGACATGGCACAAGGAATGACATGGCACAAGGAATTACATGGCACAAGGAATGACATGGCACAAGGAATGACATGGCACAAGGAATGACATGGCACAAGGAATGTCATGGCACAAGGAATGACATGGCACAAAGAATGACATGGCACAAGGAATGACATGGCACAAGGAATGACATGGCACAAGGAATGACATGGCACAAGGAATGACATGGCACAAGGAATGACATGGCACAAGGAATGACATGGCACAAGGAATGACATGGCACAAGGAATGACATGGCACAAGGAATGACATGGCACAAGGAATGACATGGCACAAGGAATGACATGGCACAAGGAATGACATGGCACACAATACCGTGGCAAAGGCCTTGCCATTCGGCTTGATGAGCTCAGCACGTGTCATTCCACGAGCAGCCTTGGAGAAATAGACACGCGCTGCCGGCCGACCAGCCACCACCCCCCCAAGAACTATCTCATCCTCCTGACCCACACCATCACCCACCTCCTCCTCCTCCTCCTCTCCCTCCCCCGCCTCCCCTCCTTCCTCCCCTCCAGCATAGCCCTCCTCCCCTTTTGCCTCAACCCCTTCCTCCTGCCCCTCCTCATACCCTTCCTCTTCTGCCTCCCCTTCCTCCCCTCCCTCCCCTCCTTCCGCTCCCTCCTCATAGTCATCCTTCTTTGCCTTCTTCTTTTTCTTCTTCCCCTTCTTGCTCCTCGTGTTCCGTCCCCTCTGCTTCTTTGGTCCCAAGATCCAGTCACTGCTGCTCACTGCTGCCCCCACAGCTCCTGAAAAGGGGAGAATTTGAGAGAAGCATTGTAACAAGAGGTGAGAGGTTCAGAAATCAAAGATACCCACCTCTGAGAAAGCTCAGCGAATGCCATACCTGGCTGGGCTGCAATGAGGAACAAAGTGGAATACCACAGCACGGAACACCACTGATATCACCCCCTGTTGCTTCTCGGGAGGAGGTGCGCTGGCGCCTGCATGCGGTTCTGCGTAGACCGCACAGATGACCCACTCTTCACAAAAAAAAAAAAAAAAAAGTCAAACCTGGCTGGGCTGCAGTGAGGAAGAATGTGGAGTAGCCCAAAGGAGGCACCTCAGCACGGAACACCACTGACATCACCCCCTGCTGCTGCTCCACTGGAGGCACACTGGCGCCTGCATGTGCTGCTGCGTAGAACGCGCGGATGACTGGACGAGGGAGGAGCTCTGGGATGAGCTGTGATGGGATGGGCTGGTGTGTTGAGTCTGTGACAATGACCGAGGGAGCGGAGACCTGATGGCAGGGGGTGGTGGGTAGGGCGACAGGAGGGAGAGGGAAGAGTGGTGGGGAGAAGGGGAGAGCGGCAGGAGGGGGGAGAAAGGGAGAGCGGCAGGAGAGGGGAGTAAGGGAGAGCGGAAGGAGGGGGAAGAAAGGAAGAATGGAGGGGAGGGGGGCATGCTTGGGTCAGCAGTGGATGGTTGCATGAAGGAAAAAGTGAGGGATGAGGTGTAATAGCACAGAATGGTGGGTACAGTTGGTGGGGATGATAGAGGGAGTGGAGTGGAGAGCAGAGACCGGATGGCGGGAGGGCGGGAGGAAGGAGGCGGTGCTGAAAGAAGGAGACCAGGGGGGATGTGGGATGGGAGGGGGAGGGGAAGAGAATGATACTGGGAACGGGTGGGAGGGTGCGAGGACCAGTGGAGCACATAGTGAGTTAAAATTCGAAAGCAGGTGATTTGCGGAAATCAGAGCAAAAACAGGTAAGGGCTCATTGCTTGAATATCACCTGCTGAAACCCAAAAGGATGCTGGAGAGAGGAGCTTACTGGAATGCGGATGACTTCAGTGCGGGCCCAGGCAAGAGAATTGAAGGCTACAACTACCTGATCCAAGGGAGGGATGGAGGGGAGTGGTTTTGGGATGGGACGAGCGGTGATGGGATGGCATGGCATGGCAGTGCGCTGTCAGCTGAATGAGCATCTGCTGGTGAAGCAGAGTTAACAGTCACAATCCTCCTAATGAACAACACGCCACATGCACAACGCACCAGAAGACGTGGTGGGACTCACCAGAGGGTCAATTAGCTAGGGGGTCAACTTACAACGGGTCCAAGTTACCAGGAAGATTGACTGATTGAGGACTCACCAGCATCTTGCCGGGTGCAAGACCAGACTGCGATGGAGGGCAGAAGGAGATGTTCAGCAGAGGGCACTGCAGGGAGGACGCGAGGGGGAGAGAAGGACGAGGGGCTTCTGAGAATTCTCAAAAGTGACTCTCCGTGATCAAAGCCAGAATGCGATGGAGGGCCGAAGGAGATGTTCAGCAGAGGGTACTGCAGGGAGGACGCGAGGGGGAGAGAAGGACGAGGGGCTTCTGAGAATTCTCAAAAGTGACTCTTTTTTATCAAAGCCAGAATGCGATGGAGGGCAGAAGGAGATGTTCAGCAGAGGGCACTGCAGGGAGCAGGAAGGGAGTAGGAAGGGGAATTCTCTGTTGAAACATGCACAAGTTTAAAGCGGAAGTTTCCAGACACACAAGTTTAAAGCGGAAGTTTCCAGACACACAAGTTTAAAGCGGAAGTTTCCAGACACACAAGTTTAAAGCGGAAGTTTCCAGACACACAAGTTTAAAGCGGAAGTTTCCAGACACACAAGTTTAAAGCGGAAGTTTCCAGACACACAAGTTTAAAGCGGAAGTTTCCAGACACACAAGTTTAAAGCGGAAGTTTCCAGACACACAAGTTTAAAGCGGAAGTTTCCAGACATCTGGGAGAGATGACAAGGAAAACAGTCCCATCAAGGGTGTAAGAGCTGCTGAAAACATGCAGCTCTTCATCAAGAAATAGGCTCTTCACCATACCAATCTCTTCTATCACCAATCTCTTCTATCACCAATCTCTTCCATCACCAATCTCTTCCATCACCAATCTCTGCCATCACCAATCTCTTCCATCACCAATCTCTTCCATCACCAATCTCTTCTATCACCAATCCTCCCACCAACCACACTTCAATCCCCACTCACCGTCTCGAGCAGCAGCTTCGGCTTCTCCTGCAGCCGCCTCCCCCTGTTGATACCTTCCTCCTGCAATGAGCCCTGTGTTTCAAGAGGAGCTCGATGTGGTGTTGCGCTGGTGTTTGCAGGCACAGCCGCATCTGGGGCAGCAGGCTCGTCACCACCAGCAGCAGTATCCGCACCAGCAGTGGCAGGTTCCTGGGGAGTGACACTAGGAGCAGTGGCAGCGGCGGCGGCGGCTGCGGCGGTGGCAGCAGCACCGGTGCCAGCTGCAGCAGGTCTATTGGCGGGAGTGGCAGCAGGCGCCGCACGGTTGGGACCTGGTGCAGAGGAGTTGGTGCCGGTGGGAGGCGAGGGAGGAAGAGGAGGCGGCGGGTGCAGAATGAGGTATGCCAGAGCGCTGGTGAGAACAGTGGAGGCCTGGCGTGGGGAGAGGAGGGCAGGTGAGGGAAAAACAGAGTCAGAGCTTCAGGCTGGGGAAAAGAGGAGGAACAGGAGAAACAAGGTGGGGGAACAAGTGAGGGAAAACTGTGGAAAAGGGGTTCAGGGATATGCATAGTGTGCGATTCCTTGGTCTGAGTGCGCTTACCACCAAACAACCTCCCAGTTCCTCACCTCCTGTGCTGCTCTGTCATCTCAGCCCCCTTCTCCCACTCCTTCCAACACCTCCAACCTCCCAGTTTCTCACCTCCTGTGCTGCTCGGTGCAGGCGGAGTGTGTAGTCGTCATTCACGTGCTGCTGGGCCGTGCCTGTGATGGCATCGTGGTGCTGTACTACTGCCACTGCCTCCCCCAGCAATGCTGTCGACGCGGCCTGAGCCTCCCGACTCCCAGCACCAGTAACACCACCATTACTATCCCCACCACCACCACCACCGGCACCAGTAGCAGCAGCAGACCCGTATCCTGCACCAGCATTGCTGTCACCGCCGCCACTCCCACCCTCTCCAGTTGCCACACTAGGCGCCTCCGAGGGATGGAAACTCATGACCATCATTCGGCCAGCGCCAGAGCCCACAAGGTTCATCCCGTCAGTGTCGCCTCCCCATGCTTGCAGGGACTCTCGCCCCACTGCTGCTTCGAGAATGCTTGCTGCCAGCAGCAGTGTGCTGCAGGAGCGCACGTAGCGCTTGAAGGCTGGGCGGGAGGAGTAGAAGCCGGTCCAGTAGGCGTGCGGTGCGTCAGCGTAGCTGCATGGGAGTGGAGGAAAGAACGGGAGGTGGGGGAGAAAAGGATGCGAAGGAGGAGGCGGACGAGTCTCATCAGCATGCTGCGTTGCGTCAAGAGCAGGCTGCAATAGCATCAGCATTGCGGTGCAACTCACGGGAAGAAGTCGCCAGTCTTGACCGGCCAGGTCTCCTCAGCTTGCTGCTTGGCGTCCAGATAGATTGAAGGCGTGGAGTAGAGGGCGTTGACCCGACCGTCCTGGCAGGGGTGAGGGGGTGGATGAACATACGTTGCACACGTTGCACGAGAGGATGGGCCTTTTTGAGTTGAATCAAGCCCCTCACAGCCCCCCCAAAAGGCGTCGACTCCCCTCACAGCCCCCCCAAAAGGCGTCGACTCCCCTCACAGCCCCCCCAAAAGGCGTCGACTCCCCTCACAGCCCCCCCAAAAAGCGTCGACTCCCCTCACAGCCCCCCCAAAAAGCGTCGACTCCCCTCACAGCCCCCCCAAAAAGCGCCGAATCCCCTCACAGCCCCCCCAAAAAGCGTCGACTCCCCTCACAGCCCCCCCAAAAAGCGTCGACTACCCTCACAGCCCCCCCAAAAAGCGTCGACTCCCCTCACAGCCCCCCCAAAAAGCGTCGACTACCCTCACAGCCCCCCCAAAAAGCGTCGACTCCCCTCACAGCCCCTCCAAAAAGCGTCGACTCCCCTCACAGCCCCCCCAAAAAGCGTCGACCACATGGAGCGATACCATACATACCATACCACGTCGCACCACACCACACCATGCCACACCGTGCCACGCCGACTGACCAGGTTGACGTAGTGAATGAGCTTGTCCATGTTCTTGAACCACATGATGGCGTTGGAGTAGGCAAAGTCCTTCCCCATGGTGAACATCACGTGGTTCGACCGTGTCACCTTCGCCTATTACAGCCAAGACAGGGGGTAAGAGCGGCAGAGACACAAGGAAGGAGGGCAGTTCGACAAGGGTTTCACAGGATGGCGTTGGATTAGGCAAAGTCCTTCCCCATGGTGAACATCACGTGGTTCGCCCGCATCACGTTTGCCTGCACAGGAGGGGTGCAGATAGGAACCGGGAAGAAGCACATTCTGACAAGGGCTGTCCTGTTGCTGCTATGAGGATTGATATAGTTGGTTGGAACAAGCATGGACAAGTCTATCAAGGATGCACATGCGCAGTGCAGCATCTGACAGGAGTCGCTTTATGCACGAGCATCAGTCATACCTGCTCCCAAGCTCGCTGAACGAACAGGTCGACAAGCTTCCGGACGTTTGACTCCCCTGATTGCGGATCATCCTGTAACGAGGATATAGGAGGTCCAGGAAGGGACCAAAGCTTAGAGCTGGCGGACAGGATCATCACACGAGGATTTTGCTGTTGCCGAAGTGCAGGAGAAATTGGGGAAACTGAAAGAAAGGCGTGTTAGCATGTGCCTTTGCCTGACACGTGCCCCACACATACCCCATACATTCCCCACACATGCCCCACACATGCCCGGCATGTGCTCTGTCTTACCTGGACAAAAGGTGGGAAATTTATGTCCTCACAATCAAGCCCAGGGGGGGGATCATACATCCAGTAGAGGTGCCCACCAAACACCTGGTCAAGACAGACGGGTTGTAAAACATTTCAGGAGAAGATCGCAAGCTCAAGAGGAATATGGTGTGACAACAGCAGGCCCTGCAAGGATGTGACGTAAACCCCGAGTTTACAAGGGAGTGCTAACCTGGGCCGATTTCCCAAATGTTTTAGACGCACGCCACACAAACTCTTCCTTCTTTTCTTGTTGCCGATTGGCCACGTCTTGGTAGTCTGCCCGCGAGAAAAATATCCCATCAAACCCAGCCTGCTCAAATGCGAGGATCAACAGTATACGGGCACAAACAGCAGGATAAAAACATGGGGGAAGGGTGTGAATTGAAGGAAGGAAGGGTGGGGAGAGGGCGGAATTGGGTTGACGGGGAAACGGCGTTTGCAGAGGGGGAGGGTGGTATCAAGGGGTAGCACATGAACAGCGATCATGCCACATGGGTAGACCATGTAACCTCTTTCCCCATCCCCCTTCTTACCTGCGCAGTGATGAGACTGGCTTGAGTTGCCGAGTGGCCGAAGGGGTCAATCTGCCATGCGATGCGCGGCGTGACGTTGAACTCGGAGCGGAAAAGCGCAGCCCGAGAGACATCTGGTGGATCACATGTGATTCTATGTACCCCATTCCCCTTCTCACCTGTGCAGTGATGAGACTGGCTTGGGTTGCCGAGTGGCCGAACGGGTCAATTTGCCATGCAACGCGCGGCGTGACGTTGAACTCGGAGCGGAGGAAGCGCAGCCCCAGAGACATCTGGTGGACCATGTCGGTGTAGTGTGTGGTGGCCTCGTCGTGCATCACCCACCCTCCGTTGCTGCGCTCACGAGGCAAGTGAGGGCATGGGAGGGGGAAGTGGGGGAGGGGAGAGGAGAGGATGAGGCGCAGCCCCAGAGACATCTGGTGGACCATATCGGTGTAGTGGCCTCGTCATGCATCACCCACCCTCCATTGCTGTCACGTAGGTGGGAGAAAAACGATGGTCGGTGGACACGTTTCTGACGACTTGGACAAAAGAAGCATGCGTCAAGTGAGTGGTAATGAGTGAAATCCTTTTCTTGTCCATTGATCATGATTGCTAGTGTATCCCTGAGGAGCATAATAGGTAGGCTGAACCAGTTATTGATGGCAATGGCAGGAAAGAAGTCTTATAAGGATAGCAACATGGATGAGGCTCAATGGCGTACACGAATTCGAGTTGACCTGACGCAACCAGAGCATGCACTCTCTTGCGCATGTCCTCTTTCTGTTGCTGCCACCATCGATAAAAGAAGGCCTGGAAGGAACGCAGGGAGGGAGAGTTGAAAAAGAGATCTGGTTCACCTCAGATTGAAATCACATGGCTAGTCTGGAGTTGATGACATGGTAGTTTGAATTTGCGACAATTTTTTCAGCCTGAGATGGATGGTTAGCCTTGAATCACACTGACAGCGTTAGTTGAATATCCAAACGACGTGTTTCTCCTGAGATAAATGAACGCGGTTAGTCTGACACAGTATGAAACGTTACACCTGAGTTGAAACTGACATGGTTAGCATTACCAAAAAACACACGGTTGGTTTCCAACGCTGGCCAGCTCTCACCTGCTCCACCTGGATGAATTTGCGGTCAGGGTTTGCCTCGAGTTGGTCGATGACAGTCTCGATAATGTACTGTACTGATGAAACCTGGACACGTTTCACAAGCAGAAATTTAGAATAGACATGATCATGCATTAGCATACCAATCCGAAAGTAAAAGATGGTGACCCATTCTGAAGATTGTTGTCAAAAGAGCAGGTTCAGGGGAGTTTTGGGGCCTTCTTGAAGATAAACTCACGTAGTACTTGTCAATGGTGCTCGTCCATCCCAAGTCATCATGCGAATGTGCTACCAGATGCACGTTGAGCTTGCTTTCTACAGGTTCTGCGTCCGTGTTGTAACGAATCTCGTCAGTAGCAGCGCCGATCGAAGCAGAAGAGGCCAGCCAATCAGGATTGCCCACGTGTTGCGAGACGGATTGGTTGGCTGAATTCATATAAGCAAAGAGAGACGAAGAGACGTTGGGGAACGAAATGTTCCCTCCCGTCATGATCTGCTGAATTGTCAACAGCGCAGCGCCTGCCAGAATCCCTATCACGAAAGGCAGTGCGGCCGAGGCCGTACGACTTAGAGACATGGCAGGCTATTGATAACAGCCTCGTATGGCAGCTTCAGTTACTAGACCACGCAAGACAGCAGCTAAGCTTCCGTTGGAACAACTACGGTGCAGGATAGACCATCACGCCATGGACCCTGCACAAACAGCTGAAAGCTTCACGGTCATAGCGTTCGAACCATGATGGTCATAAACTAGCTCGAGCAACCGTGAATCTCGGGAGTGCTACGACAATGTTCATCAGCCGGAATGGCTTGGTGCTGGAAAAATGGTCTGTGTCCCACCTCCGTCAGTGGCCAACCAAATTGCTCGACACAATCGAGGGCATGAATAGTTACGCAACACTGTACTATTGTGCCTCAGCACCATGAATGTTTCTTCACATCAAGTAAACTCTAATCTTACAATAGCTATTGCTTGGCTGGCTTCATTCATGTCAAAATTGCCCAGTGTGCAAAGTTATGAACTTGAATCTCTAGGAGTATCGAATGCTAATAAAAAGCGTGATTCATGTTCCCGTTTTGCTGTCATGATTTTCATTGTACCCTAAAGGCAATGCTGTATGGATAAGCACAGCATAGGGGCCGCTTTTATGTATGTGGAAGGCGATAGCGTTTTAAACTGTACAGAGTAACTCAATGCGTGCAAACTTTTCACCCTTGAGGAGAGTGTGGGCAAACTGTAGGGTGGCAGATCCTCCCAACACGTGATTGGCTCCCGTTTGGTCGAATCTCTTCCTTCCAAACCACAGGCGCGACAGCCAACTGAACAGCAGCATCTGATTCGCTTCCCCGACAAACGAATAGGACCCAAACAACCGGAGACAGTACGGTTCAGCGAGCTTCTATGCGGTGTGGAAAGCGAAACACACAGAAAAATGGATAAGGAAAGAAGCAGCGTGGATGACTTGTGTAGATTCAGACGACGACCCACCGATTTCCTCCACAGATTCTGTGGTAGTTGGATACCTAATTAGCTGCCGAGCAGGTCTAAACTTGGCAATACTGGGCATTTGTCCAGTCTGCTTTTGAGTCATGTTTCCGCGGAAGGGCCATGTGATACTGAGCTGTATCGGCTTGTCCGCTCTCTCACGTCAGGCGGTGTTAGTTACGTGTGTCCCAGTAGTGGCCTCAGTTGCTTCTTCAGTCTCTTCCAGAAGCATCAGCGATCTAATCACCCAAACTTCCATGACGTCAAGCATCACGTGACGCGACTAGGCTCATGACGTCAAGCACGCGCTCCGGGGCGCTGCTGGTCACGAACCAGCCGGTTTCAAGTCTGAACCGTCGTCTGTCGGTGCTAGTACAGTTTGCGCAATTTGTGGTTTTAAATTCGCCATTTATCATGGCGGGAATATCATCAAGCACAATGATTCGCCCCGGCGGAGAAGCCACTGTGCATGCTGCAACACCATCCAGGACCTCAGGTCTTCAGACCCCCACCCACAGGTTCAGTTTCAGATAGTTTCATGCCCCATTTTGTGGCTCCTAGAAATGCTAACAGTCGGTCTTTGGGTTGGCAATCTCGATTCCGCTTCATTTCCTCATGATCTAGCAACAGACTGAGCTAATCAGGCATTCGCGCCGAACACGGAACTCAAATCACCCACTGCATTAACTCGGAACTCGTTAGTAAAGATCCGTGACAGTGGCCTTTGCTTCCCCTCCGCGTGACCCACTGCGTCAGCCATTCAAGATGATGCGCCTCTGCCTCCCCTCCGCGTTCCTGCGCCTCGCGGACGAGCACGATTTGGAGAACCAGGCAGTCCCCAGTCACTTCCCCAGAGCGCCTCGTTGACCCCTCCCACTCGCTTCCCTTGAACGACGATCTCTCTTGTCCTCAAGGCGCCAAATTCCCTGGGTTAGCGGCAGCAGCGCCGCTCAAAGACACGCTTTCATCATCAAGAGACGCGTGTGATCTACTGACTGCTGCTGCTGCTGAGCAAAATGCTGCTGAGAGGAATGCTACAGGGTGGGCTGATCGTGCTTCTCTGGAAGCAGGCCGAGCATCTCTGGACGCGCAGCAGGGAATGAGCCGCTTGCCACCACGCCCCGGAGGCAGCGGCCGAGTCTCCCTGGAGGAATCGTGCTGCGGCCGCTCCTACCGCTGCGACAACATGTGCTTCCGAGGCTTGGAGGCGTTTCCGGGAGAGCCCACACGACGATCTGATGCCGCCTCTCCACGCCACTCTGCGCTCAAGAAGCCCCTGGAAAGGAAGCCATCAGGCAGCATTCCGCGGGTCATGAGCGACTTTGATCCGATCTCTTCGCGTCATTCTGACCCGGGTCACATTTGTGGCGAATCTGATCGGTATCGATCCCGGGGAAGGACTTGGGGCTCTGCTCGGGACACTGCTTACAGCCAGTCGGCCAGTTTTGCCAATTTGGGTTCTTTGAGCGCCACAGGCAGTTTCTCGGAAACGCGTGATTCAAATCACCGCTGCGCGTCAGGTTTGAGCCTCGGCACTCGCTTGCAAAGCAGCCACAGGCACTCCTTGGGAGCGGCTCTCTCAGATCTTGCTCTGATTGAGGAGGCCCTGGGTCTCTCACAGCAAGACAGCCTCCATACGGACACCTTGAGGGAGGAGAGCCATTCTGACCCGGGTCACATTCGTGGCGATTCTCTCTGTGGGGGGTGTTCTTGGCGTGCTGCTGAGCTGGCGTGCAGTCCAATGTGGGTGGATAGCGCCAGGTCACGGATTCAGGAGGCTGCACTGGCTGTGGTGGAAGCACAGCAGGCAGCCGCGGAGTTGAGTGCACGGATTGATAAGGCAGAGGGACGTGCGACAATAGGGCTTGCACCAAGGAGCCTACCAGGATTGTCCTCCTCTCCTGTGACCAGGAGGAGCTTTGATGGTGTGGCGAGTATACAGCACCAGACTGTGGAAGTAGGTTCCAGTTCACCCAAAGAAGCCTCATTCCTTGCAGCCAACAGAACAAGAAGTGAAGGGTCGTACATTGGCCAAAAACTAGCGAGGCTGTTTAGCATGACAAAAGCTCAATCAAGTAAGAGTAAAAAGGGTCAGTTTTAAATGAGATATTGGAAAATAAAATCAAAATCAAATATATGTTGCTATTCTCTCAGTGAGCTGTTCTGATATTCTTCCACTACAACAGATGTGGTTATGACTAACAATTCGTCAACCTAGGGTTCTGAAAACTTTGCTGTGTATCAATGATGATATCCACAAGAAACCGTGTCCAACCGTGATGCACATACTGAGCAGAAAATGAGCGGTGCACATACTAGCCATCCAGTCTCCCTCTCTCACCCGCACAGCTGGCAGGGTAAACCCGAACCGAATGTGAGAATATCGTGACATGGCAGCACAGCCGAATATTGCCCAGCACAGCCGTAAATGACACGTCATACGACAAGTTGACCTGAGTCACCTGACCGAGAAAGTCCTTATTTCCAGGCTGGCGTATCCATGCTTTGTGGCTCCTCCCGCTTTCCCGCCATTTTGCAACCACGCAATTAGCCCTTGTAGAGATATCCCGCAAGGGTGAAGGAGCCAATAACAGCGCTCTTGCGTGCATCCGTATGACCATTGACCAACTGATTTTGATCCTGCACTCATTGCCCGTCCAAAGTGAATCCTGCTCGCCCCCAAGCTCCCAGCACTCGCTTTTCACACACCAAGCTCTCGAATTTATTCTCTGGGAACGAGGGTGTGGTGGTGTCTGAGGGGGGATCATGATAGGATTCCAGAATAAAATACGTATGGGACGTGTGGTTCGGGAACCGGGGAAGGGGGCCTAATGCCTACTCCCTGTACTGTATACCGCGCGTGGGGCTGGTCAGGGAGGTCAGGTGCGACTCTTCGAAACTGTCCTTTCGAGCGCGATTGGTTCATCGGGTCGGTCTCTCAAGAAAAATATCGCGTTGCCAATGGTGCTCTGGGCACGTTCTTGGCACAGCAAAGGCAATGGCGCGTGAACGACGGGGACTGTGTACAGACAGACAACACTGTATGGTGTGAAAAGGCGTACAGTACCTGGGTGTTATTCCTTAGCCGTTCCGTGAGCAACAGCGGTCAGTGCCTTCACTCCAGTCCTTCGATGCGCGCCGGTTCATCGTCTTTCCAGCTGTCTCCAAGCCATCCCGGCAGTGGCCATGAGGCTGCTGGGCGGGACATGAGTACTTGTCCCAGATTCAGACGTCAACGACAGTGACTCAGCTCTTCAACCCTTAGCTGCTCGTTCTACGATATTAATGTCGTGGTCCGGTGTGTTTCTCGTCCATTCAGTTCGATTCGTAGCTACTGGCACCACCCGTGGTTGTTTCCGTTCATTACCAATGGCGGCGGAATCCTTGTGTGACTCCACCTGGACTATTGGCCGTTCGGGTGCCTTCGAGGCGTCATCGCGCGATTCAGCGAGGTCGTGGGAGCACGACGGTGCGTGGGAGCTGCCGTTGCGACTGTGGAGCTCGATCAAGTAGTAGCAACTTGGAATGCGACACTCCAACGGGAGACGACGGCGTCGCAGGTCCGCGACACTCCAGCCCTCCGTTGCACATGTCGTATGCTGACATAAGCCTGCTTTCCCGCCGTTCCGACGACTTGAGCATGCGACAACGGCGGTCTTGTTCTCGTCGCACGTCGTCGTTGCAGCGACATCAGCGTCATGTCGCCTGCGTCGTCGTCTACTCACATGACGACGCGAACCGGACGTTGATGTGCGTGGAATGCTCGAGACTAGGACGCTGAGCTGGCATGCGATCCGTCGTGGATTGACAGCGCACGTGCGAGAATCAGCGGGGCGGCATTGGCTGTTGTGGAGGCGCAACAGGCAGCGGAAGAGCTGAGCGCGCGGGTAGACACAGGCCGCAACACTCCCCGTGCGCATAGGAACCCTGTTAACCTCCGCAAGCTTTGCATGGGAGAGGGCCAGGATCGAATCTCAGAAGTGGTGTTCAGAGGGGGCAAGAGGGAGGGGTGAGGAGGACGTACGCAACAGTTTGGATGCTGAGAAGTGCACAGCTGTATTTGATAAGATGGTGGAAGAAGAGGAGGAATCTGGAGCTTCAGTGACCAAGCTAAGGGGCCTGGGGCCCGGGTGGGGGAAAAGATGCTGGGAGATGACAATTCAAGAGTTGATACGGGGGTTGCATGGAAAGCATAGCGAATGCAATGGAACTCAGGACAAGAAAGCCAGTCGAAGGAAGCATAAGGTTAGGTTTATTATTGGTTGGTTTTGGTATGATGGTCAAAGATTGAAATGTACATAGAAATACGTGCATTGTGTGCATAATGTATTATAAGCCTGTATTGATCGTTATGGTAGCTTGTTGGACAAGAAATGATGCAATGTATAGATGTATTATTGTCATGCGGATTTATCATGGTCCTGATACTTGTGTGTTCTGGATGCATCATGCATCTCAGCAGCACACCCGGTACAGCCGTAACGAGACCGTCGCCTTTGCGGGATTTTGCTCTCGCCAGGAAAACCCTCCTCATCTTTTCCTGGTCCTCCAAGATTGCGGATCATACCACTTTTTGAAACGGATTTCGGTTAACACCGCGTTAGGACCATTGCGCACCGAAATAAACCTATCAGTCAACTGTAAAGCAAACCAAAATTGCCCACATTGCTCATTTTGATTGCCTTTGGACTAAACCTAAAGAAATTAGGACTTCGGCGTAAGTACTTAGTTTCCGCATACCAGTCTACAGCTTGTTTTGATCGGCCTTTGAATTGACTGAAATCTGCACGCTACCTTACCTTGCTCGGTTCCTAAGGAGGTATGGCGGATCAATGGCAGGCCACGCAAGCAGGCGCGTCGCAGGCGGGAGCCATGAGCGCCGGGAGCCAGCCGGCCAGCAGCACAGGTGCCTATGCGCCGTCACACCAGGTGCTGCCGCCGGAACCTTCCACGAGACGTGGTTGCGTTGCATTAGCTGTCCTCTAGATCCTCACTTGATGGTTCCATTCGTCGCGTCGCGCGTGAACCCTCTTGTTTGGTCTCTTCTGTGTTCGGGATTGAGCCTCTTTTTTAGCAACCATGATCGCTTGCTCTATTTCCGGTTCTTACAACAACGCAAAAGAAGAAACCCTGAAAAAAAAAACGCGTTACGGAAGCCCTCAGGCTGACATGCGTGGTCGCCGTGTTGCTTCTGTTTCATCTGACGCATGATGCGTCAGCAGGGTTGGGACGCGAGCGGAGCGTGGGGTTACCAGCAGCAGCAGCAGCAGCAGCAGCAACAGACGCAGGAGACTCAGCTTGGCGGTATTGTCTTTCCGCTAGTCTTCCTGATTCTTGATTCGCCTCGTAAATCGTTTTCGCCAAGTCCTGTAATGCGTCGGAATCGCTTTACCAATAACGACTTGGTTATCTTCCATGTCCGTCAAGTCGAGTCATATTGATATGTTTTGCTTCCATCTCCGTGCGTCATTACCCGCGTCGCTTAAGTGTCAGTGAATCGTGCATCGCCTTATTCATGGCTCCCTGAATCCGTGTATCAACCCGTTTTATGACACTCTTAAACTCCTCATGACTCCCTTGCACCGTTCACGGCTCCCTTGAACCGTTCATGACTCCCCCACCCCGTGTATCAGGGGCGGAGCTCGACCTGGGCGGCCAAGGCGCGGCTCTGGGCGGAGCAGCGGGCGGCGCAGGAAGCGGCGGACGCAGCGGCGGCGGTAGCTGCGGCCGGCAACAAATAAAGAAGCAGCAGCTAACGGGGACAAGGAACCGCCGAAACAGGATACTGCAGCCAGCGGATGCGGCGGGGGGGGCGCCGGGAACGCAACAGCAGGATGTGGGTGCGGGGGCCGGGGGAGGCGGAGGAGGCGGATACGGGGGGTATGTCGCTGCTGACGGGACGTATGTGGGTGGTGGATATGGCGGGAGCTCCGGGGCAGAACAGCAACAGCAGCAGCAGCAGCAACAGCAGCAACAAGCAGCAAGAGCAGCAGCAGCAGCAGTACTATCAGCAGCAGCATTACCAGCAGTATTACTACCCGCCTGAAATGCACCAGCAGCAGCAGCAGCAGCAAATGTACATGTACCCACCTCCACCTCCTTCCCACGGCCCGCCTCTCCCCCCCCACACGCATCCCCCCGATCCCGCGTCGTTCTACCCGCCGCAGTACCCCCCTTCCCCGATGCAGTACCCCCCTCCCCCCGCGCAATTCCCCCCTACTGCCCCCGCTGGTTCGTACAACGGAGTGTACTCGGGATATGGGGACGCAAATGCGCCTGACGCAGCAGCAGCGGCAGCATCAGCAGGAGCCGGTTTTCCCCCGCAGCACGCGCACGAGCAGCACTACCAGCGCCTGCCCCCGCCACCCCCCCTCCGCCGCTCCTCTCCGCCCCGCCTCCCGCGCACGCCTCCTCTCTCCCCCTCCGCCCGCCCCGCCGCCAGCAGCAGGGGCGGCAGCAGCGTACGCGCCGCCAGCCAATCAGGCAGGAGACATGTCCGTGCTCTCACCAGCGGTGCTGGCGGCGGCCCAGGCGGCAGCAGCCTCTGCAGGAATGTATTTTGATCCGGCTGTTTATGACATGGGAGGGGGTGGCTCTGTCACTCCTGGCGCTAAGCCAAAGAAGGTGAGCTGCTGCCGTCGATTAAGACGCTTTAAGAATGCCATTCAGATATCTCTCTGTCCTCCCCTCCTTCCCCCCCACCCCACCCCCCCCCCTCCTGCACCACCCCCCCGTCCTTCTTTCTGTTCTCGCCCCTTTTCTCTTCCTCGTCCCCTACCCTCTCCCGCGTCCCCCCCACACACTCTCTCACTCACTCGTTATCTTTCTTTCCACCCCTCCAGTCCCTCCCCTGTGGCTTGTGGACGAGGTCGTCAAGAAGAAGGCAGCCCTCGCAGTCTCTCCTCTCAGCCTCCTCTTCCCCCCGTCCTCCCTTCTAACCCAACCTTTCTTACTCCATACTCCCACCTTCTGTCTCCGCTTCAGTCCTCCCCTCGTGGCTTGTGGATGAGGTCATCAAGAAGAAGGCAGCCTTAGCAGCAGCAGGAGCGGCAGACTCACCCGCTAAAGCGCCCCCCAAGGACAAATGGTACAACGATAGGCCCTCTCGCTGGAACTGGTGCTGGCGCTGGTGGCGCTTCTCGTGCTGGTGGTGGGGGAGAAGGGGTGTGGAGAGTGACGATGAGGAGGAGGACGAGGAGGAGGAGACGGAGGTGCAGCGGATGGCGATGAACAATGAGATCAAGCGCGTGCTCACAGAAGTGCTGCTTAAGGTGGGTTGGATGTTGAGGGCAGTCGCATGTGAGGGGGATTGCACGCACTGCTGCCAGGTGCAGCGGCGGATGGCGATGAATAATGAGATCAAGCGCGTGCTCACAGAAGTGCTGCTTAAGGTGGGTTGGATGTTGAGGT
>CANJKZ010001167.1:10000-340511 GCA_947471745.1 Closterium sp. Naga37s-1 | reverse complement strand
CGCTTTCCATCACCCCGCCCTGTTCTCCCGCTTTCCATCACCCCGCCCCGTTCTCCCGCTTTACAAAACCCCGCCGCGATCTCCCGTTTTCATCACCCCGCCCCATTCTCCCTATTTCCATCACCCAGCCCGATTCTCCCGCTTTCCATCACGCCGCCCCATTCTCCCTCTTTCCATCACCCCGCCCCATTCTCCCTCTTTCTATCACCCGACCCATTCTCCCGCTTTCCATCACCCCGGCCCATTCTCCCGCTTTCCATCCCCCGCCCCATTCTCTCGCTTCCCATCACCCCGCCCCATTCTCCCTCTTTCCCTCACCCACCCCATTTCTCCCTCTTTCCATCACCAGCCCATTTCTCCCTCTTTCCATCACCCCGCCCCATTCTCCCTCTTTCCATCACCCCGCCCCATTCTCCCTCTTTCCATCACCTCGCCCCATTCTCCCGCTTTCCATCGCCCCGCCCCATTCTTCCGCTTTCCATCACCCCGCCCCATTCTTCCTCTTTCCATCACCCCGCCCCATTCTCCCGATTTCCATCACCCCGCCCCATTCTCCCGCTTCCATCGCCCCGCCCCATTCTCCCGCTTTCCATCGTCCCGCCCATTCTCCCACTTTCCATCACCCTGCCCCATTCTCCCTCTTTCCATCACCCTGCCCCATTCTCCCTCCTTCCATCGCCCCGCTCCATTCTCCCTCTTTCCATCGCCCCGCCCATTCTCCCTCTTTCCTTCGCCCCGCCCATTCTCCCTTTTTCCATCGCCCCGCCCCATTCTCCAGCTTTCCATCACCCTGCCCCATTCTCCCTCTTTCAATCGCCCCGCCCCGTTCTCCCGCTTTCCATCGCCCCGCCCCGTTCTCCTGCTTTCCATCACCCGCCCCATTCTCCCGCTTTCCATCACCCCGCCCCATTCTCCCGCATTCCATCACCCCGCCCTATTCTTCCGCTTTCCATCACCCCGCCCCATTCTCCCACTTCCCATCACCCCGCCCCCATTCTCCCTCTTTCCATCGCCCCGCCCCATTCTCCCGCTTTCCATCTCCCCGCCCCATTCTCCCGCTTTCATCACCCCGCCCCATTCTCCCGCTTTCCATCACCCCGCCCCATTCTCCCGCTTTCAATCACCCCGCCCCATTCTCCCGCTTTCCATCGCCCCGCCCCATTCTCCCACTTTCCATCACCCCGCCCCATTCTCCCGCTTTCCATCGCCCCACCCCATTCTCCCGCTTTCCATCGCTCCGCCCCAATCTCCCGCTTTCCATCACCCCGCCCCATTCTCCCTCTTTCCATCACCCCTCCCCATTCTGCCTCTTCCCATCGCCCCGCCCCATTCTCCCTCTTTCCATCACCCCGCCCCATTCTCCCGCTTTCCATCACCCCGCCTCATTCTCCCTCTTTCCATCGCCCCGCCCCCATTCTCCCGCTTTCCATCGCCCCGCCCCATTCTCCCTCTTTCCATCACCCAGCCCTATTCTCCCTCTTTCCATCACCTTGCCCCATTCTCCCTCTTTCCATCACCCAGCCCCATTCTCCCTCTTTCCATCACCCCGCCCCATTCTCCCTCTTTCCATCACCCCGCCCAATTCTCCCGCTTTCCATCACCCCGCTTCATTCTCCCTCTTTCCATCGCCCCGCCCCATTCTCCCTCTTTCCATCGCCCCGCCCTATTTTCCCGCTTTCCATCTCCCCGCCCCATTCTCCCGCTTTCCATCACCCCGCCCCATTCTCCCGCTTTCCATCACCTCGCCCCATTCTCCCTCTTTCCATCACCCTGCCCCATTCTCCCTCTTTCCATCATCCAGCCCCATTCTCCCTCTTTCCATCACCCTGCCCCATTCTCCCTCTTTTCATCACCCAGCCCCATTCTCCCGCTTTCCATCACCCCGCCCCATTCTCCCGCTTTCCATCACGCTGCCCCATTCTCCCTCTTTCCATCACCCCGCCCCATTCTCCCGCTTTCCATCACCCTGCCCCATTCTCCCGTTTTTCACCCAGCCTCATTCTCCCTCTTTCCATCACCCAGCCCCATTCTCCCTCTTTCCACCCCGCCCCATTCTCCCGCTTTCCATCTCCCCGCCCCATTCTCCCTCATTCCATCACCTAGCCCCATTCTCCTGCTTTCCATCACTCCGCCTCGTCCCTCTTTCCATCACACCGCCCCATCCATCACCCCGCACCATTCTCCCTCTTGCCATCACCCCGCCCCATTCTCCCTCTTTTCCATCACCCCGCCCCATTCTCCCTCTTTCCATCACCCCGCCCCATTCTCCCGCTTTCCATCACCCCGCACCATTTCCCGCTTTCCATCACCCCGCCCCATTCTCTTGCTTTCCATCACCCTGCCCCATTCTCCCGCTTTCCATCACCTGGTCCCATTCTCCCTCTTTCCATCACCCCGCCCTATTCTCCCTCTTTCCATTTATCACCCAGCCCATTTCTCCCTCTTTCCATCACCCCGCCTCATTCTCCCTCTTTCCATCACCCCGCCCTATTTTCCCTCTTTCCATCACCCCGCCCCATTCTCCCGCTTTCCATCACCCCGCCCCATTCTCCCCCTTTCCATCACCCCGCCCCGTTCTCCAGCTTTCCATTACCCGCCCCGTTCTCCCGCTTTCTATCACCCTGACCCGTTCTCCCGCTTTCCATCACCCCGACCCGTTCTCCCGCTTTCCATCACCCCGCCCTGTTCTCCCGCTTTCCATCACCCCCGCCCCGTTCTCCCGCTTTACATCACCCCGCCGCGATCTCCCGCTTTCCATCACCCCGCCCCATTCTCCCTCTTTACATCACCCCGCCCCATTCTCCCTCTTTCCATCACCCAGCCCATTCTCCCGCTTTCCATCACGCCGCCCCGTTCTCCCTCTTTCCATCACCCCGCCCCATTCTCCCGATTTCCATCACCCCGCCCCATTCTCCCGCTTTCCATCACCCCGCCCCATTCTCTCGCTTCCCATCACCCCGCCCCATTCTCCCTCTTTCCCTCAGCGAGCCCATTTCTCCCTCTTTCCATCACCCAGCCCATTTCTCCCTCTTTCCATCACCCCGCCCCATTCTCCCTCTTTCCATCACCCTGCCCCATTCTCCCTCTTTCCATCACCCCGCCCCATTCTCCCGCTTTCCATCGCCCCGCCCCATTCTTCCGCTTTCCATCACCCCGCCCCATTCTCCCTCTTTCCATCACCCCGCCCTTTTCTCCTGCTTTCCATCACCCCCGCCCCATTCTCCCGCTTTCCATCGCCCTGCCCCATTCTCCCGCTTTCCATCGTCCCGCCCATTCTCCCACTTTCCATCACCCCGCCCCATTCTCCCTCTTTCCATCACCCTGCCCCATTCTCCCTCCTTCCATCGCCCCGCCTCATTCTCCCTCTTTCCATCGCCCCGCCCCATTCTCCCTCTTTCCATCGCCCCGCCCCATTCTTCCTCTTTCCATCGCCCCGCCCCATTCTCCAGCTTTCCGTCACCCTGCCCCATTCTCCCTCTTTCAATCGCCCCGCCCCGTTCTCCTGCTTTCCATCGCCCCGCCCCGTTCTCCTGCTTTCCATCACCCGCCCCATTCTCCCGCTTTCCATCACCCCGCCCCATTCTCCCTCTTTCCATCACCCAACCCCATTCTCCCTCTTTCCATCACCCCGCCCGATTCTCCCTCTTTCCATCACCCCGCCCATTCTCCCTCTTTCCATCACCCCGCCCCATTCTCCCTCTTTCCATCGCCCCGCCCCGTTCTCTCGCTTTCCATCGCCCCGTCCCATTCTCCCTCTTTCCATTGCCCCGCCCCATTCCCCCGCTTTCCATCACCCCGCCCCATTCTCTATCTTTCCAACACCCCGCCCCGTTCTCCCTCTTTCCATTACCCCGCCCCGTTTTCCCGCTTTCCATCACCCCGCCCCATTCTCCCGCTTTCCATCACCCCGCCCCATTCTCCCTCTTTCCATCACCCAGCCCCATTCCCCTTCTTTCAAACACCCCGCCCCATTATCCCGCTTTCCATCACCCAGCCCCATTCTCCCTCTTTCCATCACCCCGCCCCATTCTCCCTCTTCCCATCACCCAGCCCCATTCTCCCGCTTTCCATCACCCAGCCCCTCCATCACCCAGCCCCATTCTCCCTCTTCCCATCACCCAGCCCCATTCTCCCTCTTTCCATCACCCTGCCCCATTCTCCCTCTTTCCATCACCCAGCCCCATTCTCCCGCTTTCCATCACCCCGCCCCATTCTCCCTCTTTCCATCACCCCGCCCCATTCTCCCGCTTTCCATCACCCCGCCCCATTTTCCCGCTTTCCATCACCCCGCCCCATTCTCTTGCTTTCCATCACCCTGCCCCATTCTACCACTTTCCATCACCCGGTCCCATTCTCCCTCTTTCCATCACCCCGCCCTATTCTCCCTCTTTCCATTGATCACCCAGCCCATTTCTCCCTCTTTCCATCACCCCGCCCCATTCTCCCTCTTTCCATCACCCCGCCCTATTTTCCCTCTTTCCATCACCCCGCCCCATTCTCCCGCTTTCCATCACCCCGCCCCATTAACCCCCCTTTCCATCACCCCGCCCCGTTCTCCCGCTTTCCATCACCCCGCCCCGTTCTCCCCCTTTCCATCACCCCGACCCGTTCTCCCGCTTTCCATCACCCCGACCCGTTCTCCCGCTTTCCATCACCCCGCCCGGTTCTCCCGCTTTCCATCACCCACCCCGTTCTCCCGCTTTCCATCACCCCGCCGCGATCTCCCGCTTTCCATCACCACGCCCCATTCTCCCTCTTTACATCACCCCGCCCCATTCTCCCTCTTTCCATCACCCAGCCCCATTCTCCCGCTTTCCATCACCCCGCCCCATTCTCCCGCTTTCCATCGCCCCGCCCCATTCTCCCGCTTTCCATTGCCCCGCCCCATTCTCCATCTTTCCATCGCCCCGCCCCATTCTCCCGCTTTCCATCGCCCCGCCCCATTCTCCCTCTTTCCATCACCCAGCCCCATTCTCCCGCTTTCCATCACCCAGCCCCTCCATCACCCAGCCCCATTCTCCCTCTTCCCATCACCCAGCCCCATTCTCCCTCTTTCCATCACCCTGCCCCATTCTCCCTCTTTCCATCACCCAGCCCCATTCTCCCGCTTTCCATCACCCCGCCCCATTCTCCCTCTTTCCATCACCCCGCCCCATTCTCCCGCTTTCCATCACCCCGCCCCATTTTCCCGCTTTCCATCACCCCGCCCCATTCTCTTGCTTTCCATCACCCTGCCCCATTCTACCGCTTTCCATCACCCGGTCCCATTCTCCCTCTTTCCATCACCCCGCCCTATTCTCCCTCTTTCCATTGATCACCCAGCCCATTTCTCCCTCTTTCCATCACCCCGCCCCATTCTCCCTCTTTCCATCACCCCGCCCTATTTTCCCTCTTTCCATCACCCCGCCCCATTCTCCCGCTTTCCATCACCCCGCCCCATTAACCCCCCTTTCCATCACCCCGCCCCGTTCTCCCGCTTTCCATCACCCCGCCCCATTCTCCCGCTTTCCATCACCCCGACCCGTTCTCCCGCTTTCCATCACCCCGACCCGTTCTCCCGCTTTCCATCACCCCGCCCGGTTCTCCCGCTTTCCATCACCCACCCCGTTCTCCCGCTTTCCATCACCCCGCCGCGATCTCCCGCTTTCCATCACCACGCCCCATTCTCCCTCTTTACATCACCCCGCCCCATTCTCCCTCTTTCCATCACCCAGCCCCATTCTCCCGCTTTCCATCACCCCGCCCCATTCTCCCGCTTTCCATCGCCCCGCCCCATTCTCCCGCTTTCCATTGCCCCGCCCCATTCTCCATCTTTCCATCGCCCCGCCCCATTCTCCCGCTTTCCATTGCCCCGCCCCATTCTCCATCTTTCCATCACCCAGCCCCATTCACCCGCTTTCCATCACCCCGCCCCATTCTCCCTCTTTCCATCACCCCGCCCCATTCTCCCAATTTCCATCACCCCGCCCCATTCTCCCTCTATCCATCACCCCACCCCATTCTCCCTCTTTCCATCACCCAGCCCCATTCTCCCTCTTTCCATTACCCTGCCCCGTTCTCCCTCTTTCCATCACCCCGCCCCATTCTCCCTCTTTCCATCACCCCGCCCCATTCTCCTGCTTTGCATCTCCCCGCCCCATTCTCCTGCTTTCCATCACCCCGCCCCATTCTCCCGCTTTCCATCACCCCGCCCCATTCTCCCGCTTTCCATCACCCCGCCCCATTCTCCCACTTTCAATCACCCCGCCCCATTCTCCCGCTTTCCATCACCCCGCCCCATTCTCCCGCTTTCTATCACCCCGCCCCATTCTCCCGCTTTCCATCGCCCCGCCCCATTCTGCCTCTTCCCATCGCCCCGCCCCATTCTCCCTCTTTCCATCACCCCGCCCCATTCTCCCACTTTCCATCACCCCGCCTCATTCTCCCTCTTTCCATCGCCCCGCCCCATTCTCCCGCTTTCCATCGCCCCGCCCCATTCTCCCTCTTTCCATCACCCAGCCCCATTCTCCCTCTTTCCATCACCCAGCCCCTCCATCACCCAGCCCCATTCTCCCTCTTCCCATCACCCAGCCCCATTCTCCCTCTTTCCATCACCCCGCCCCATTCTCCCTCTTTCCATCACCCAGCCCCATTCTCCCGCTTTCCATCACCCCGCCCCATTCTCCCGCTTTCCATCGCCCCGCCCCATTCTCCCGCTTTCCATCGCCCCGCCCCATTCTCCCTCTTTCCATCACCCAGCCCCATTCTCCCGCTTTCCATCACCCCGCCCCATTCTCCCTCTTTCCATCACCCCGCCCCATTCTCCCTCTTTCCATCACCCCGCCCTATTTTCCCTCTTTCCATCACCCCGCCCCATTCTCCCGCTTTCCATCACCCCGCCCCATTAACCCCCCTTTCCATCACCCCGCCCCGTTCTCCCGCTTTCCATCACCCCGCCCCGTTCTCCCGCTTTCCATCACCCCGACCCGTTCTCCCGCTTTCCATCACCCCGACCCGTTCTCCCGCTTTCCATCACCCCGCCCGGTTCTCCCGCTTTCCATCACCCACCCCGTTCTCCCGCTTTCCATCACCCCGCCGCGATCTCCCGCTTTCCATCACCACGCCCCATTCTCCCTCTTTACATCACCCCGCCCCATTCTCCCTCTTTCCATCACCCAGCCCCATTCTCCCGCTTTCCATCACCCCGCCCCATTCTCCCGCTTTCCATCGCCCCGCCCCATTCTCCCGCTTTCCATTGCCCCGCCCCATTCTCCATCTTTCCATCGCCCCGCCCCATTCTCCCGCTTTCCATCGCCCCGCCCCATTCTCCCTCTTTCCATCACCCAGCCCCATTCTCCCGCTTTCCATCACCCAGCCCCTCCATCACCCAGCCCCATTCTCCCTCTTCCCATCACCCAGCCCCATTCTCCCTCTTTCCATCACCCTGCCCCATTCTCCCTCTTTCCATCACCCAGCCCCATTCTCCCGCTTTCCATCACCCTGCCCCATTCTCCCTCTTTCCATCACCCCGCCCCATTCTCCCGCTTTCCATCACCCCGCCCCATTTTCCCGCTTTCCATCACCCCGCCCCATTCTCTTGCTTTCCATCACCCTGCCCCATTCTACCGCTTTCCATCACCCGGTCCCATTCTCCCTCTTTCCATCACCCCGCCCTATTCTCCCTCTTTCCATTGATCACCCAGCCCATTTCTCCCTCTTTCCATCACCCCGCCCCATTCTCCCTCTTTCCATCACCCCGCCCTATTTTCCCTCTTTCCATCACCCCGCCCCATTCTCCCGCTTTCCATCACCCCGCCCCATTAACCCCCCTTTCCATCACCCCGCCCCGTTCTCCCGCTTTCCATCACCCCGCCCCATTCTCCCGCTTTCCATCACCCCGACCCGTTCTCCCGCTTTCCATCACCCCGACCCGTTCTCCCGCTTTCCATCACCCCGCCCGGTTCTCCCGCTTTCCATCACCCACCCCGTTCTCCCGCTTTCCATCACCCCGCCGCGATCTCCCGCTTTCCATCACCACGCCCCATTCTCCCTCTTTACATCACCCCGCCCCATTCTCCCTCTTTCCATCACCCAGCCCCATTCTCCCGCTTTCCATCACCCCGCCCCATTCTCCCGCTTTCCATCGCCCCGCCCCATTCTCCCGCTTTCCATTGCCCCGCCCCATTCTCCATCTTTCCATCGCCCCGCCCCATTCTCCCGCTTTCCATTGCCCCGCCCCATTCTCCATCTTTCCATCACCCAGCCCCATTCTCCCGCTTTCCATCACCCCGCCCCATTCTCCCTCTTTCCATCACCCCGCCCCATTCTCCCAATTTCCATCACCTCGCCCCATTCTCCCTCTATCCATCACCCCACCCCATTCTCCCTCTTTCCATCACCCAGCCCCATTCTCCCTCTTTCCATTACCCTGCCCCGTTCGCCCCATTCTCCCTCTTTCCATCACCCCGCCCCATTCTCCTGCTTTGCATCTCCCCGCCCCATTCTCCTGCTTTCCATCACCCCGCCCCATTCTCCCGCTTTCCATCACCCCGCCCCATTCTCCCGCTTTCCATCACCCCGCCCCATTCTCCCACTTTCAATCACCCCGCCCCATTCTCCCGCTTTCCATCACCCCGCCCCATTCTCCCGCTTTCCATCACCCCGCCCCATTCTCCCGCTTTCCATCGCCCCGCCCCATTCTGCCTCTTCCCATCGCCCCGCCCCATTCTCCCTCTTTCCATCACCCCGCCCCATTCTCCCACTTTCCATCACCCCGCCTCATTCTCCCTCTTTCCATCGCCCCGCCCCATTCTCCCGCTTTCCATCGCCCCGCCCCATTCTCCCTCTTTCCATCACCCAGCCCCATTCTCCCTCTTTCCATCACCCAGCCCCTCCATCACCCAGCCCCATTCTCCCTCTTCCCATCACCCAGCCCCATTCTCCCTCTTTCCATCACCCCGCCCCATTCTCCCTCTTTCCATCACCCAGCCCCATTCTCCCGCTTTCCATCACCCCGCCCCATTCTCCCGCTTTCCATCGCCCCGCCCCATTCTCCCGCTTTCCATCGCCCCGCCCCATTCTCCCTCTTTCCATCACCCAGCCCCATTCTCCCGCTTTCCATCACCCCGCCCCATTCTCCCTCTTTCCATCACCCCGCCCCGTTCTCCCGCTTTCCATCACCCCGCCCCATTTTCCCGCTTTCCATCACCCCGCCCCATTTTCCCGCTTTCCATCACCCTGCCCCATTCTACCGCTTTCCATCACCCGGTCCCATTCTCCCTCTTTCCATCACCCCGCCCTATTCTACCTCTTTCCATTTATCACCCAGCCCATTTCTCCCTCTTTCCATCACCCCGCCCCATTCTCCCTCTTTCCATCACCCCACCCTATTTTCCCTCTTTCCATCACCCCGCCCCATTCTCCCGCTTTCCATCGCCCCGCCCCATTAACCCCCCTTTCCATCACCCCGCCCCGTTCTCCCGCTTTCCATCACCCCGCCCCGTTCTCCCGCTTTCCATCACCCCGACCCGTTCTCCCGCTTTCCATCACCCCGACCCGTTCTCCCGCTTTCCATCACCCCGCCCGGTTCTCCCGCTTTCCATCACCCGCCCCGTTCTCCCGCTTTCCATCACCCCGCCGCGATCTCCCGCTTTCCATCACCACACCCCATTCTCCCTCTTTACATCACCCCGCCCCATTCTCCCTCTTTCCATCACCCAGCCCCATTCTCCCGCTTTCCATCACGCCGCCCCATTCTCCCTCTTTCCATCACCCCGCCCCATTCTCCCGCTTTCCATCACCCCACCCCATTCTCCCGCTTTCCATCACCCCGGCCCATTCTCCCGCTTTCCATCACCCCGCCCCATTCTCTCTCTTCCCATCACCCCGCCCCATTCTCCCTCTTTCCCTCACCCAGCCCATTTCTCCCTCTTTCCATCACCCAGCCCATTTCTCCCTCTTTCCATCACCCCGCCCCATTCTCCATCTTTCCATCACCCCGCCCCATTCTCCCTCTTTCCATCACCCCGCCCCATTCTCCCGCTTTCCATCGCCCCAACCCATTCTTCTGCTTTCCATCACCCCGCCCCATTCTCCCTCTTTCCATCACCCCGCCCCATTCTCCCGCTTTCCATCACCCCGCCCCATTCTCCCGCTTTCCATCGCCCTGCCCCATTCTCCCGCTTTCCATTGTCCCGCCCCATTATCCCACTTTCCATCGCCCCGCCCCATTCTCCCTCTTTCTATCGCCCCGCCCCATTCTCCCTCTTTCCATCGCCCCGCCCCATGCTCCAGATTTCCGTCACCCTGCCCCATTCTCGCTCTTTCAATCGCCCCGCCCTGTTCTCCCGCTTTCCATCGCCCCGCCCTGTTCTCCCGCTTTCCATCACCCCGCCCTGTTCTCCCACGTTCCATCGCCCTGCCTCATTCTCCCGCTTTCCATCTCCCCGCCCCATTCTCCCTCTTTCCATCACCCCGCCCCATTCTCCCGCTTTCCATCTCCCCGCCCCATTCTCCCGCTTTCAATCACCCCGCCCCATTCTCCCCCTTTCCATCACCCCGCCCCATTCTCCCGCTTTCCATCACCCCGCCCCATTCTCCCGCTTTCCATCGCCCCGCCCCATTCTCCCGCTTTCCATCGCCCCGCCCCATTCTCCCGCTTTCCATCACCCCGCCCCATTCTCCCGCTTTCCATCACCCCGCTTCATTCTCCCGCTTTCCATCGCCCCGCCCCATTCTCCCGCTTTCCATCGCCCCGCCCCAATCTCCCGCTTTCCATCACCCCGCCCCATTCTCCCTCTTTCCATTGCCCCGCCCCATTCTGCCTCTTCCCATCGCCCCGCCCATTCTCCCGCTTTCCATCACCCCGCCCATTCTCTCGCTTTCCATCACCCCACCTCATTCTCCCGCTTTCCTTCGCCCCGCCCCATTCTCCCGCATTCCTTCGCCCAGCCCCATTCTCCCTCTTACCATCACCCCGCCCCATTCTCCCTCTTTCCATCACCCCGCCCCATTCTCCCTCGTTCCATCACCCCGCCCCATTCTCCCTCTTTCCATCACCCCGCCCCATTCTCCCGCTTTCCATCACCCTGCCCCATTCTCCCTCTTTCCATCGCCCTGCCCCATTCTCCCTCTTACCATCGCCCCGCCCCATTCTCCCTCTTTCCATCACCCCGCCCCATTCTCCCGCTTTCCATCACCCCGCCCCATTCCCCCTCTTTCCATCGCCCCGCCCCATTCTCCCTCTTTCCATCACCCAGCCCCATTCTCCCTCTTTCCATCACCCAACCCCATTCTCCCTCTCTCCATCACCCCGCCCCATTCTCCCTCTTTCCATCACCCCGCCCCATTCTCCCTCTTTCCATCACCCCGCCCCATTCTCCCTCTTTCCATCACCCCGCCTCATTCTCCCGCTTTCCATCTCCCCGCCCCATTCTCCCTCTTTCCATCACTCCGCCCCATTCTCCCGCTTTCCATCTCCCCGCCCCATTCTCCTGCTTTCAATCACCCCGCCCCATTCTCCCGCTTTCCATCACCCCGGCCCATTCTCCCGCTTTCCATCACCCCGCCCCATTCTCTCTCTTCCCATCACCCCGCCCCATTCTCCCTCTTTCCCTCACCCCGCCCCATTCTCCCGCTTTCCATCAACCCGCCCCATTCTCCCGCTTTCCATCACCCCGGCCCATTCTCCCGCTTTCCATCACCCCGCCCCATTCTCTCTCTTCCCATCACCCCGCCCCATTCTCCCTCTTTCCCTCACCCAGCCCATTTCTCCCTCTTTCCATCACCCCGCCCCATTCTCCCTCTTTCCATCACCCCGCCCATTCTCCCTCATTCCATCACCCCGCCCCATTCTCCCGCTTTCCATCACCCCGCCCCATTCTCCCGCTTTCCATCACCCCGGCCCATTCTCCCGCTTTCCATCACCCCGCCCCATTCTCTCTCTTCCCATCACCCCGCCCCATTCTCCCTCTTTCCCTCACCCAGCCCATTTCTCCCTCTTTCCATCACCCCGCCCCATTCTCCCGCTTTCCATCGCCCCGCCCCATTCTCCCGCTTTCCATCGCCCCGCCCCATTCTCCCGCTTTCCATCGCCCCGCCCCATTCTCCCGCTTTCCATCACCCCGCCCCATTCTCCCGCATTCAATCACCCCGCCCCATTCTCCCGCTTTCCATCACCCCGCTTCATTCTCCCGCTTTCCATCGCCCCGCCCCATTCTCCCGCTTTCCATCGCCCCGCCCCATTCTCCCACTTTCCATCGCCCCGCCCCAATCTCCCGCTTTCCATCACCCCGCCCCATTCTCCCTCTTTCCATCGCCCCGCCCCATTCTGCCTCTTCCCATCGCCCCGCCCATTCTCCCGCTTTCCATCACCCCGCCCATTCTCCCGCTTTCCATCACCCCGCCTCTTTCTCCCGCTTTCCTTCGCCCCGCCCCATTCTCCCGCTTTCCTTCGCCCAGCCCCATTCTCCCTCTTTCCATCACCCCGCCCCATTCTCCCTCTTTCCATCACCCCGCCCCATTCTCCCTCGTTCCATCACCCCACCCCATTCTCCCTCTTTCCATCACCCCGCCCCATTCTCCCGCTTTCCATCACCCTGCCCCATTCTCCCTCTTTCCATCGCCCCGCCCCATTCTCCCTCTTTCCATCGCCCCGCCCCATTCTCCCTCTTTCCATCACCCCGCCCCATTCTCCCGCTTTCCATCACCCCGCCCCATTCCCCCTCTTTCCATCGCCCTGCCCCATTCTCCCTCTTTCCATCACCCAGCCCCATTCTCGCTCTTTCCATCACCCAACCCCATTCTCCCTCTTTCCATCACCCCGCCCCGTTCTCTCGTTTTCCATCGCCCCGTCCCATTCTCCCTCTTTCCATTGCCCCGCCCTATTTTCCTTCTTTCCATCACCCCGCCCCATTCTCCCGCTTTCCATCACCCCCCCTTATTCTCCCCCTTTCCATCACCCCGCCCCGTTCTCCCGCTTTCCATCACCCCGCCCCGTTCTCCCGCTTTCCATCACCCCAACCCGTTCTCCCGCTTTCCATCACCCCGACCCGTTCTCCCGCTTTCCATCACCCCGCCCTGTTCTCCCGCTTTCCATCACCCGCCCCGTTCTCCCGCTTTCCATCACCCCGCCGCGATCTCCCGCTTTCCATCACCACGCCCCATTCTCCCTCTTTACATCACCCCGCCCCATTCTCCCTCTTTCTATCACCCAGCCCCATTCTCCCGCTTTCCATCACGCCGCCCCATTCTCCCTCTTTCCATCACCCCGCCCCATTCTCCCGCTTTCCATCACCCCGCCCCATTCTCCCTCTTTCCATCACCCCGCCCCATTCTCCCGCTTTCCATCACCCCGCCCCATTCTCCCGCTTTCCATCACCCCGCCCCATTCTCCCGCTTTCCATCACCCCGCCCCATTCTCTCGCTTCCCATCACCCCGCCCCATTCTCCCTCTTTCCCTCACCCAGCCCATTTCTCCCTCTTTCCATCACCCAGCCCATTTCTCCCTCTTTCCATCACCCCGCCCCCTTCTCCATCTTTCCATCACCCCGCCCCATTCTTCCGCTTTCCATCACCCCGCCCCATTCTCCCTCTTTCCATCACCCCGCCCCATTCTCCCTCTTTCCATCACCCCGCCCCATTCTCCCGCTTTCCATCACCCCGCCCCATTCTCCCGCTTTCCATCACCCAGCCCCATTCTCCCGCTTTCCATCACGCCGCCCCATTCTCCCTCTTTCCATCACCCCGCCCCATTCTCCCGCTTTCCATCACCCCGCCCCATTTTCCCGCTTTCCATCACCCCGCCCCATTCTCCCGCTTTCCATCACCCCGCCCCATTCTCTCGCTTCCCGTCACCCCGCCCCATTCTCCCTCTTTCCCTCACCCAGCCCATTTCTCCCTCTTTCCATCACCCAGCCCCATTCTCCCTCTTTCCATCACCCAACCCCATTCTCCCTCTTTCCATCACCCCGCCCCATTCTCCCTCTTTCCATCACCCCGCCCCATTCTCCCTCTTTCCATCACCCCGCCCCATTCTCCCGCTTTCCATCACCCCACCCCATTCTCCCGCTTTCCATCGCCCCAACCCATTCTTCTGCTTTCCATCACCCCAACCCATTCTCCCTCTTTCCATCACCCCGCCCCATTCTCCCGCTTTCCATCACCCCGCCACATTCTCCCGCTTTCCATCGCCCTGCCCCATTCTCCCGCTTTCCATTGTCCCGCCCCATTATCCCACTTTCCATCGCCCCGCCCCATTCTCCCTCTTTCTATCGCCCCGCCCCATTCTCCCTCTTTCCATCGCCCCGCCCCATTCTCTAGATTTCCGTCACCCTGCCCCATTCTCGCTCTTTCAATCGCCCCGCCCTGTTCTCCCGCTTTCCATCTCCCCGCCCTGTTCTCCCGCTTTCCATCACCCCGCCCTGTTCTCCCGCGTTCCATCGCCCCGCCTCATTCTCCCGCTTTCCATCTCCCCGCCCCATTCTCCCTCTTTCCATCACCCCGCCCCATTCTCCCGCTTTCCATCTCCCCGCCCCATTCTCCCGCTTTCAATCACCCCGCCCCATTCTCCCCCTTTCCATCACCCCGCCCCATTCTCCCGCTTTCCATCACCCCGCCCCATTCTCCCGCTTTCCATCGCCCCGCCCCATTCTCCCGCTTTCCATCGCCCCGCCCCATTCTCCCGCTTTCCATCACCCCGCCCCATTCTCCCGCATTCAATCACCCCGCCCCATTCTCCCGCTTTCCATCACCCCGCTTCATTCTCCCACTTTCCATCGCCCCGCCCCATTCTCCCGCTTTCCATCGCCCCGCCCCATTCTCCCGCTTTCCATCGCCCCGCCCCAATCTCCCGCTTTCCATCACCCCGCCCCATTCTCCCTCTTTCCATCGCCCCGCCCCATTCTGCCTCTTCCCATCGCCCCGCCCATTCTCCCGCTTTCCATCACCCCGCCCATTCTCCCGCTTTCCATCACCCCGCCTCATTCTCCCGCTTTCCTTCGCCCCGCCCCATTCTCCCGCTTTCCTTCGCCCAGCCCCATTCTCCCTCTTTCCATCACCCCGCCCCATTCTCCCTCTTTCCATCACCCCGCCCCATTCTCCCTCGTTCCATCACCCCGCCCCATTCTCCCTCTTTCCATCACCCCGCCCCATTCTCCCGCTTTCCATCACCCTGCCCCATTCTCCCTCTTTCCATCGCCCCGCCCCATTCTCCCTCTTTCCATCGCCCCGCCCCATTCTCCCTCTTTCCATCACCCCGCCCCATTCTCCCGCTTTCCATCACCCCGCCCCATTCCCCCTCTTTCCATCGCCCCGCCCCATTCTCCCTCTTTCCATCACCCAGCCCCATTCTCGCTCTTTCCATCACCCAACCCCATTCTCCCTCTTTCCATCACCCCGCCCCATTCTCCCTCTTTCCATCACCCCGCCCCATTCTCCCTCTTTCCATCACCCCGCCCCATTCTCCCTCTTTCCATCACCCCGCCCCGTTCTCTCGTTTTCCATCGCCCTGTCCCATTCTCCCTCTTTCCATTGCCCCGCCCTATTTTCCTTCTTTCCATCACCCCGCCCCATTCTCCCGCTTTCCATCACCCCCCCTTATTCTCCCCCTTTCCATCACCCCGCCCCGTTCTCCCGCTTTCCATCACCCCGCCCCGTTCTCCCGCTTTCCATCACCCCAACCCGTTCTCCCGCTTTCCATCACCCCGACCCGTTCTCCCGCTTTCCATCACCCCGCCCTGTTCTCCCGCTTTCCATCACCCGCCCCGTTCTCCCGCTTTCCATCACCCCGCCGCGATCTCCCGCTTTCCATCACCACGCCCCATTCTCCCTCTTTACATCACCCCGCCCCATTCTCCCTCTTTCTATCACCCAGCCCCATTCTCCCGCTTTCCATCACGCCGCCCCATTCTCCCTCTTTCCATCACCCCGCCCCATTCTCCCGCTTTCCATCACCCCGCCCCATTCTCCCTCTTTCCATCACCCCGCCCCATTCTCCCGCTTTCCATCACCCCGCCCCATTCTCCCGCTTTCCATCACCCCGCCCCATTCTCCCGCTTTCCATCACCCCGCCCCATTCTCTCGCTTCCCATCACCCCGCCCCATTCTCCCTCTTTCCCTCACCCAGCCCATTTCTCCCTCTTTCCATCACCCAGCCCATTTCTCCCTCTTTCCATCACCCCGCCCCATTCTCCATCTTTCCATCACCCCGCCCCATTCTTCCGCTTTCCATCACCCCGCCCCATTCTCCCTCTTTCCATCACCCCGCCCCATTCTCCCTCTTTCCATCACCCCGCCCCATTCTCCCGCTTTCCATCACCCCGCCCCATTCTCCCGCTTTCCATCACCCAGCCCCATTCTCCCGCTTTCCATCACGCCGCCCCATTCTCCCTCTTTCCATCACCCCGCCCCATTCTCCCGCTTTCCATCACCCCGCCCCACTCTCCCACTTTCCATCACCCCGCCCCATTCTCCCGCTTTCCATCACCCCGCCCCATTCTCTCGCTTCCCATCACCCCGCCCCATTCTCCCTCTTTCCCTCACCCAGCCCATTTCTCCCTCTTTCCATCACCCAGCCCCATTCTCCCTCTTTCCATCACCCAACCCCATTCTCCCTCTTTCCATCACCCCGCCCCATTCTCCCTCTTTCCATCACCCCGCCCCATTCTCCCTCTTTCCATCACCCAGCCCATTTCTCCCTCTTTCCATCACCCCGCCCCATTCTCCATCTTTCCATCACCCCGCCCCATTCTTCCGCTTTCCATCACCCCGCCCCATTCTCCCTCTTTCCATCACCCCGCCCCATTCTCCCTCTTTCCATCACCCCGCCCCATTCTCCCGCTTTCCATCACCCCGCCCCATTCTCCCGCTTTCCATCACCCAGCCCCATTCTCCCGCTTTCCATCACGCCGCCCCATTCTCCCTCTTTCCATCACCCCGCCCCATTCTCCCGCTTTCCATCACCCCGCCCCACTCTCCCACTTTCCATCACCCCGCCCCATTCTCCCGCTTTCCATCACCCCGACCCGTTCTCCCGCTTTCCATCACCCCGCCCTGTTCTCCCGCTTTCCATCACCCGCCCCGTTCTCCCGCTTTCCATCACCCCGCCGCGATCTCCCGCTTTCCATCACCACGCCCCATTCTCCCTCTTTACATCACCCCGCCCCATTCTCCCTCTTTCTATCACCCAGCCCCATTCTCCCGCTTTCCATCACGCCGCCCCATTCTCCCTCTTTCCATCACCCCGCCCCATTCTCCCGCTTTCCATCACCCCGCCCCATTCTCCCTCTTTCCATCACCCCGCCCCATTCTCCCGCTTTCCATCACCCCGCCCCATTCTCCCGCTTTCCATCACCCCGCCCCATTCTCCCGCTTTCCATCACCCCGCCCCATTCTCTCGCTTCCCATCACCCCGCCCCATTCTCCCTCTTTCCCTCACCCAGCCCATTTCTCCCTCTTTCCATCACCCAGCCCATTTCTCCCTCTTTCCATCACCCCGCCCCATTCTCCATCTTTCCATCACCCCGCCCCATTCTTCCGCTTTCCATCACCCCGCCCCATTCTCCCTCTTTCCATCACCCCGCCCCATTCTCCCTCTTTCCATCACCCCGCCCCATTCTCCCGCTTTCCATCACCCCGCCCCATTCTCCCGCTTTCCATCACCCAGCCCCATTCTCCCGCTTTCCATCACGCCGCCCCATTCTCCCTCTTTCCATCACCCCGCCCCATTCTCCCGCTTTCCATCACCCCGCCCCACTCTCCCACTTTCCATCACCCCGCCCCATTCTCCCGCTTTCCATCACCCCGCCCCATTCTCTCGCTTCCCATCACCCCGCCCCATTCTCCCTCTTTCCCTCACCCAGCCCATTTCTCCCTCTTTCCATCACCCAGCCCCATTCTCCCTCTTTCCATCACCCAACCCCATTCTCCCTCTTTCCATCACCCCGCCCCATTCTCCCTCTTTCCATCACCCCGCCCCATTCTCCCTCTTTCCATCACCCCGCCCCATTCTCCCTCTTTCCATCACCCAGCCCATTTCTCCCTCTTTCCATCACCCCGCCCCATTCTCCATCTTTCCATCACCCCGCCCCATTCTTCCGCTTTCCATCACCCCGCCCCATTCTCCCTCTTTCCATCACCCCGCCCCATTCTCCCTCTTTCCATCACCCCGCCCCATTCTCCCGCTTTCCATCACCCCGCCCCATTCTCCCGCTTTCCATCACCCAGCCCCATTCTCCCGCTTTCCATCACGCCGCCCCATTCTCCCTCTTTCCATCACCCCGCCCCATTCTCCCGCTTTCCATCACCCCGCCCCACTCTCCCACTTTCCATCACCCCGCCCCATTCTCCCGCTTTCCATCACCCCGCCCCATTCTCTCGCTTCCCATCACCCCGCCCCATTCTCCCTCTTTCCCTCACCCAGCCCATTTCTCCCTCTTTCCATCACCCAGCCCAATTCTCCCTCTTTCCATCACCCAACCCCATTCTCCCTCTTTCCATCACCCCGCCCCATTCTCCCTCTTTCCATCACCCCGCCCCATTCTCCCTCTTTCCATCACCCAGCCCCATTCTCCCTCTTTCCATCACCCAACCCCATTCTCCCTCTTTCCATCACCCCGCCCCATTCTCCCTCTTTCCATCACCCCGCCCCATTCTCCCTCTTTCCATCACCCCGCCCCATTCTCCCTCTTTCCATCACCCCGCCCCATTCTCCCTCTTTCCATCACCCCGTCCCATTCTCCCTCTTTCCATTGCCCCGCCCTATTTTCCTTCTTTCCATCACCCCGCCCCATTCTCCCGCTTTCCATCACCCCCCCTTATTCTCCCCCTTTCCATCACCCCGCCCCGTTCTCCCGCTTTCCATCACCCCGCCCCGTTCTCCCGCTTTCCATCACCCCAACCCGTTCTCCCGCTTTCCATCACCCCGACCCGTTCTCCCGCTTTCCATCACCCCGCCCTGTTCTCCCGCTTTCCATCACCCGCCCCGTTCTCCCGCTTTCCATCACCCCGCCGCGATCTCCCGCTTTCCATCACCACGCCCCATTCTCCCTCTTTACATCACCCCGCCCCATTCTCCCTCTTTCTATCACCCAGCCCCATTCTCCCGCTTTCCATCACCCCGCTTCATTCTCCCGCTTTCCATCGCCCCGCCCCATTCTCCCGCTTTCCATCGCCCCGCCCCATTCTCCCGCTTTCCATCGACCCGCCCCAATCTCCCGCTTTCCATCACCCCGCCCCATTCTCCCTCTTTCCATCGCCCCGCCCCATTCTGCCTCTTCCCATCGCCCCGCCCATTCTCCCGCTTTCCATCACCCCGCCCATTCTCCCGCTTTCCATCACCCCGCCTCATTCTCCCGCTTTCCTTCGCCCCGCCCCATTCTCCCGCTTTCCTTCGCCCAGCCCCATTCTCCCTCTTTCCATCACCCCGCCCCATTCTCCCTCTTTCCATCACCCCGCCCCATTCTCCCTCATTCCATCACCCCGCCCCATTCTCCCTCTTTCCATCACCCCGCCCCATTCTCCCGCTTTCCATCACCCTGCCCCATTCTCCCTCTTTCCATCGCCCCGCCCCATTCTCCCTCTTTCCATCTACCCGCCCCATTCTCCCTCTTTCCATCACCCCGCCCCATTCTCCCGCTTTCCATCACCCCGCCCCATTCCCCCTCTTTCCATCGCCCCGCCCCATTCTCCCTCTTTCCATCACCCAGCCCCATTCTCGCTCTTTCCATCACCCAACCCCATTCTCCCTCTTTCCATCACCCCGCCCCATTCTCCCTCTTTCCATCACCCCGCCCCATTCTCCCTCTTTCCATCACCCCGCCCCATTCTCCCTCTTTCCATCACCCCGCCCCGTTCTCTCGTTTTCCATCGCCCCGTCCCATTCTCCCTCTTTCCATTGCCCCGCCCTATTTTCCTTCTTTCCATCACCCCGCCCCATTCTCCCGCTTTCCATCACCCCCCCTTATTCTCCCCCTTTCCATCACCCCGCCCCGTTCTCCCGCTTTCCATCACCCCGCCCCGTTCTCCCGCTTTCCATCACCCCAACCCGGTCTCCCGCTTTTCATCACCCCGACCCGTTCTCCCGCTTTCCATCACCCCGCCCTGTTCTCCCGCTTTCCATCACCCGCCCCGTTCTCCCGCTTTCCATCACCCCGCCGCGATCTCCCGCTTTCCATCACCACGCCCCATTCTCCCTCTTTACATCACCCCGCCCCATTCTCCCTCTTTCTATCACCCAGCCCCATTCTCCCGCTTTCCATCACGCCGCCCCATTCTCCCTCTTTCCATCACCCCGCCCCATTCTCCCGCTTTCCATCACCCCGCCCCATTCTCCCTCTTTCCATCACCCCGCCCCATTCTCCCGCTTTCCATCACCCCGCCCCATTCTCCCGCTTTCCATCACCCCGCCCCATTCTCCCGCTTTCCATCACCCCGCCCCATTCTCTCGCTTCCCATCACCCCGCCCCATTCTCCCTCTTTCCCTCACCCAGCCCATTTCTCCCTCTTTCCATCACCCAGCCCATTTCTCCCTCTTTCCATCACCCCGCCCCATTCTCCATCTTTCCATCACCCCGCCCCATTCTTCCGCTTTCCATCACCCCGCCCCATTCTCCCTCTTTCCATCACCCCGCCCCATTCTCCCTCTTTCCATCACCCCGCCCCATTCTCCCGCTTTCCATCACCCCGCCCCATTCTCCCGCTTTCCATCACCCAGCCCCATTCTCCCGCTTTCCATCACGCCGCCCCATTCTCCCTCTTTCCATCACCCCGCCCCATTCTCCCGCTTTCCATCACCCCGCCCCACTCTCCCACTTTCCATCACCCCGCCCCATTCTCCCGCTTTCCATCACCCCGCCCCATTCTCTCGCTTCCCATCACCCCGCCCCATTCTCCCTCTTTCCCTCACCCAGCCCATTTCTCCCTCTTTCCATCACCCAGCCCCATTCTCCCTCTTTCCATCACCCAACCCCATTCTCCCTCTTTCCATCACCCCGCCCCATTCTCCCTCTTTCCATCACCCCGCCCCATTCTCCCTCTTTCCATCACCCCGCCCCATTCTCCCTCTTTCCATCACCCAGCCCATTTCTCCCTCTTTCCATCACCCCGCCCCATTCTCCATCTTTCCATCACCCCGCCCCATTCTTCCGCTTTCCATCACCCCGCCCCATTCTCCCTCTTTCCATCACCCCGCCCCATTCTCCCTCTTTCCATCACCCCGCCCCATTCTCCCGCTTTCCATCACCCCGCCCCATTCTCCCGCTTTCCATCACCCAGCCCCATTCTCCCGCTTTCCATCACGCCGCCCCATTCTCCCTCTTTCCATCACCCCGCCCCATTCTCCCGCTTTCCATCACCCCGCCCCACTCTCCCACTTTCCATCACCCCGCCCCATTCTCCCGCTTTCCATCACCCCGCCCCATTCTCTCGCTTCCCATCACCCCGCCCCATTCTCCCTCTTTCCCTCACCCAGCCCATTTCTCCCTCTTTCCATCACCCAGCCCAATTCTCCCTCTTTCCATCACCCAACCCCATTCTCCCTCTTTCCATCACCCCGCCCCATTCTCCCTCTTTCCATCACCCCGCCCCATTCTCCCTCTTTCCATCACCCAGCCCCATTCTCCCTCTTTCCATCACCCAACCCCATTCTCCCTCTTTCCATCACCCCGCCCCATTCTCCCTCTTTCCATCACCCCGCCCCATTCTCCCTCTTTCCATCACCCCGCCCCATTCTCCCTCTTTCCATCACCCCGCCCCATTCTCCCTCTTTCCATCACCCCGTCCCATTCTCCCTCTTTCCATTGCCCCGCCCTATTTTCCTTCTTTCCATCACCCCGCCCCATTCTCCCGCTTTCCATCACCCCCCCTTATTCTCCCCCTTTCCATCACCCCGCCCCGTTCTCCCGCTTTCCATCACCCCGCCCCGTTCTCCCGCTTTCCATCACCCCAACCCGTTCTCCCGCTTTCCATCACCCCGACCCGTTCTCCCGCTTTCCATCACCCCGCCCTGTTCTCCCGCTTTCCATCACCCGCCCCGTTCTCCCGCTTTCCATCACCCCGCCGCGATCTCCCGCTTTCCATCACCACGCCCCATTCTCCCTCTTTACATCACCCCGCCCCATTCTCCCTCTTTCTATCACCCAGCCCCATTCTCCCGCTTTCCATCACCCCGCTTCATTCTCCCGCTTTCCATCGCCCCGCCCCATTCTCCCGCTTTCCATCGCCCCGCCCCATTCTCCCGCTTTCCATCGACCCGCCCCAATCTCCCGCTTTCCATCACCCCGCCCCATTCTCCCTCTTTCCATCGCCCCGCCCCATTCTGCCTCTTCCCATCGCCCCGCCCATTCTCCCGCTTTCCATCACCCCGCCCATTCTCCCGCTTTCCATCACCCCGCCTCATTCTCCCGCTTTCCTTCGCCCCGCCCCATTCTCCCGCTTTCCTTCGCCCAGCCCCATTCTCCCTCTTTCCATCACCCCGCCCCATTCTCCCTCTTTCCATCACCCCGCCCCATTCTCCCTCATTCCATCACCCCGCCCCATTCTCCCTCTTTCCATCACCCCGCCCCATTCTCCCGCTTTCCATCACCCTGCCCCATTCTCCCTCTTTCCATCGCCCCGCCCCATTCTCCCTCTTTCCATCTACCCGCCCCATTCTCCCTCTTTCCATCACCCCGCCCCATTCTCCCGCTTTCCATCACCCCGCCCCATTCCCCCTCTTTCCATCGCCCCGCCCCATTCTCCCTCTTTCCATCACCCAGCCCCATTCTCGCTCTTTCCATCACCCAACCCCATTCTCCCTCTTTCCATCACCCCGCCCCATTCTCCCTCTTTCCATCACCCCGCCCCATTCTCCCTCTTTCCATCACCCCGCCCCATTCTCCCTCTTTCCATCACCCCGCCCCGTTCTCTCGTTTTCCATCGCCCCGTCCCATTCTCCCTCTTTCCATTGCCCCGCCCTATTTTCCTTCTTTCCATCACCCCGCCCCATTCTCCCGCTTTCCATCACCCCCCCTTATTCTCCCCCTTTCCATCACCCCGCCCCGTTCTCCCGCTTTCCATCACCCCGCCCCGTTCTCCCGCTTTCCATCACCCCAACCCGGTCTCCCGCTTTTCATCACCCCGACCCGTTCTCCCGCTTTCCATCACCCCGCCCTGTTCTCCCGCTTTCCATCACCCGCCCCGTTCTCCCGCTTTCCATCACCCCGCCGCGATCTCCCGCTTTCCATCACCACGCCCCATTCTCCCTCTTTACATCACCCCGCCCCATTCTCCCTCTTTCTATCACCCAGCCCCATTCTCCCGCTTTCCATCACGCCGCCCCATTCTCCCTCTTTCCATCACCCCGCCCCATTCTCCCGCTTTCCATCACCCCGCCCCATTCTCCCTCTTTCCATCACCCCGCCCCATTCTCCCGCTTTCCATCACCCCGCCCCATTCTCCCGCTTTCCATCACCCCGCCCCATTCTCCCGCTTTCCATCACCCCGCCCCATTCTCTCGCTTCCCATCACCCCGCCCCATTCTCCCTCTTTCCCTCACCCAGCCCATTTCTCCCTCTTTCCATCACCCAGCCCATTTCTCCCTCTTTCCATCACCCCGCCCCATTCTCCATCTTTCCATCACCCCGCCCCATTCTTCCGCTTTCCATCACCCCGCCCCATTCTCCCTCTTTCCATCACCCCGCCCCATTCTCCCTCTTTCCATCACCCCGCCCCATTCTCCCGCTTTCCATCACCCCGCCCCATTCTCCCGCTTTCCATCACCCAGCCCCATTCTCCCGCTTTCCATCACGCCGCCCCATTCTCCCTCTTTCCATCACCCCGCCCCATTCTCCCGCTTTCCATCACCCCGCCCCATTCTCCCGCTTTCCATCACCCCGCCCCATTCTCCCGCTTTCCATCACCCCGCCCCATTCTCTCGCTTCCCATTACCCCACCCCATTCTCCCTCTTTCCCTCACCCAGCCCATTTCTCCCTCTTTCCATCACCCAGCCCCATTCTCCCTCTTTCCATCACCCAACCCCATTCTCCCTCTTTCCATCACCCCGCCCCATTCTCCCTCTTTCCATCACCCCGCCCCATTCTCCCTCTTTCCATCACCCCGCCCCATTCTCCCTCTTTCCATCACCCCGCTTCGTTCTCTCGTTTTCCATCGCCCCGTCCCATTCTCCCTCTTTCCATTGCCCCGCCCTATTTTCCTTCTTTCCATCACCCCGCCCCATTCTCCCGCTTTCCATCACCCCCCCTTATTCTCCCCCTTTCCATCACCCCGCCCCGTTCTCCCGCTTTCCATCACCCCGCCCCGTTCTCCCGCTTTCCATCACCCCAACCCGTTCTCCCGCTTTACATCACCCCGACCCGTTCTCCCGCTTTCCATCACCCCGCCCTGTTCTCCCGCTTTCCATCACCCGCCCCGTTCTCCCGCTTTCCATCACCCCGCCGCGATCTCCCGCTTTCCATCACCACGCCCCATTCTCCCTCTTTACATCACCCCGCCCCATTCTCCCTCTTTCTATCACCCAGCCCCATTCTCCCGCTTTCCATCACGCCGCCCCATTCTCCCTCTTTCCATCACCCCGCCCCATTCTCCCGCTTTCCATCACCCCGCCCCATTCTCCCTCTTTCCATCACCCCGCCCCATTCTCCCGCTTTCCATCACCCCGCCCCATTCTCCCGCTTTCCATCACCCCGCCCCATTCTCCCACTTTCCATCACCCCGCCCCATTCTCTCGCTTCCCATCACCCCGCCCCATTCTCCCTCTTTCCCTCACCCAGCCCATTTCTCCCTCTTTCCATCACCCAGCCCATTTCTCCCTCTTTCCATCACCCCGCCCCATTCTCCATCTTTCCATCACCCCTCCCCATTCTTCCGCTTTCCATCACCCCGCCCCATTCTCCCTCTTTCCATCACCCCGCCCCATTCTCCCTCTTTCCATCACCCCGCCCCATTCTCCCGCTTTCCATCACCCCGCCCCATTCTCCCGCTTTCCATCACCCAGCCCCATTCTCCCGCTTTCCATCACGCCGCCCCATTCTCCCTCTTTCCATCACCCCGTCCCATTCTCCCGCTTTCCATCACCCCGCCCCATTCTCCCGCTTTCCATCACCCCGCCCCATTCTCCCGCTTTCCATCACCCCGCCCCATTCTCTCGCTTCCCATCACCCCGCCCCATTCTCCCTCTTTCCCTCACCCAGCCCATTTCTCCCTCTTTCCATCACCCAGCCCCATTCTCCCTCTTTCCATCACCCAACCCCATTCTCCCTCTTTCCATCACCCCGCCCCATTCTCCCTCTTTCCATCACCCCGCCCCATTCTCCCTCTTTCCATCACCCCGCCCCGTTCTCTCGCTTTCCATCGCCCCGTCCCATTCTCCCTCTTTCCATCACCCCGCCCTATTTTCCTTCTTTCCATCACCCCGCCCCATTCTCCCGCTTTCCATCACCCCCCCTTATTCTCCCCCTTTCCATCACCCCGCCCCGTTCTCCCGCTTTCCATCACCCTGCCCCGTTCTCCCGCTTTCCATCACTCCAACCCGTTCTCCCGCTTTCCATCACCCCGACCCGTTCTCCCGCTTTCCATCACCCCGCCCTGTTCTCCCGCTTTCCATCACCCGCCCCGTTCTCCCGCTTTCCATCACCCCGCCGCGATCTCCCGCTTTCCATCACCACGCCCCATTCTCCCTCTTTACATCACCCCGCCCCATTCTCCCTCTTTCTATCACCCAGCCCCATTCTCCCGCTTTCCATCACGCCGCCCCATTCTCCCTCTTTCCATCACCCCGCCCCATTCTCCCGCTTTCCATCACCCCGCCCCATTCTCCCGCTTTCCATCACCCCGCCCCATTCTCCCGCTTTCCATCACCCCGCCCCATTCTCTCGCTTCCCATCACCCCGCCCCATTCTCCCTCTTTCCCTCACCCAGCCCATTTCTCCCTCTTTCCATCACCCAGCCCATTTCTCCCTCTTTCCATCACCCCGCCCCATTCTCCATCTTTCCATCACCCCGCCCCATTCTCCCTCTTTCCATCACCCCGCCCCATTCTCCCGCTTTCCATCGCCCCGCCCCATTCTTCCGCTTTCCATCACCCCGCCCCATTCTCCTGCTTTCCATCACCCCAACCCGTTCTCCCGCTTTCCATCACCCCGACCCGTTCTCCCGCTTTCCATCACCCCGCCCTGTTCTCCCGCTTTCCATCACCCGCCCCGTTCTCCCGCTTTCCATCACCCCGCCGCGATCTCCCGCTTTCCATCACCACGCCCCATTCTCCCTCTTTACATCACCCCGCCCCATTCTCCCTCTTTCTATCACCCAGCCCCATTCTCCCGCTTTCCATCACGCCGCCCCATTCTCCCTCTTTCCATCACCCCGCCCCATTCTCCCGCTTTCCATCACCCCGCCCCATTCTCCCGCTTTCCATCACCCCGCCCCATTCTCCCGCTTTCCATCACCCCGCCCCATTCTCTCGCTTCCCATCACCCCGCCCCATTCTCCCTCTTTCCCTCACCCAGCTCATTTCTCCCTCTTTCCATCACCCAGCCCATTTCTCCCTCTTTCCATCACCCCGCCCCATTCTCCATCTTTCCATCACCCCGCCCCATTCTCCCTCTTTCCATCACCCCGCCCCATTCTCCCGCTTTCCATCGCCCCGCCCCATTCTTCCGCTTTCCATCACCCCGCCCCATTCTCCCTCTTTCCATCACCCCGCCCCATTCTCCCGCTTTCCATCACCCCGCCCCATTCTCCCGCTTTCCATCGCCCTGCCCCATTCTCCCGCTTTCCATCGTCCCGCCCCATTCTCCAACTTTCCATCGCCCCGCCCCATTCTCCCTCTTTCCATCGCCCCACCCCATTCTCCCTCTTTCTATCGCCCCGCCCCATTCTCCCTCTTTCCATCGCCCCGCCCCATTCTCCAGCTTTCCGTCACCCTGCCCCATTCTCCCTCTTTCAATCGCTCCGCCCTGTTCTCCCGCTTTCCATCGCCCCGCCCTGTTCTCCCGCTTTCCATCACCCCGCCCTGTTCTCCCGCGTTCCATCACCCGCCCCATTCTCCCGCTTTCCATCACCCCGCCCCATTCTCCCGCTTCCCATCACCCCGCCTTATTCTCCCTCTTTCCATCGCCCCGCCCCATTCTCCCTCTTTCCATCGCCCCGCCTCATTCTCCCGCTTTCCATCTCCCCGCCCCATTCTCCCTCTTTCCATCACCCCGCCCCATTCTCCCGCTTTCCATCTCCCCGCCCCATTCTCCTGCTTTCAATCACCCCGCCCCATTCTCCCGCTTTCCATCACCCCGCCCCATTCTCCCGCTTTCCATCACCCCGCCCCATTCTCCCGCTTTCCATCGCCCCGCCCCAATCTCCCGCTTTCCATCACCCCGCCCCATTCTCCCTCTATCCATCGCCCCGCCCCATTCTCATGCTTTCCATCGCCCCGCCCCATTCTCCCTCTTTCCATCACCCCGCCCCATTCTCCCGCTTTCCATCGCCCCGCCCCATTCTCCCTCTTTCAATGGCCTGGCCCATTCTCCCGCTTTCCATCGCCCCGCCTCATTCTCCCTCTTTCCATCGCCCCGCCCCATTCTCCCGCTTTCCATCGCCCCTCCCCATTCTCCCTCTTTCCATCACCCAGCCCCATTCTCCCTCTTTCCATCACCCAGCCCCATTCTCCCACTTTCCATCACCCCGCCCCATTCTCCCTCTTTCCATCACCCCGCCCCATTCTCCCGCTTTCCATCACCCCGCCCCATTCTCCCTCTTTCCATCGCCCCGCCCCATTCTCCCTCTTTCTTGCCCCGCCCCATTCTCCCTCTTTCCATCGCCCCGCCCTATTTTCCCGCTTTCCATCTCCCTGCCCCATTCTCCCTCTTTCCATCACCCCGCCCCATTCTCCCGCTTTCCATCACCCAGCCCCATTCTCCCTCTTTCCATCAGCCCGCCCCATTCTCCCTCTTTCCATCACCCCGCCCCATTCTCCCTCTTTCCATCACCCCGCCCCATTCTCCCTCTTTCCATCACCCCGCCCCATTCTCCCGCTTTCCATCACCCCGCCCCATTCTCCCTCTTTCCATCGCCCCGCCCCATTCTCCCTCTTTCCATCACCCCGCCCCATTCTCCCGCTTTCCATCACCCCGCCCCATTCCCCCTCTTTCCATCGCCCCGCCCCATTCTCCCTCTTTCCATCACCCAGCCCCATTCTCCCTCTTTCCATCAGCCAACCCCATTCTCCCTCTTTCCATCACCCCGCCCCATTCTCCCTCTTTCCATCACCCCGCCCCATTCTCCCTCTTTCCATCACCCCGCCCCATTCTCCCTCTTTCCATCACCCCGCCCCGTTCTCTCGCTTTCCATCGCCCCGTCCCATTCTCCCTCTTTCCATTGCCCCGCCCCATTCTCCCACTTTCCATCACCCCGCCGCATTCTCTATCTTTCCATCACCCCGCCCCGTTCTCCCTCTTTCCATTACCCCGCCCCGTTCTCCCGCTTTCCATCACCCCGCCCCATTCTCCCTCTTTCCATCACCCCGTTCCATTCTCTCTCTTTCCATCACCCCGCCCCATTCTCCCGCTTTCCATCACCCCGCCCCATTCTCCCTCTTTCCATCGCCCCGCCCCATTCTCCCTCTTTCCATCACCCCGCCCCATTCTCCCGCTTTCCATCACCCCGCCCCATTCCCCCTCTTTCCATCGCCCCGCCCCATTCTCCCTCTTTCCATCACCCAGCCCCATTCTCCCTCTTTCCATCACCCATCCCCATTCTCCCTCTTTCCATCACCCTGCCCCATTCTCCGTCTTTCCATCACCCCGCCCCATTCTCCCTCTTTCCATCACCCCGCCCCATTCTCCCTCTTTCTATCACCCCGCCCCGTTCTCTCGCTTTCCATCGCCCCGTCCCATTCTCCCTCTTTCCATTGCCCCGCCCCATTCTCCCACTTTCCATCACCCCGCCCCATTCTCTATCTTTCCATCACCCCGCCCCGTTCTCCCTCTTTCCATTACCCCGCCCCGTTCTCCCACTTTCCATCAGCTCTGATACCACTTGTTAGAGACTAAGGACGGAGTCTACGAAGATTAGGTGCCTAAATTTCTCAAAATCGTTGGCTTAGAATTCTGGACAGAAACGTCGCGCTCACAAGAAACGCCGTCGACGGTTTTGGATATGATGTAGCACTAGAGCGTAGCTACAATTCCCAATTTAAATCGTATCGAAAGGTGAAGTATTTCTCGACTTATCAATTTCGGCGCACAGGGGGGTATGCTGCCATAGGAACTTAACTCAATCACAATTGTCTCACAATTTCCACAATTCCTACGCAAGAGAGTTAGAGTAGCTAGAAACCAGGTGGGAGGGGATGAGGAGGACGAGAGGGAAGGTCTCAAGAGAGTCCCCAACCAAGGAAACCCCATGCCACACAATTCCCCTCTCCATAGGCAACCCCAACTTTGACATTTGTCACTTTCCCAACCTCCACAATCCACCTCACCCAAGTTGGCCACACTTGCCAACCCAACTTGGTTTCTCCCAACCACTTGGCAGCATCTACAGTGATGGGGACGAATTTCCCAACCCCCAAAAGTCTATACCCCTTATGGAGTCAACCCCACAACTTCCCATAGTCACCACAACCAAATATCAAAAGCATACGAACTTCAAATGTTCGTAAATTTCTTGTTCGTGCTCCAATTGAAGCGATACTTGGCTCGACGGAAAGCTCTTGAGCAGAGGAGTCACTTCAGATATCTGCTCAAGTCAAATAACATTCACACACACTCAGAAAATCCAGACCACATCAAACACAAATTCTTGCACGCGCTCTCACCACGCATGCAACGCACGAACATGTGATGGGAGGCAGACAGATGTGAATGCAAGTGATAGCATCATATAACAATTTGAACATGGACCACCCAAATATGCAACAATATTCAGGTCGTTAGATGCTTTTCCCTACGCCTATAGGGATCCATGCGCTTCCTTAGCATTTGTGGGCAGGCACGGCCGTCGAACTTTTCTGTGCGCGCGAACCAAGCTGAAGTTGCTCTGGTAGGTGTATTTGAACATGGGACACCCGAATATGCAACAACATTTGGGTCTTTGGTTCATTTTTCCTACACCTATAGGGATCCATGCGCTTCCTTAGCATTTGTCGGCAGGCACAGCCGTCATCTCGCGCGCCGAACTTTTCTGTGCGCGAGAACCAAGCTGAAGTTGCTCTGATTGGTGTATTTAAACATGGGCCACCCAAATATGCAACAATATTCAGGTCGTTAGATGCTTTTCCCTAGGCCTATAGGGATCCATGCGCTTCCTTAGCATTTGTGGGCAGGCACGGCCGTCGAACTTTTCTGTGCGCGCGAACCAAGCTCAAGTTGCTCTGGTAGGTGTATTTGAATAGGGGCCACCCGAATATGCAACAACATTCGGGTCTTTGGTTCATTTTTCCTACACCTATAGGGATCCATGCGCTTCCTTAGCATTTGTGGGCAGGCACAGCCGTTATCGCGGGCACCGAACTTTTCTGTGCGTGCGAACCAAGCTGAAGTTGCTCTCGTAGTTGTATTTGAACATGGGCCACCCGAATATGCAACAACATTCGGGTCGTTGGATGCTTTTCCCTACGCCTATAGGGATCCATGCGCTTCCTTAGCATTTGTGAGCAGGCACGACCGTCATCGCGGGCGCATAACTTTTCTGTGCGTACGAACCAAGCTGAAGTTGCTCTGGTAGATGTATTTGAACATGGACCATCCGAATATGCAACAATATTCGGGTCGTTTGATGCTTTTCCCTACGCCTATAGGGATCGATGCGCTTCCTTTGCATTTGTGAGCAGGCACGGCGGGCATCGCGGGCGCCGAACTTTTCTGTGCGCGCGAACCAAGCTGAAGTTGCTCTGATAGGTGTATTTGCACGTGGGCCACCCGAATATGCAACAACATTCGGGTCGTTGGATGCTTTTCCCTACGCCTACAGGAATCCATGCGCTTCCTTAGCATTCGTCGGCATGCACGGCCGTCATCGCGGGCGCCGACCTTTTCTGTGCGCGCGAACCAAGCTGAAGTTGCTCTGGTAGGTGTATTTGAACGTGGGCCACCCGAATATGCAACAACATTCGGGTCGTTGGATGCTTTTCCCTACGCCTACAGGGATCCATGCGCTTCCTTAGCATTCGTCGGCAGGCACGGCCGTCATCGCGGGCGCCGACCTTTTCTGTGCGCGCGAACCAAGCTGAAGTTGCTCTCGTAGGTGTATTTGAACGTGGGCCACCCGAATATGCCACAACATTCGGGTCGTTGGATGCTTTTCCCTACGCCTACAGGGATCCATGCGCTTCCTTAGCATTCGTCGGCAGGCACGGCCGTCATCGCGGGCGCCGACCTTTTCTGTGCGTGCGAACCAAGCTGAAGTTGCTCTGGTAGGTGTATTTGAAAGTGGGCCACCCGAATATGCCACAACGTTCGGGTCGTTGGATGCTTTTCCCTACGCCTACAGGGATCCATGCGCTTTCTTAGCATTCGTCGGCAGGCACGGCCGTCATCGCGGGGGCCGACCTTTTCTGTGCGCGCGAACCAAGCTGAAGTTGCTCTGGTAGGTGCATTTGAACGTGGGCCACCCGAATAAGCCACAACATTCGGGTCGTTGGATGCTTTTCCCTACGCCTACAGGGATCTATGCGCTTCCTTAGCATTCGTCGGCAAGCACGGCCTTCATCGCGGGGGCCGACCTTTTCTGTGCGCGCGAACCAAGCTGAAGTTGCTCTGGTAGGTGTATTTGAACGTGGGCCACCCGAATATGCCACAACATTCGGGTCGTTCGATGCTTTTCCCTACGCCTACAGGGATCCATGCGCTTCCTTAGCATTCGTCGGCTGGCACGGCCTTCATCGCGGGCGCCGACCTTTTCTGTGCGCGCGAACCAAGCTGAAGTTGCTCTGGTAGGTGTATTTGAACGTGGGCCACCCGAATATGCCACAACATTCGGGTCGTTCGATGCTTTTCCCTACGCCTACAAGGATCCATGCGCTTCCTTAGCATTCGTCGGCAGGCACGGCCGTCATCGCGGGCGCCGAACTTTTCAGTGCGCGCCAACCAAGCTGAAGTTGCTCTGGAAGGTGTATTTGAACGTGGGCCACCCGAGTATGCAACAACATTCGGGTCGTTCGATGCTGTTGCCTACGCCTAGAGGGATCCATGCGCTTCCTTAGCACTCGTCGGCCGGCACGGCCGTCATCGCGGGCGCCGAACTTTTCAGTGCGCGCGAACCAAGCTGAAGTTGCTCTGGAAGGTGTATTTGAACGTGGGCCACCCGAGTATGCAACAACATTCGGGTCGTTGGATGCTGTTCCCTACGCCTAGAGGGATCCATGCGCTTCCTTAGCACTCGTCGGCCGGCACGGCCGTCATCGCGGGCGCCGAACTTTTCAGTGCGAGCGAACCAAGCTGAAGTTGCTCTGAAAGGTGTATTTGAACTTGGGCCACCCGAGTATGCAACAACATTCGGGTCGTTGGATGCTGTTCCCTACTTCTATGGGGATCCATGCGCTTCCTTAGCACTCGTCGGCAGGCACGGCCGTCATCGCGGGCACCGAACTTTTCAGTGCGCGCGAACCAAGCTGAAGTTGCTCTGGTAGGTGTATTTGATCTTGGGCCACCCGAGTATGCAACAACATTCGGGTCGTTGGATGCTGTTCCCTACGCCTACAGGGATCCATGCGCTTCCTTAGCACTCGTCGGCAGGCACGGCCGTCATCGCGGGCGCCGAACTTTTCAGTGCGCGCGAACCAAGCTGAAGTTGCTCTGGTAGGTGTATTTGAACTTGGGCCACCCGAATACGCAACAACATTCGGGTCGTTGGATGCTGTTCCCTACGCCTAGAGGGATCCATGCGCTTCCTTAGCACTCGTCGGCCGGCACGGCCGTCATCGCGGGCGCCGAACTTTTCTGTGCGCGCGAACCAAGCTGAAGTTGCTCTGGTAGGTGTATTTGAACGTGGGCGCGAACCAAGCTGAAGTTGCTCTGGTAGGTGTATTTGAACTTGGGCCACCAGAATACGCAACAACATTCGGGTCGTTGGATGCTGTTCCCTACGCCTACAGGGATCCATGCGCTTCCTTAGCACTCGTCGGCAGGCACGGCCGTCATCGCGGGCGCCGAACTTTTCAGTGCGCGCGAACCAAGCTGAAGTTGCTCTGGTAGGTGTATTTGATCTTGGGCCACCCGAGTATGCAACAACATTCGGGTCGTTGGATGCTGTTCCCTACGCCTACAGGGATCCATGCGCTTCCTTAGCACTCGTCGGCAGGCACGGCCGTCATCGCGGGCGCCGAACTTTTCAGTGCGCGCGAACCAAGCTGAAGTTGCTCTGGTAGGTGTATTTGAACTTGGGCCACCCGAATACGCAACAACATTCGGGTCGTTGGATGCTGTTCCCTACGCCTAGAGGGATCCATGCGCTTCCTTAGCACTCGTCGGCCGGCACGACCGTCATCGCGGGCGCCGAACTTTTCTGTGCGCGCGAACCAAGCTGAAGTTGCTCTGGTAGGTGTATTTGAACGTGGGCGCGAACCAAGCTGAAGTTGCTCTGGTAGGTGTATTTGAACTTGGGCCACCAGAATACGCAACAACATTCGGGTCGTTGGATGCTGTTCCCTACGCCTACAGGGATCCATGCGCTTCCTTAGCACTCGTCGGCAGGCACGGCCGTCATCGCGGGCGCCGAACTTTTCTGTGCGCGTGAACCAAGCTGAAGTTGCTCTGGTAGGTGTATTTGAACTTGGGCCACCCGAGTACGCAACAACATTCGGGTCGTTGGATGCTGTTCCCTATGCCTAGAGGGATCCATGCGCTTCCTTAGCACTCGTCGGTCGGCACGGCCGTCATCGCGGGCGCCGAACTTTTCTGTGCGCGCGAACCAAGCTGAAGTTGCTCTGGTAGGTGTATTTGAACTTGGGCCACCCGAATACGCAACAACATTCGGGTCGTTGGATGCTGTTCCCTACGCCTACAGGGATCCATGCGCTTCCTTAGCACTCGTCGGCAGGCACGGCCGTCATCGCGGGCGCCGAACTTTTCTGTGCGCGCGAACCAAGCTGAAGTTGCTCTGGTAGGTGTATTTGAACTTGGGCCACCCGAATACGCAACAACATTCGGGTCGTTGGATGCTGTTCCCTACGCCTAGAGGGATCCATGCGCTTCCTTAGCACTCGTCGGCCGGCACGGCCGTCATCGCAGGCGCCGAACTTTTCAGTGCGCGCGAACCAAGCTGAAGTTGCTCTGGTAGGTGTATTTGAACGTGGGCCACCCGAATACGCAACAACATTCGGGTCGTTGGATGCTGTTCCCTACGCCTACAGGGATCCATGCGCTTCCATAGCACTCGTCGGCCGGCACGGCCGTCATCGCGGGCGCCGAAGTTTTCTGTGCGCGCGAACCAAGCTGAAGCTGCTCTGGTAGGTGTATTTGAACGTGGGCCACCCGAATACGCAACAACATTCGGGTCGTTGGATGCTTTTCCCTACGCCTACAGGGATCCATGCGCTTCCTTAGCACTCGTCGGCCGGCACAGCCGTCATCGCGGGCGCCGACCTTTTCTGTGCGCGCGAACCAAGCTGAAGCTGCTCTGGTAGGTGTATTTGAACGTGGGCCACCCGAATACGCAACAACATTCGGGTCGTTGGATGCTTTTCCCTACGCCTACAGGGATCCATGCGCTTCCTTAGCACTCGTCGGCCGTCATCGCGGGCGCCGACCTTTTCTGTGCGCGCGAACCAAGCTGAAGCTGCTCTGGTAGGTGTATTTGAACGTGGGCCACCCGAATACGCAACAACATTCGGGTCGTTGGATGCTTTTCCCTACGCCTACAGGGATCCATGCGCTTCCTTAGCACTCGTCGGCAGGCACGGCCGTCATCGCGGGCGCCGACCTTTTCTGTGCGCGCGAACCAAGCTGAAGTTGCTCTGGTAGGTGTATTTGAACGTGGGCCACCCGAATACGCAACAACGTTCGGGTCGTTGGATGCTTTTCCCTACGCCTACAGGGATCCATGCGCTTCCTTAGCACTCGTGGGCAGGCACGGCCGTCATCGCGGGCGCCGACCTTTTCTGTGCGCGCGAACCAAGCTGAAGTTGCTCTGGTAGGTGTATTTGAACGTGGGCCACCCGAATACGCAACAACATTCCGGTCGTTCGATGCTTTTCCCTACGCCTACAGGGATCCATGCGCTTCCTTAGCACTCGTCGGCAGGCACGGCCGTCATCGCGGGCGCCGACCTTTTCTGTGCGCGCGAACCAAGCTGAAGTTGCTGTGGTAGGTGTATTTGAACATGGGCCACCCGAATACGCAACAACGTTCCGGTCGTTCGATGCTTTTCCCTACGCCTACAGGGATCCATGCGCTTTCTTAGCATTCGTCGGCAGGCACGGCCGTCATCGCGGGCGCCGAACTTTTCAGTGCGCGCGAACCAAGCTGAAGTTGCTCTGGTAGGTGTATATGAACATGGGCCACCCGAATACGCAACAACGTTCCGGTCGTTCGATGCTTTTCCCTGTGCCTCTAGGGATCCATGCGCTTCCTTAGCATTCCTCGCCAGGGCCGTCATCGCGGGCGCCGAAATTTTCTGTGCGCGTGAACCAAGCTGAAGCTGCTCTGGTAGGTGTATTTCAACATGGGCCACCCGAATACGCAACAACGTTCCGGCCGTTCGATGCTTTTCCCTGCGCCTGTAGGGATACATGCGCTTCTTTAGCATTCGTCGGAAGGCACGGCCGTCATCGCGGGCGCCGAACTTTTCTGTGCGAGCGAACCAAGCTGAAGCTGCTCTGGTAGGTGTATTTCAACATGGGCCACCCGAATACGCAACAACATCCGGGCCGTTCGATGCTTTTCCCTACACCTGTAGGGATCCATGCGCTTCCTGAGCATTTGTCGGAAGGCACGGCCGTCATCGCGGGCGCCGAACTTTTCTGTGCACGCGCTCCAAGCTGAAGGTGCTCTGGTAGGTGTATTTCAACGTGGGCCACCCGAATACGCAACAAAATTCGGGTCGTTCGATGCTTTTCCCTGCGCATGTAGGGATCCATGCGCTTCCTTAGCATTTGTCGGAAGGCACGGCCGTCATCGCGGGCGCCGAACTTTTCTGTGCGCGCGAACCAAGCTGAAGCTGCTCTGGTAGGTGACTTCCAACATGGGCCACCCGAATACGCAACAACGTTCGGGCCGTTCGATGCTTTTCCCTGCGCCTGTAGGGATCCATGCGCTTCCTTAGCATTTGTTGGAAGGCACGGCCGTCATCGCGGGCGCCGAACTTTTCTGTGCGCGCGAACCAAGCCGAGGTTGCTCTGGTAGGTGAATTCCAACATGGGCCACCCGAATACGCAACAACATTCGGGCCGTTCGATGCTTTTCCCTACGCCTGTAGGGATCCATGCGCTTCCTTAGCATTTGTGGGCAGGCACGGCCGTCATCGCGGGCGCCGAACTTTTCTATGCGCGCGAACCAAGCCGAGGTTGCTCTGGTAGGTGTATTTCAACATGGGCCACCCGAATACGCAACAACATTCGGGTCGTTCCATGCTTTTCCCTGCGCCTGTAGGGATCCATGCGCTTCCTTAGCATTTGTGGGCAGGCAAGGCCGTCATCGCGGGCGCCGAAATTTTCTGTGCGCGCGAACCAAGCCGAGGTTGCTCTGGTAGGTGTATTGGAACATGGGCCACCCGAATACGCAACAACATTCGGGTCGTTCGATGCTTTTCCCTGCGCCTGTAGGGATCCATGTGCTTCCTCAGCATTTGTGGGCAGGCACGGCCGTCATCGCGGGCGCCGAACGTTTCTGTGCGTGCGAACCAAGCCGAGGTTGCTCTGGTAGGTGTATTGGAACATGGGCCACCCGAATACGCAACAACATTCGGGTCGTTGGATGCTTTTCCCTACGCCTGTTGGGATCCATGCGCTTCCTCAGCATTTGTGGGCAGGCACGGCCGTCAACGCGGGCGCCGCACTTTCTGTCAAACATTATATATGTTATAGTTGTGTAGGCTACAGTGGGTTAGCCTTTAGGGGGTACACTACTCTAGGGTTTGGTACTTGTACTCCCATTCCTTCCTAGTTCACACACTTCTTGTTTCTGACATGGTATTAAGAGCGTAGGTTTAGACCTAGGATCGCTTACCTAAGGGCCCACCGTTCCGCTAGAAGCGCCCTCCAGCGCCTTAATGACTTAGCGCCCTCGAGCGCTTCTCTCCTAGTGCGCCCTCGTGCGCCTCTCCTTCTCCTGCTGCCCGTGCGCAGTTCGTTAGTGCCGTGCGCGGCCTTTTTTTTTAGCGCGCGTAGCCCGCTAGCAGCCCGCGCGCGGCCTTTTCTGCGCGCGCGCCGACCGTTAGCCGCCCGCACGACCAGCGCCGCCCACGAGCAGCCCACGAGCCGCCCGTCGACCGGCCCTCCTGGCCGTCCAGAGCGTCGCAGCCCTGCCCGTAGGCCGCCGCGTCGCCCTTGTAGGCCGCCGCCCGCGCGCGACTGCAGCCCACGCACAGCCGCGGCCCGCCCGATCCAGCCGCCCACGCGCAGGCCCACCGTCGCGCCGTGCCGCGTAGCCTAGTCCGAGCCGCGCCGCCCGAACCGAGCCGCGCCGCCCGAACCGAGCCGCGCCGCCCTACTGTGCCCCACCTGCAGCAACTGCTGTTCCTGTTCCTGCTACAGCTACAACTGCTGCTACTACTACTGCTGCTGCTACTCCTACTACTGAAACTATGGCTAGTCCTGCAGTGCTAGCTTTCGATGCAGAGGGCCGCCCGCTACGTTTTGACACCTGGCTCGAGGACCTCCATCTGTTCCTCCAGCTCACTGCTAAGGAGGATATTTCACTGTATGACCATGCATTAGGCCTTGCTCCTGCCCCTGCTGCGACTGCTGACAGTACTGCCCGCTCACAGTGGCAGACTCGTGACGCCCACTCTCGCTTCGCCATTCGCAACTCCCTGCCGGTAGATGAACGCGAGCACTTTAGCCAGCAGAAGACTGCTCAGTCACTGTACACTGCTGTAGTTGCGCGTTACTCCTCGCCTGCCACTGCTTCGCTAGGCCGCCTCTCACTGCCCTATCTGTTCCCAGACCTGTCCACCTTCTCTACCGTCGCTGACCTCATTACTCACCTCCGCACTAGTGAGATCCGCTTCCGTGCTGCTATGCCCGCTGAGTTTCTTGCCAAGAACCCCCCCCCCGCTGTGGCTCACTCTTTACCACCTGGTCACCCGTCTCCCTGACTCCCTTCGTGCGGTCAGGGACACCTTCCTTGCTCTCTGCCCCACTGAGCTCACCATTTACCTGCTTGAGAAGCACCTGCTGGCAGCTGAGACTAGCATAGTCGCTGTCGGTGCGTCTCGCGGCGACCCCTGCACCCCTTTCTTCGAGGGGTGTTCCCCCTCCCCTCTTCTCCCCTCTGTCGCCTCTGCTGCTGCTGTCGACCTTCTTGGTGCTGAGAAGGTCGGGACTGCGTCCACTGCAAGTACGTGGCGCCGCAGCGGCAAGGGCAAAAGGGGCAAGGGGGGCGACGGTGATGATGGGGGAGGCGGTGGTGGGGGCGGTGGCGGCGGTGGGGGTGGTGGCGGGGCTGGAGGGGCCAGTGGCAGCGGCGGGGGTGGTGGCGGGGCTGGAGGGGCCAGTGGCAGCGGCGGGGGTGGTGGCGGCAGCGGCGGGGGTGGTGGCGGCAGTGGTGGAGGAGGTGGCCGGGGTTGGGGCAGTGGTGGTGGCGGCAGTGGACGCGGCGGCGGTGGTGCTGCTGGAGGTGCTACTGGCGCTGGAGCTGCTGGAGGCGCTGCTGGTGCTGGAGGTGCTGCTGCTGCTGCTGGAGGTGCTGCTGGTGCTGGAGCAGCTGGAGACGCTGCTTGTGCTGGAGGTGCTGCTGGTGCTGGAGCTGCTGGAGGCGCTGCTGGTGCTGGAGGTGCTGCTGCTGCTGCTGGAGGTGCTGCTGGTGCTGGAGCTACTGGAGGTACTGCTGGTGCTGGAGCTGCTGGAGCCGATGGTTCTGGAGGTGCTCGTACTGGAGGTACTGGAGCTGCTGCGGGGGTTGGAGCTGGAGGTACTGGAGCTGCTGGGGTTACTGGTGGTGCTGCGGGAGTTGTAGCTGGAGACCCTGGGGCTGAGGGTGCTGGTGCTGTCTCTGCTGGTTCAGGAGGTGCTGAGCGGCCGCGGCCGTACTACGTTCCGCTCCTTCAGCAGGTTCTTGGCCTCCCGCCCTCCAGTGGTCCTTCTCCTCCCCTACTGAGTCCACCACCTGTCCAATCGCAGTCACAGTTACCGCTTGCCTCTCCGCTGCCTGGTCCTTCTCCCTACGCTGGGCCGACTGGAGGTCTTACGATGCGTCGTGAGCCTGAGTCTCGTCCTGTGTCGCCTGAGTCTCGTCCTGAGTCGCCTGAGTCTCGTCCAGAGTCGCTTGTCTGCGCTGTCCGCGCTGGTCGTCGTGCTCCGCGTCAGCGTCCTCCTCCTGTCCTTGGCACTCACTATATGACCCTGCGTCCGTCCACTGCTCCACAGCGTGTCCCTCTGCCGTCTCCTCCTGCGTCCTCTCTTCCTGACGGTCCGGACCCGGAGTCTGACTCTCTTCGTGCTGCCAGTCCTACTGTCACGCGTTTCCTCGCCACTGTTGTCACTGACCCTACCTTTGAGTCCTCTTCTGCGTCTGCTCTAGTCGCTGAGCTTGTTGACTTTGCTGCCGCCTGTCGTCTAGACTACGCCGCTAGCATTGTTGCTGAGTCTGAGTCTGTCTGTCCTCCGTCCGTCGGGGGTGAGTGTGCCCTTGGCACGGACGTCCTTGAGGACAGACAGGAGAAGTTTGAGTGCTTTGCCGCTGCTTTACCTCATCTCGTGTCCATGCTGATTGCCCCTGAGGGAGACCCGGATGCACCAAACATCCCGACCCCACGCTCTTACGCAGAGGCGATGGAGGGTCCCTACTCCTCTCAGTGGCAGACAGCCATGGATGCAGAGATGGCTTCCTGGAAGTCCACAGGCACCTACGTCGACGAGGTTCCCCCACCTGGGGCGAACATCGTCAGTGGCATGTGGATTTTCAGGGTGAAGCGGCCGCCGGGTTCTCCGCCTGTCTTCAAGGCGCGTTACGTTGCACGAGGCTTCAGTCAGCGTGAGGGAGTTGACTTCTTCCAGACCTTCTCCCCTACCCCGAAGATGACCACTCTTCGGGTTCTGCTGCACGTCGCCGCTCAGCGTGACTACGAGCTCTACTCTCTTGACTTCAGCACTGCTTTCCTACAGGGCTGCCTGCACGAGGAGATCTGGCTGCGCCGCCCACCTGGCTTCACTGGGTCGTTTCCTGGTGGTACCCAGTGGAGCCTCCGGCGGCCGGACTACGGTCTCCGCCAGGCACCCCGTGAGTGGCACGACACACTGAGGACTACTCTTGCTGCTCTTGGGTTTGCTCCTTCTACTGCTGACCTGTCGCTGTTTCTACGCACCGACACCACTCTGCCGCCGTTCTACGTTCTCGTGTACGTAGACGACTTGGTCTTTGCTACTGCTGACACTGAGGCACTCGCCCACGTGAAGTCGGAGCTGCAGAAGAGACACACATGCACAGACCTGGGTGAGCTGACAAGCTATCTTGGCTTGCGGATCACCCGGGACAGAGCACAGCGCACCATCACCTTGACTCAGTCACACATGGTGCAGCAGGTCCTTCAGCGCTTCCGCTTCACGTACTCCTCGCCTCAGCCCACTCCTCTGCCTACCGGTCACTCGCTCTCAGCTCTGCCTTCGGATGAGTCCGTAGAGCCGACTGGCCCGTATTTAGAGCTTGTGGGCTGCCTCATGTACCTGATGACCTGCACTCGACCTGACCTTGCATACCCTCTTAGCATCCTAGCACGCTATGTCGCTCCTGGCCGGCACCGGAAGGAGCACATGGATGCCGCTAAGAGGGTGTTGCGCTACTTGTGCAGTACGTCGGGCATGGGGCGTGTGCTTGGAGGACGGAGTGACGTTGTCCTCACTGGGCACTCAGACGCTTCTTGGGCTGACGACCAGGCTACGCAGCGGTCGTCTCAGGGTTACAAAGCCTTGGCTCTGGTTCAGTTTCTTGGCGTTCTACACGCTCGTCTTCAGTTCTCAGCTCCAGTTGTGAGGCTGAGATCTACGCCACAGCCATGGCTGCACAGGAGTTACGCTGGCTCACCTACCTTCCGACCGACCTGGGAGAGCGGCCTCGTTCTCCTCCAGTGCTGTACGTCGACAACAAGGCCGCCATTGCCTTGTGTCAGGAGCACAGATTGGAGCACAGAACGAAGCACATCGCTCTGCGCTACTTCCTTGCTCGAGAGCTGCAGCAGCGTGGTCAGCTTCGTCTTGCGTACGTGGCCACTCGGGCCAACACTGCTGATGTGTTCACCAAGGCGCTTCAGCCTTGTGATCATCAGCGTTTCTGTACTGTTCTAGGCCTTGTGCCTACTGTCCCTCACTTGCTCACTTCTTGACTCTGCTTGTACTCTGATCTCTATATATATACCTGCATGCTTACACTTGCTAGGTTGTGATCACTGTACCTCTTGTTATATTATCAAACTGCATGTGAACTGGTCTTGTGACCACTTGCTTGTGCTCGGAATTTGTGTGGTATCCTTGAGATCCACCCTGAGCTTGTTTTGTTGCTTTGCTTTGACTGGTCTTGTGACCCCTTGCTCTCCCCCACTTAGCCTATGGGGGTGTGTCAAACATTATATATGTTATAGTTGTGTAGGCTACAGTGGGTTAGCCTTTAGGGGGTACACTACTCTAGGGTTTGGTACTTGTACTCCCATTCCTTCCTAGTTCACACACTTCTTGTTTCTGACACTTTCCTGTGCGCGCGAACCAAGCCAAGGTTGCTCTGGTAGGTGTATTCCAACATGGGCCACCCGAATACGCAACAACATCCGGGCCGTTTGATGCTTCTCCCTACGCCTATAGGGATCCATGCGCTTCCTCAGCGTTTGTCGGCAGGCGCGACCGTCATCACGGGCGCCGAAATTTTCTGTGCGCGTGAACCAAGCTGAAGCTGCTCTGGTAGGTGTAATTCAACATGGGCCACCCGAATACGCAACAACGTTCCGGCCGTTCGATGCTTTTCCCTGCGCCTGTAGGGATACATGCGCTTCCTTAGCATTCGTCGGAAGGCACGGCCGTCATCGCGGGCGCCGAACTTTTCTGTGCGAGCGAACCAAGCTGAAGCTGCTCTGGTAGGTGTATTTCAACATGGGCCACCCGAATACGCAACAACATCCGGGCCGTTCGATGCTTTTCCCTACACCTGTAGGGATCCATGCGCTTCCTGAGCATTTGTAGGAAGGCACGGCCGTCATCGCGGGCGCCGAACTTTTCTGTGCGCGCGCTCCAAGCTGAAGGTGCTCTGGTAGGTGTATTTCAACGTGGGCCACCCGAATACGCAACAAAATTCGGGTCGTTCGATGCTTTTCCCTGCGCATGTAGGGATCCATGCGCTTCCTTAGCATTTGTCGGAAGGCACGGCCGTCATCGCGGGCGCCGAACTTTTCTGTGCGCGCGAACCAAGCTGAAGCTGCTCTGGTAGGTGAATTCCAACATGGGCCACCCAAATACGCAACAACGTTCGGGCCGTTCGATGCTTTTCCCTGCGCCTGTAGGGATCCATGCGCTTCCTTAGCATTTGTCGGAAGGCACGGCCGTCATCGCGGGCGCCGAACTTTTCTGTGCGCGCGAACCAAGCCGAGGTTGCTCTGGTAGGTGAATTCCAACATGGGCCACCCGAATACGCAACAACATTCGGGCCGTTCGATGCTTTTCCCTACGCTTGTAGGGATCCATGCGCTTCCTTAGCATTTGTGGGCAGGCACGGCCGTCATCGCGGGCGCCGAACTTTTCTATGCGCGCGAACCAAGCCGAGGTTGCTCTGGTAGGTGTATTTCAACATGGGCCACCCGAATACGCAACAACATTCGGGTCGTTTGATGCTTTTCCCTGTGCCTGTAGGGATCCATGCGCTTCCTTAGCATTTGTGGGCAGGCAAGGCCGTCATCGCGGGCGCCGAAATTTTCTGTGCGCGCGAACCAAGCCGAGGTTGCTCGGGTAGGTGTATTGGAACATGGGCCACCCGAATACGCAACAACATTCGGGTCGTTCGATGCTTTTCCCTGCGCCTGTAGGGATCCATGTGCTTCCTCAGCATTTGTGGGCAGGCACGGCCGTCATCGCGGGCGCCGAACGTTTCTGTGAGTGCGAACCAAGCCGAGGTTGCTCTGGTAGGTGTATTGTAACATGGGCCACCCGAATACGCAACAACATCCGGGCCGTTCGATGCTTTCCCCTACGCCTATAGGGATCCATGCGCTTCCTCAGCGTTTGTCGGCAGGCGCGGCCGTCATCGCGGGCGCCGAACTTTTCTGTGCGCGCGAACCAAGCCGAGGTTGCTCTGGTAGGTGTATTGGAACATGGGCCACCCGAATACGCAACAACATCCGGGCCGTTCGATGCTTTCCCCTACGCCTATAGGGATCCATGCGCTTCCTCAGCGTTTGTCGGCAGGCGCGGCCGTCATCGCGGGCGCCGAACTTTTCTGTGCGCGCGAACCAAGCCGAAGTTGCTCTGGCAGGTGAATTCCAACATGGGCCACCCGAATATGCAACACAATCCGGGCCGTTCGATGCTTTCCCTCACGCCTATAGAGATCCATGCGCTTCCTCAGCGTTTGTCGGCAGGCGCGGCCGTCATCGCGGGCGCCGAACTTTTCTGTGCGCGCGAACCAAGCCGAAGTTGCTCTAGCAGGTGAATTCCAACATGGGCCACCCGAATATGCAACACCATCCGGGCCGTTCGATGCTTTTCCTCACGCCTATAGGGATCCATGCACCTCCTCAGCGTTTGTCGGCAGGCGCGGCCGTCATCGCGGGCGCCGAACGTTTCTGTGCGCGCGAACCAAGCCGAAGTTGCTCTGGGAGGTGTATTCGAACATGGGCCACCCGTATATGCAACAGCATTCGGGTCGTTGGATGCTTTTCCCTACGCCTATAGGGATCCATGCGCTTCCTTAGCATTTGTCGGCATGCTCATCTCCCTTCTCCCTACTCTCATCACCCTTCTCCCTACTCTCATCACCCTTCTCCCTATTCTCATCTCCCTTCTCCCTACTCTCATCACCCTTCTCCCTACTCTCATCACCCTTCTTCCTACTCTCATCTCCCTTCTCCCTACTCTCATCACTCTTCTCCCTACTCTCATCACCCTTCTCCCTACTCTCATCACCCTTCTCCCTACTCTCATCACCCTTCTCCCTACTCTCATCACCCTTCTCCCTACTCTCATCACCCTCCTCCCTACTCTCATCACCCTTCTCCCTACTCTCATCTCCCTTCTCCCTACTCTCATTGTCCAGTTCGCTAACCAACTAAGCTAAAAGGGCATGTTTCCTTGGTGGGTCAGCGCACCCATACCCCCCCAGGACAACACCTGTAGCCCTTGGGGAGACCACTTCGGGCCATTCCAGTGTCCACTTCCAACACTCATCACCCTTCTTCCTTCTCTCATCACCCTTCTCCCTACTCTCATCACCCTTCTCCCTACTCTCATCACCCTTCTCCCTACTCTCATCTCCCTTCTCCCTTGTCTCATCACCCTTCTCCCTACTCTCATCACCCATGCGCTTCCTTTCCTTAGCATTTGTGGGCAGGCACGGCCGTCATCGCGGGCGCCGAACTTTTCTGTGCGCGCGAACCAAGCGGAAGTTGCTCTCGAAGGTGTATTTGAACATGAGCCACCCGAATATGCAACAGTATTTGGGTCGTTTGATGCTTTTCCCTACGCCTATAGGGATCCATGCGCTTCCTTAGCATTTGTCGGCCGGCACGGCCGTCATCGGGGGCGCCGAACTTTTTCGTGCGCGCGAACAAAGCTGAAGTTGCTCTGGTAGGTGTATTTGAACATGGGTCACCTGAATATGCAACAACAATCGGGTCGTTCGATGCTTTTCCCTACGCCTATAGGGATCCATGCGCTTCCTTAGCATTTGTGGGCAGACGCGGCCGTCATCGCGGGCGCCGAACTTTTCTGTGCGCGCGAACCAAGCTGGAGTTGCCCTGGAAGGTGTATTTAAACATGAGCCACCCGAATATGCAACACTATTCAGGTCGTTTGATGCTTTTCCCTACGTCTATAGGGATCCATGCGCTTCCTTAGCATTTGTCGGCTGGTATGGTTGTCATCGCGGGCACCGAACTTTTCTGTGCGCGCGAACCAATCTGAAGTTGCTCTGATAGGTGTATTTGAACATGGGCCACTCGAATATGCAACAATATTCAGGTTTTTCCATGCTTTTCCCTACGCCTATAGGGATCCATGCGCTTCCTTAGCATTTGTCGGCAGGCACGGCCGTCATCGCGGACGCCGAAATTTTCTGTGCGCGCGAACCAAGCTGAAGTTGCTCTGGTAGGTGTATTTGAACATGGGCCACCTGAATATGCAACAACAATCGGGTCGTTCAATGCTTTTCCCTACGCCTATATGGATCCATGCACTTCCTTAGCATTTGTGGGCAGACACGGCCGTCATCGCGGGCGCCGAACTTTTCTGTGCGCGCGAACCAAGCTGAAGTTGTTCTGGTAGGTGTATTCTAACATTGGCCACCCAAATACGCAACAATATTTCGGTCGTTGGATGCTTTTCCCTATGCCTATAGGGATCCATGCGCTTCCTTAGCATTTGTCGACAGGCTCATCTCCCTTCTCCCTACTCTCATCACCCTTCTCCCTACTCTTATCTCCCTTCTCCCTACTCTCACCACCCTTCTCCCTACTCTCATCACCCGTGTTCCTACTCTCATCACCCTTCTCTCTACTCTCATCACCCTTCTCCCTACTCTCATCACCCTTCTCCCTACTCTCATCACCCTTCTCGCTACTCTCACCAACCTTTTCCCTACTCTCATCACCCTTCTCCCTACTCTCATCTCCCTTCTCCCTACTCTCATCACCCTTCTCCCTACTCTCATCACCCTTCTCCCTACTCTCATCACCCTTCTCCCTACTCTCATCACCCTTCTCCCTACTCTCATCTTGCTTCTTCCTTCTCTCATCACCCTTCTCCCTACTCTCATCACCCATGCGCTTCCTTTCCTTAGCATTTGTCGGCAAGCACGGCCGTCATCGCGGGCGCCGAACTTTTCTGCTGAAGTTGCTCTGGAAGGTGTATTTGAACATGAGCCACCCGAATATGCAACAATATTTGGGTCTTTGGATGCTTTTCCCTACGCCTATAGGGATCCATGCGGTTCCTTAGCATTTGTCGGCTGGCACGGCCGTCATCGCGGGCGCCGAACTTTTCTGTGCGCGCGAACCAATCTGAAGTTGATCTGGTAGGTGTATTTGAACATGGGCCACCCAAATATGCAACAATACTCGGGTCGTTGGATGCTTTTCCCTACGCCTATAGGGATCCATGCGCTTCCTTAGCATTTGTCGGCAGGCACGGCCGCCATCACGGGCGCCAAACTTTTCTGTGCGCGCGAACAAAGCTGAAGTTGCTCTGGTAGGTGTATTTGAACATGGGTCACCTGAATATGCATATAGGACTCCATGCGCTTCCTTAGCATTTGTCGGCAGGCTCATCTCCCTTCTCCCTACTCTCATCACCCTTATCCCTACTCTCACCACCCTTCTCCCTTCTCCCTACTCTCATCACCCTTCTCCCTAATCTCATCTCCCTTCTCCCTACTCTCATCTCCCTTCTCCCTACTCTCATCACCCTTCTCCCTACTCTCATAACCCTTCTCGCTACTCTGATCACCCTTCTCCCTACTCTCATCACCCTTCTCCCTACTCTCATCTCCCTTCTCCCTACTCTCATCACCCTTCTCCCTACTCTCATCACCCTTCTTCCTACTCTCATCACCCTTCTCCCTACTCTCATCACCCTTCTCTCTACTCTCATCACCCTTCTCCCTACTCTCATCACCCTTCTCCCTACTCTCATCTCCCTTCTCCCTACACATATCACCCTTCTCCCTACTCTCATCACCCTTCTCCCTACTCTCATCACCCTTCTCCCTACTCTCATCACCCTTCTCCCTACTCTCATCTCACTTCTCCCTTCTCTCATCACCCTTCTCCCTACTCTCATCACCGATGCGCTTCCTTTCCTTAGCATTTGTGGGCAGGCACGGCCGTCATCGCAGGCGCCGAACTTTCCTGTGCGCGCGAACCAAGCTGAAGTTGCTCTGGTAGGTATATTTGAACATGGGCCACCCAAATATGCAACAATATTCGGGTCGTTGGATGCTATTCCCTACGCCTATAGGGATCCATGCGCTTCCTTGGGATTTGTCAGCCGGCACGGCCGTCATTGCGGGCGCCGAACTTTTCTGTGCGCGCGAATCAATCTGAAGTTGCTCTGATAGGTGTATTTGAACATGGGCCACCCGAATATGCAACAATATTCCTACGCGTTTTGGGATCCATGCGCTTCCTTAGCAATTGTCGGCAAGCACGGCCGTCATCGCAGGCGCCGAACTTTTCTGTGCGCGCAAACAAAGCTGAAGTTGCTCTGGTATGTGTATTTCAACATGGGCCACCTGAATATGCAACAACAATCGGGTCGTTCGATGCTTTTCCCTACGCCTATAGGGATCCATGCGCTTCCTTAGCATTTGTGGGCAGACACGGCCGTCATCGCGGGCGCCGAACTTTTCTGTGCGTGTGAACTAATCTGAAGTTGCTCTAATAGGCGTATTTGAACATGGGCCACCCGAATATGCAACAATATTTGGGTCGTTGGATGCTTTCCCCTACGCATATAGGGATCCATGCGCTTCCTTAGCATTTGTCAGCAGGCTCATCTCCCTTCTCCCTACTCTCATCACCCTTCTCCCTTCTCCCTACTCTCATCACCCTTCTCCCTAATCTCATCTCCCTTCTCCCTACTCTCATCTCCCTTCTCCCTACTCTCATCACCCTTCTCCCTACTCTCATTACCCTTCTCGCTACTTTCATCACCCTTCTCCCTACTCTCATCACCCTTCTCCCTACTCTCATCTCCCTTCTCCCTATTCTCATCACCCTTCTCCCTACTCTCATCACCCTTCTCCCTACTCTCATCATCCTACTCTCATCACCCTTCTCCCTACTCTCATCACCCTTCTCCCTACTCTCATCACCCTTCTCTCTACTCTCATCACCCTTCTTCCTACTCTCATCACCCTTCTCCCTACTCTCATCTCCCTTCTCCCTACTCTCATCACCCTTCTCCCTACTCTCATCACCCTTCTCCCTACTCTCATCACCCTTCTCCCTACTCTCATCACCCTTCTCCCTACTCTCATCTCCCTTCTCCCTTCTCTCATCACCCTTCACCCTACTCTCATCACCCATGCGCTTCCTTTCCTTAGCATTTGTGGGCAGGCACGGCCGTCATCGCGGGCGCCGAACTTTTCTGTACGCGCGAACCAAGCTGAAGTTGCTCTGGTAGGTGTATTTGAACATGGGCCACCTGAATATGCAACAACAATCGGGTCGTTCGATGCTTTTTCCTACGCCTATAGGGATCCATGCGCTTCTTTAGCATTTGTGGGCAGACAAGGCCGTCATCGCGGGCGCCGAACTTTTTTGTGCGCGCGAACCAAGCTGAAGTTGCTCTAGTAGGTGTATTTGAACATGGGCCACCCAAATATGCAACAATATTCGGGTCGTTGGATGCTATTCGCTATGCCTATAGGAATCCATGCGCTTCCTTAGGATTTGTCGGCCGGCACGGCCGTCATCGCGGGCGCCGAACTTTTCTGTGCGCGTGAACCAATCTGAAGTTGCTCTGATAGGTGTATTTGAACATGGGCCACCCAAATATGCAATAACATCCGGGTCGTTGGATGCTTTTCCCTACGCCTGTAGGGATCCGTTCGCTTCCTTAGCATTTGTCGGCAGGCACGGTCGTCATCGCGGGCGCCGAACTTTTCTGTGCGCGCGAATAAAGCTGAAGTTGCTCTGGTAGGTGTATTTGAACATGGGCCACCTGAATATGCAACAACAATCGGGTCGTTCGATGCTTTTTCCTACGCCTATAGGGATCCATGCGCTTCCTTAGCATTTGTGGGCAGACACGGCCGTCATCGCGGGCGCCGAACTTTTCTGTGCGCGCGAATTAAGCTGAAGTTGCTCTGGTAGGTGTATTTGAACATGGGCCACCCGAATATGCAACAATATTTGGGTCGTTGGATGCTTTTTCCTACGCATATAGGGATCCATGCGCTTCCTTAGCATTTGTCGGCAGGCTCATCTCCTTTCTCCCTACTCTCATCACATTTCTCCCTACTCTCATCTCCCTTCTCCCTACACTCATCTCCCTTCTCCCTACTCTCATCACCCTTCTCCCTACTCTCATTACCCTTCTCGCTACTCTCATCACCCTTATCCCTACTCTCATCACCCTTCTCCCTACTCTCATCTTTCTTCTCCCTACTTTCATCACCCTTCTCCCTACTCTCATCACCCTTCTCCCTACTCTCATCACCCTACTCTCATCACCCTACTCTCATCACCCTTCTCCCTACTCTCATAACCCTTTTCCCTACTCTCATCACCCTTCTCTCTACTCTCATCATCCTTCTCCCTACTCTCATCACCCTTCTCCCTACTCTCATCACCCTTCTCCTACTCTCATCACCCTTCTCCCTACTTTCATCACCCTTCTCTCTACTCTCATCACCCTTCTCCCTACTCTCATCACCCTTCTCCCTACTCTCATCTCCCTTCTCCCTACTCTCATCACCCTTCTCCCTACTCTCATCACCCTTCTCGCTACTCCCATCACCCTTCTCCCTACTCTCATCACCCTTCTCCCTACTCTCATCTCCCTTCTCCCTTCTCTCATCACCCTTCTCCCTACTCTCATCACCCATGCGCTTCCTTTCCTTAGCATTTGTGGGCAGGCACGGCCGTCATCGCGGGCGCCGAACTTTTCTGTGCGCGCGAACCAAACTGAAGTTGCTCTGGTAGGTGTATTTCAACATGGGCCACCCAAATATGCAACAATATTCGGGTCGTTGGATGCTATTCCCTACGCCTATAGGGATCCATGCGCTTCCTTGGGATTTGTCGGCCGGCACGGCCGTCATCGCGGGCGCCAAACTTTTCTGTGCGCGCGAACCAATCTGAAGTTGCTCTGATAGGTGTATTTGAACATGGCCCCCCGAATATGCAACAATATTCGGGTCGTTGGATGTTTTTCCCTACGCCTATAGGGATCCATGCGCTTCCTTAGCATTTGTCGGCAGGCTCATCTCCCTTCTCCCTACTCTCATCACCCTTCTCCCTACTCTCATCTCCCTTCTCCCTACTCTCATCACCGTTCTCCCTACTCTCATCACCCTTCTCCCTACTCTCATCACCCTTCTCCCTACTCTCATCACCCTTCTCCCTACTCTCATCACCCTTCTCCCTACTCTCATCTCCCTTCTCCCTACTCTCATCACCCTTCTCCCTACTCTCATCACCCTTCTCCCTACTCACATCACCCTACTCTCATCACCCTTCTCCCTACTCTCATCACCCTTCTCCCTACTCTCATCACCCTTCTCCCTACTTTCATCACCCTTCTCTCTACTCTCATCACCCTTCTCCCTAATCTCATCACCCTTCTCCCTACTCTCATCTCCCTTCTCCCTACTCTCATCACCCTTCTCCCTACTCTCATCACCCTTCTCCCTACTCTCATCACCCTTCTCCCTACTCTCATCACCCTTCTCCCTACTCTCATCTCCCTTCTCCTTTCTCTCATCACCCTTCTCCCTACCCTCATCACCGATGCGCTTCCTTTTCTTAGCATTTGTGGGCAGGCACGGCCGTCATCGCGGGCGCCGAACTTTTCTGTGCGCGCGAACCAAGCTGAAGTTGCTCTGGTAGGTGTATTTGAACATGGGCCACCCAAATATGCAACAATATTCGGGTCGTTGGATGCTATTCCCTACGCCTATAGGGATCCATGCGCTTCATTGGGATTTGTCGGCAGGCACGGCCGTCATCGCGGGCGCCGAACTTTTCTGTGTGCGCGAACGAAGCTGAAGTTGCTCTGGTAGGTGTGTTTGAACCTGGGCCACCTGAATATGCAACAACAATCGGGTCGTTCGATGCTTTTCCCTACGCCTGCGCTTCCTTAGCATTTGTGGGCAGACACGGCCGTCATCGCGGGCGCCGAACTTTTCTGTGCGCGCGAACCAAGCTGAAGTTGCTGTGGTAGGTGAATTGAACATGGGCCACCCGAATATGCAACAATATTTGGGTCGTTGGATGCTTTTCCCTACGCCTATAGGGATCCATGCGCTTCCTTAGCATTTGTCGGCAGGCTCATCTCCCTTCTCCCTACTCTCATCACCCTTCTCCCTACTCTCATCTCCCTTCTCCCTACTCTCATCACCCTACTCTCATCACCCTTCTCCCTACTCTCATCACCCTTCTCCCTACTATCATCACCCTTCTCCCTACTCTCATCACCCTTCTCCCTACTCTCATCTCCCTTCTCCCTACTCTCATCACCCTTCTCCCTACTCTCATCACCCTTCTCCCTACTAACATCACCCTACTCTCATCACCCTTCTCCCGACTCTCATCACCCTTCTCCCTACTCTCATCACCCTTCTCCCTACTTTCATCACCCTTACCGCTACTCTCATCACCCTTCTCCCTAATCTCATCTCCCTTCTCCCTTCTCTCATCACCCTTCTCCCTACTCTCATCACCCTTCTCCCTACTCTCATCACCTTTCTTCCTACTCTCATCTCCCTTCTCCCTACTCTCATCTCCCTTCTCCCTACTCTCATCACCCTTCTCCCTACTCTCATTACCCTTCTCGCTACTCTCATCACCCTTCTCCCTAATCTCATCACCCTTCTCCCTACTCTCATCTCCCTTCTCCCTACTCTCATCACCCTTCTCCCTACTCTCATCTCCCTTCTCCCTACTCTCATCAACCTTCTCCCTACTCTCATCACCCTTCTCCCTACTCTCATCTCCCTTCTCCCTACTCTCATCACCCTTCTCCCTACTCTCATCACCCTTCTCCCTACTCTCATCACCCTTCTCCCTACTCTCATCACCCTTCTCTCTACTCTCATCACCCTTCTCCCTACTCTCATCACCTTTCTTCCTACTCTCATCTCCCTTCTCCCTACTCTCATCTCCCTTCTCCCTACTCTCATCACCCTTTTCCGTACTCTCATTACCCTTCTCGCTACTCTCATCACCCTTCTCCCTACTCTCATCACCCTTCTCCCTACTCTCATCTCCCTTCTCCCTACTCTCATCACCCTTCTCCCTACTCTCATCACCCTTCTCCCTACTCTCATCACCCTACTCTCATCACCCTTCTCCCTACTCTCATCACCCTTCTCCCTACTCTCATCACCCTTCTCTCTACTCTCATCAACCTTCTCCCTACTCTCATCACCCTTCTCCCTACTCTCATCTCCCTTCTCCCGACTCTCATCACCCTTCTCCCTACTCCCATCACCCTTCTCCCTACTCTCATCTCCCTTCTCCCTTCTCTCATCACCCTTCTCCCTACTCTCATCACCCATGCGCTTCCTTTCCTTAGCATTTGTGGGCAAGCACGGCCGTCATCGCAGGCGCCGAGCTTTTCTGAGCGCGCGAACCAAGCTGAAGTTGCTATGGTAGGTGTATTTGAACATGGGCCACCCGAATATGCAACAATATTCGGGCCGTTGGATGCTTTTCCCTACGCCTATAGGGATCCATGCGCTTCCTTCGCATTTGTCGGCAGGCATGGCCGTCATCGCGGGCGCCGAACTTTTCTGTGCGCGCGAACCAAGCTGAAGTTCCTCTGGAAGGTGTATTTGAACATGAGCCACCCGAATATGCAACAATTTTCGGGTCGTTGGATGCTTTTCCCTACGCCTATAGGGATCCATGCGCTTCCTTAGCATTTGTCGGCCGGCACGGCTGTCATCGTGGGCGACGAACTTTTCTGTACGCGCGAACCAAGCTGAAGTTGCTCTAATATATGTATTTGAACATGGCCCACCCGAATATGCAACAATATTCGGGTCGTTGGATGCCTTTCCCTACACCTATAGGGATCCATGCGCGTCCTTAGCATTTGTCGGCAGGCACGGCCGTCATCGCGGGCGCCGAACTTTTCTGTGTGCGCGAAACGAGCTGAAGTTGCTCTGGTAGGTATATTTGAACATGGGCCACCTGAATATGCAACAACAATCGGGTCGTTCGATGCTTTTCCCTACGCCTATAGGGATTCATGCGCTTCCTTAGCATTTGTGGGCAGGCACGGCTGTCATCGCGGGCGCCGTACTTTTCTGTGCGCGCGAATCAAGCTGAAGTTGCTCTGATATGTGCATTTGAACATGGGCCACCCGAATATGCAACAATATTCGGGTCGTTGGATGCTTTTCCCTACGCCTATAGGGATCCATGCGCTTCATTAGCATTTGTCGACCGGCACGGCCGTCATCTCGGGCAACGAACTAATCTGTGCGCGCGAACCAATCTGAAGTTGCTCTGATAGGTGTATTTGAACATGGGCCACCCGAATATGCAACAATATTCGGGTCGTTGGATGCTTTTCCTTACGCCTATAGGGATCCATGCGCTTCCTTAGCATTTGTCGGCAGGCACGGCCGTCATCGCGGGCGCCGAACTTTTCTGTGCGCGCGAACCAAGCTTGTTAGAACTATAGCAGGCAGAACGAGAAATGAAGAAAGGAGGGATTTCACTAGCAGCAGTTGGGATACATATAGCAAACCCTAACTGGGTTGTACTCGCTATAGAGCACCCCACTACAGGCTAGATAATAACATTCTGACACACCCCCATAGCCAAAGTGGGGTGTAATCAGCACAATCAGCAGGCATAGCAGTAGTTCACAATTATAAGCAAAGCTAGAGGCTAACACAGAGGGCAAGTGAGGAGGAGGAGAGACTGTGGGGGAGAGAAGACGGGAGGCGACGACTGAAGCTGCAGACACACGGGCAACAGGAGCGCTGAGTGCGACTCAGTGGCTACCGGCGACAAGTGTCCCGGATTACAGGAGTAACAGGCTCTGCGGCTATCAGAGCGGCAGGAGCAACGGACCCACGGGCGACAGGTGCAGCAGGCTCTCTGAGCTACCAGCGGCCACTAGAACCCCGGAATACAGGCGCTGCGGACGACACGACAGCTGCCTCCACTCAACCTCCTCCAACTGTCCCACACACCCCCCACACACCCATTGCTTCACCCCTAACTCCACTTGCACGTCACCCCCTCGTACCACTCCGACGGCTCCAACACATCCACCCCCATCAGCGTCAGCTGCAGCAGTGGGAGACGGAGGAGGAGGAGGAGCAGGGGACGGCTCACAGAGACGGCACCCCCATACGCTCCATCCCCAAACCCTAATTCAGGAGCACGGGCAGCAGCAGGGGTGGGGCGCCGTCAGAAGCGCGGGGGGACAGCGGGCGGCTCAAGGGAAGAGGAAACAGGGCGCCCACGAGCCTGGCGCAGCCCGTACAAACCGCGCGTGGGCCTGGCGCAGCCCGTACGGGCCGCGCGCGGGCCTGGCGCAGCCGGTACGGGCCGCGCGCGGGCCTGGCGCAGCCCGTACGGGCCGCGCGCAGGCTGTACGGGCCGCGCGCGGGCCCTACGCAGGTCGCGCGGGCCACGACGGGCGACGGGGGGCGACGCGCGGGTCCCCGTCGCCCGTCGCAGCGCCTCCCGGGGGCGACGCGCGGAGTGACGGGGCAGAAAGCCGCCGCGCGCCTCGGGGCGCACGGCGGGCAGAAAACCGCCGCACGCTCCGAGCGCGCGGCGGGATGAAAAATCCGTCGCACGCCACGGGGCGTGCAACACACAGAGTAGCAGTAGCAGCGGAAGCAGTGAGGTGGTGGGCCCACCCACTGGATCGACCCAGGAGGGTCGACCTGCTCTGATACCATGTTAGAACTATAGCAGGCAGAACGAGAAATGAAGAAAGGAGGGATTTCACTAGCAGCAGTTGGGATACATATAGCAAACCCTAACTGGGTTGTACTCGCTATAGAGCACCCCACTACAGGCTAGATAATAACATTCTGACAAAGTTGAAGTTGCTCTAGTAGGTGTATTTGAACATGGGCCACCTCAATATGCAACAACAATCGGGTCGTTCGATGCTTTTCCCTACGCCTATAGGGATCCATGCGCTTCCTTAGCATTTGTTGGCAGGCACGGCCGTCATCGCGGGCGCCGAACTTTTCTGTGCGTGCGAACCAAGCTGAAGTTGCTCTGATAGGTGTATTTGAACATGGGCCACCCGAATATGCAACAATATTCGGGTCGTTGGATGCTTTTCCCTACGCCTATATGGATTCATGCGCTTACTTAGCATTTGTCGGCAGGCACGGCCGTCATCGCGGGCGCCGAACTTTTCTGTGCGCGCGAACCAAGCTGAAGTTGCTCTGGTAGGTGTATCTGAACATGGGCCACTCGAATTTTCAACAATATTAGGGTCGTTGGATGCTTTTCCCTACGCCTATAGGGATCCATGCGCTTCCTTAGCATTTGTGGGCAGGCACGGCCGTCATCGCGGGCGCCGAACTTTTTTGTGCCCGCGAATCAAGCTGAAGTTGCTCTGGAAAGGTGTATTTCAACATGAGCCACCCGAATATGCAACAATATTTGGGTCGTTGGATGCTTTTCCCTACGCCTATAGGGATCCATGCGCTTCCTTCGCATTTGTCGGCAGGCACGGCCGTCATCGCGGGCGCCGAACTTTTCTGTGCGCGCGAACCAAGCTGAAGTTGCTCTGGTAGGTGTATTTGAACATGGGCCACCTCAATATGCAACAACAATCGGGTCGTTCGATGCTTTTTCCTACGCCTATAGGGATCCATACGCTTTCTTAGCATTTGTCGGCAGGCAAGGCCGTCATCGCGGGCGCCGTACTTTTCTGTGCGCGCGAATCAAGCTGAAGTTGCTCTGATATGTGCATTTGAACATGGGCCACCCGAATATGCAACAATATTCGGGTCGTTGGATGCTTTTCCCTACGCCTATATGGATTCATGCGCTTCCTTAGCATTTTTCGGCAGGCACGGCCGTCATCGCGGGCGCCGAACTTTTCTGTGCGCGCGAACCAAGCTGAAGTTGCTCTGGTAGGTGTATTTGAACATGGGCCACCCGAATTTTCAACAATATTACGGTCGTTGGATGCTTTTCCCTACGCCTATAGGGATCCATGCGCTTCCTTAGCATTTGTGGGCAGGCACGGCCTTCATCGCGGGCGCCGAACCTTTTTGTGCCCGCGAATCAAGCTGAAGTTGCTCTGGAAGGTGTATTTGAACATGAGCCACCCGAATATGCAACAATATTTGGGTCGTTGGATGCTTTTCCCTACGCCTATAGGGATCCATGCGCTTCCTTAGCATTTGTCGGGCGACACGGCCGTCATTGGGGCGCCGAACTTTTCTGTGCGCGCGAATCAAGCTGAAGTTGCTCTGGTAGGTGTATTTGAACATGGGCCACCCAAATATGCAACAATATTCGGGTCGTTGGATGCTTTTCCCTACGCCTATAGGGATCCATGCGCTTCCTTAGCATTTGTCGGCCGGCACGGCCGTCATCGCGGGCGCCGAACTTTTCTGTGCGCGCGAACCAAGCTGAAGTTGGTCTGGTAGGTGTATTTGAACATGGGCCACCCGAATATGCAACAATATTCGGGTCGTTGGATGCTTTTCCCTACGCCTATAGGGATCCATGCGCTTCCTTAGCATTTGTCGGCCGGCACGGCCGTCATCGCGGGCGCCGAACTTTTCTGTGCGCGCGAACCAAGCTGAAGTTGGTCTGGTAGGTGTATTTGAACATGGGCCACCCGAATATGCAACAATATTCGGGTCGTTGGATGCTTTTCCCTACGCCTATAGGGATCCATGCGCTTCCTTAGCATTTGTCGGCCGGCACGGCCGTCATCGCGGGCGCCGAACTTTTCTGTGCGCGCGAACCAAGCTGAAGTTGGTCTGGTAGGTGTATTTGAACATGGGCCACCCGAATATGCAACAATTTTTGGGTCGTTGGATGCTTTTCCCTACGCCTATAGGGATCCATGCGCTTCCTTAGCATTTGTCGGCCGGCACGGCCGTCATCGCGGGCGCCGAACTTTTCTGTGCGCGCGAACCAATCTGAAGTTGCTCTGATAGGTGTATGTGAACGTGGGCCACCCGAATATGCAACAATATTCGGGTCGTTGGATGCTTTCCCTTACGCCTATATGGACCCATGCGTTTCCTTAGCATTTGTCGGCCGGCACGGCCGTCATCGCGGGCGCCGAACTTTTCTGTGCGCGCGAACCAAGCTGAAGTTGCTCTGGTTGGTGTATTTGAACATGGGCCACCCGAATATGCAACAATATTCGGGTCGTTGGATGCTTTTCCCTACGCCTATATGGACCCATGCGTTTCCTTAGCATTTGTCGGGAGGCACGGCCGTCATCGCGGGCGCCGAACTTTTCTGTGCGCGCAAACCAAGCTGAAGTTGCTCTGGTAGGTGTATTTGAACATGGGCCACCCGAATATTCAACAATATTTGGGTCGTTGGATGCTTTTCCCTACGCCTATAGGGATCCATCCGCTTCCTTAGCATTTGTGGGCAGACACGGCCGTCATCGCGGGCGCCGAACTTTTCTGTGTTCGCGAACCAAGCTGAAGTTGCTCTGGTAGGTGTATTTGAACATGGGCCACCCGAATATGCAACAATATTTGGGTCGTTGGATGCTTTTCCCTACGCCTATAGGGATCCATGCGCTTCCTTAGCATTTGTCGGCAGGCACGGCCGTCATCGCGGACGCCGAACTTTTCGGTGCGCGCGAACCAAGGTGAAGTTGCTCCGGAAGGTGTATTTGAACATGAGCCACCCGAATATGCAACAATATTTGGGTCGTTGGATGCTTTTCCCTACACCTATAGGGATCCATGCGCTTCCTTAGTATTTGTCGACCGGCACGGCCGTCATCTCGGGCAACGAACTAATCTGTGCGCGCGAACCAATCTGAAGTTGCTCTGATAGGTGTATTTGAACATGGGCCACCCGAATATGCAACAATATTCGGGTCGTTGGATGTTTTTCCCTACGCCTATAGGGATCCATGCGCTTCCTTAGCATTTGTCGCCCGGCACGGCCGTCATCGCGGGCGCCGAACTTTTCTGTGCGCGCGAACCAAGCTGAAGTTGCTCTGGTAGGTGTATTTGAACATGGGCCACCTCAATATGCAACAACAATCGGGTCCTTCGATGCTTTTCTCTACGCCTATAGGGATCCATGCGCTTCCTTAGCATTTGTTGGCAGGCACGGCCGTCATCGCGGGCGCCGAACTTTTCTGTGCGCGCGAATCAAGCTGAAGTTGCTCTGATAGTGTCAGAATGTTATTATTGTCTAGCCTGCAGTGGGGTACTCCATAGTGAGTACAGCCCAATTAGGGTTTGCTATATGTATCCAACTGCTTGCTAGTGAAACCCCTCCTTTCTTCATTCTTGTTTCTGCTGCTAGTTCTGACATGGTTTTAGAGCAGGTTGACCCCCTTGGGTCGATCCTGTGGGTGGGCCCCACCCGATGCTTCCGCTGCTCTACTGCTGTCGCGCGCCCCTGGCGCGTGACCCCTTCTTCTTGCCGCGCGCCCGGAGCGCGCGGCGTTTTTCATCCCGCCGTGCGCTCGGGGCGCGCGGCGGTTTTCTGCCCGCCGAGTGCCCCGTGGTGCGCGGCGGTTTTCTGCATGGCGCGCCCCCCGTCGGCCCTCGCGTCGCCTCAGGGGATCCGCGCGCGCCCCCCGTCGGCTCTCGCGCTGCCCCGCTGGACCCGCGCGCGGCACCCCGTCGACCCTCGCGTCGCCTCCGGGGACCCGCGCGCGCCCCCCGTCGGCTCTCGCGCTGCCCCGCTGGCCCCGCGCACGGCACTCCGTCGACCCTCGCGTCGCCTCCGGGGACCCGCACGCGACCCCCGTCGACCCTCGCGTCGCCCCCGGGGACCCGCGAGCCGCCCCCGGAGCCGTGCGCGACCCCCCCGCTGCCCCGTCGCGGCGCCCTGGGGGGCCGCGCGCGGCCCCTCGCTGCCCCATGGTGGCGCCCTGGGGGCCGCGCGCCTTCCCCCTCGCCGTCCCCCGTGCTCCTTCCCCGTACCACCCGTTTTAGGGTTTGGGGGTGGGGAGTGTGGGGGTGGCGGTTGTGGGGGTGCCGGTTGTGTGCGCCGTCCCCTACTCCTCCTCCTCCTCCGTCTCCCGCTGCTGCAGCTGCCGCTCAGGGGGGTGGATGTGTGGTGTCCGGAGGAGAGGCGTTAGGGGGGTGCCGTGGGAGTGGAGCTAGGGTTTCAGCACGGGGTGTGTGAAAGGGGCGTGGGACTGTTGGGGGAGGTTGTGTGGAGGTAGATGTCGTGTCGCCTGCAGCGCCTGTAGTCCGTCGCCCTTGCTTCAGTAGCCAGTGAGCCTGTTGCACCAGTCGCCAGTGGGTCCGTTGCTCCTGCCGCTCGTCTTAGCCACGGAGCCAGTCACTCCAGTAGTCCGTTGCCCTTGCTTCGGTAGCCACTGAGTCAGCCGCTCCTGTGCCCGTGCCTCTGCAGCTTCAGTCGTTGCCTCCCATCTTCTCTCCTTCCACAGTTCCTCCTCCTCCTCACTTGCCCGCTGTGATTACCTCTAGCTTTGCTTATTATGGTGAACTCCTGCTATGCCTGCTCATTGTGCTGATTACACCCCACTTTGGCTGTGGGGGTGTGTCAGAATGTTATTATTGTCTAGCCTGCAGTGGGGTACTCCATAGTGAGTACAGCCCAATTAGGGTTTGCTATATGTATCCAACTGCTTGCTAGTGAAACCCCTCCTTTCTTCATTCTTGTTTCTGCTGCTAGTTCTGACAGATAGGTGTATTTGAACATGGGCCACCCGAATATGCAACAATATTCGGGTCGTTGGATGTTTTTCCCTACGCCTATATGGATTCATGCGCTTCCTTAGCATTTGTCGGCAGGCACGGTCGCCATCACGGGCGCCGAACTTTTCTGTGCGCGCGAACCAAGCTGAAGTTGCTCTGGTAGGTGTATTTGAACATGGGCCACCCGAATTTTCAACAATATTAGGGTCGTTGGATGCTTTTCCCTACGCCTATAGGGATCCATGCGCTTCCTTAGCATTTGTGGGCAGGCACGGCCGTCATCGCCGGCGCCGAACTTTTCTGTGCCCGCGAATCAATCTGAAGTTGCTCTGATAGGTGTATTTGAACATGGGCCACCCGAATATGCAACAATATTCGGGTCGTTGGATGCTTTTCCCTACGCCTATAGGGATCCATGCGCTTCCTTAGCATTTGTCGCCCGGCACGGCCGTCATCGCGGGCGCCGAACTTTTCTGTGCGCGCAAACCAATCTGAAGTTGCTCTGATAGGTGTATTTGAACATGGGCCACCCGAATATGCAACAATATTCGGGTCGTTGGATGCTTTTCCCTACGCCTATAGGGATCCATGCGCTTCCTTAGCATTTGTCGGCAGGCACGGCCGTCATCGCGGGCGCCGAACTTTTCTGTGCGCGCGATCCAAGCTGAAGTTGCTCTGGTAGGTGTATTTGAACATGGGCCACCTCAATATGCAACAACAATCGGGTCCTTCGATGCTTTTCTCTACGCCTATAGGGATCCATGCGCTTCCTTAGCATTTGTTGGCAGGCACGGCCGTCATCGCGGGCGCCGAACTTTTCTGTGCGCGCGAATCAAGCTGAAGTTGCTCTGATAGTGTCAGAATGTTATTATTGTCTTGCCTGCAGTGGGGTACTCCATAGTGAGTACAGCCCAATTAGGGTTTGCTATATGTATCCAACTGCTTGCTAGTGAAACCCCTCCTTTCTTCATTCTTGTTTCTGCTGCTAGTTCTGACATGGTTTCAGAGCAGGTTGACCCCCTTGGGTCGATCCTGTGGGTGGGCCCCACCCGATGCTTCCGCTGCTCTACTGCTGTCGCGCGCCCCTGGCGCGTGACCCCTTCTTCTTGCCGCGCGCCCGGAGCGCGCGGCGTTTTTCATCCCGCCGTGCGCTCGGGGCGCGCGGCGGTTTTCTGCCCGCCGAGTGCCCCGTGGTGCGCGGCGGTTTTCTGCATGGCGCGCCCCCCGTCGGCCCTCGCGTCGCCTCAGGGGATCCGCGCGCGCCCCCCGTCGGCTCTCGCGCTGCCCCGCTGGACCCGCGCGCGGCACCCCATCGACCCTCGCGTCGCCTCCGGGGACCCGCGCGCGCCCCCCGTCGGCTCTCGCGCTGCCCCGCTGGCCCCGCGCGCGGCACTCCGTCGACCCTCGCGTCGCCTCCGGGGACCCGCACGCGACCCCCGTCGACCCTCGCGTCGCCCCCGGGGACCCGCGAGCCGCCCCCGGAGCCGTGCGCGACCCCCCGGCTGCCCCGTCGCGGCGCCCTGGGGGGCCGCGCGCGGCCCCTCGCTGCCCCATGGTGGCGCCCTGGGGGCCGCGCGCCTTCCCCCTCGCCGTCCCCCGCGCTCCTTCCCCGTACCACCCGTTTTAGGGTTTGGGGGTGGGGAGTGTGGGGGTGGCGGTTGTGGGGGTGCCGGTTGTGTGCGCCGTCCCCTACTCCTCCTCCTCCTCCGTCTCCCGCTGCTGCAGCTGCCGCTCAGGGGGGTGGATGTGTGGTGTCCGGAGGAGAGGCGTTAGGGGGGTGCCGTGGGAGTGGAGCTAGGGTTTCAGCAGGGGGTGTGTGAAAGGGGCGTGGGACTGTTGGGGGAGGTTGTGTGGAGGTAGATGTCGTGTCGCCTGCAGCGCCTGTAGTCCGTCGCCCTTGCTTCAGTAGCCAGTGAGCCTGTTGCACCAGTCGCCAGTGGGTCCGTTGCTCCTGCCGCTCGTCTTAGCCACGGAGCCAGTCACTCCAGTAGTCCGTTGCCCTTGCTTCGGTAGCCACTGAGTCAGCCGCTCCTGTGCCCGTGCCTCTGCAGCTTCAGTCGTTGCCTCCCATCTTCTCTCCTTCCACAGTTCCTCCTCCTCCTCACTTGCCCGCTGTGATTACCTCTAGCTTTGCTTATTATGGTGAACTCCTGCTATGCCTGCTCATTGTGCTGATTACACCCCACTTTGGCTGTGGGGGTGTGTCAGAATGTTATTATTGTCTAGCCTGCAGTGGGGTACTCCATAGTGAGTACAGCCCAATTAGGGTTTGCTATATGTATCCAACTGCTTGCTAGTGAAACCCCTCCTTTCTTCATTCTTGTTTCTGCTGCTAGTTCTGACAGATAGGTGTATTTGAACATGGGCCACCCGAATATGCAACAATATTCGGGTCGTTGGATGCTTTTCCCTACGCCTATATGGATTCATGCGCTTCCTTAGCATTTGTCGGCAGGCACGGCCGTCATCGCGGGCGCCGAACTTTTCTGTGCACGCGAACCAAGCTGAAGTTGCTCTGGTAGGTGTATCTGAACATGGGCCACCCGAATTTTCAACAATATAAGGGTCGTTGGATGCTTTTCCCTACGCCTATATGGATTCATGCGCTTCCTTAGTATTTGTGGGCAGGCACGGCCGTCATCGCGAGCGCCGAACTTTTTTGTGCGCGCGAACCAAGCTGAAGTTGCTCTAGAAGGTGTATTTGAACATGAGCCACCCGAATATGCAACAATATTTGGGTCGTTGGATGCTTTTCCCTACGCCTATAGGGATCCATGCGCTTCCTTAGCATTTGTCGGCAGGCACGGCCGTCATCGCGGGCGCCGAACTTTTTTGTGCCCGCGAATCAAGCTGAAGTTGCTCTGGAAGGTGTATTTGAACATGAGCCACCCGAATATGCAACAATATTTGGGTCGTTGGATGCTTTTCCCTACGCCTATAGGGATCCATGCGCTTCCTTAGCATTTGTCGGCCGGCACGGCCGTCATTGGGGCGCCGAACTTTTCTGTGCGCGCGAATCAAGCTGAAGTTGCTCTGGTAGGTGTACTTGAACATGGGCCACCCGAATATGCAACAATATTCGGGTCGTTGGATGCTTTTCCCTACGCCTATAGGGATCCATGCGCTTCCTTAGCATTTGTCGGCCGGCACGGCCGTCATCGCGGGCGCCGAACTTTTCTGTGCGCGCGAACCAAGCTGAAGTTGCTCTGGTAGGTGTATTTGAATATGGGCCACCCGAATATGCAACAATATTCGGGTCGTTGGATGCGTTTCCCTACGCCTATAGGGATCCATGCACTTCCTTAGCATTTGTCGCCCGGCACGGCCGTCATCGCGGGCGCCGAACTTTTCTGTGCGCGCGAACCAATATGAAGTTGCTCTGATAGGTGTATTTGAACATGGGCCACCCGAATATGCAACAATATTCGGGTCGTTGGATGCTTTTCCCTACGCCTATAGGGATCCATGCGCTTCCTTAGCATTTGTCGGCAGGCACGGCCGTCATCACGGGCGCCGAACTTTTCTGTGCGTGCGAACCAAGCTGAAGTTGCTCTGGTAGGTATATTTGAACATGGGCCACCTGAATATGCAACAACAATTGGGTCGTTCAATGCTTTTCCCTACGCCTATAGGGATCCATGCGCTTCCTTAGCATTGTGGGCAGACACGGCCGTCATCGCGGCCACCGAACTTTTCTGTGTGCGCGAACCAAGCTTAAGTTGCTCTGGTAGGTGTATTTGAACATGGGCCACCCGAATATGCAACAATATTTGGGTCGTTGGATGCTTTTCCCTACGCCTATAGGGATCCATGCGCTTCCTTAGCAATTGTCAGCAGGCTCCTCTCCCTTCTCCCTACTCTCATCAACCTTCTCCCTACTCTCTGCACCCTTCTCCCTTCTCCCTACTCTCATCACCTTTCTCCCTACTCTCATCTCCCTACTCTCATCTCCCTTCTTCCTTCTCTCATCACCCTTCTCCCTACTCTCATCACCCATGCGCTTCCTTTCCTTCGCATTTGTGGGCAGGCACGGCCGTCATCGCGGGCGCGGAACTTTTCTTTGCGCGCGAACCAAACTGAAGTTGCTCTGGTAGGTGTATTTGAACATGAGCCACCCAAATATGCAACAATATTCGGGTCGTTGGATGCTTTCCCTACGCCTATAGGGATCCATGCGCTTCCTTAGCATTTGTCGGCCGGCACGGCCGCCATCGCGGGCGCCGAACTTTTCTGTGCGCGCGAACCAATCTGAAGTTGCTCTGATAGGTGTATTTGAACATGGGCCACCCGAATATTCAACAAAATTCGGGTCGTTGGATGCTTTTCCCTACGCCTAAAAGGGGTCCATGCGCTTCCTTAGCATTTGTCGGCAGGCACGGCCGTCATCGCGGGCGCCGAACTTTTCTGTGCGTGCGAACCAAGCTGAAGTTGCTCTGGTAAGGAGAAGGGTGATAAGAGTAGGGAGAAGGGAGATGAGAGTAGGGAGAAAGGTGATGAGAAAAGGGTTAGGGTGATGAGAGTGGGGAGAAGGAAGATGAGCCTGCCGACAAATGCTAAGGAAGCCCATCGATCCCTTTTAGGCCTAGGGAAAAGCATCCAACGACCCAAATATTGTTGCATATTCGGGTGGCCCATGTTCAAATACACCTACCAGAGCAACTTCAGCTTGGTTCGCGCACACAGAAAAGTTCGGCGCTCGCAATGACGGCCATGCCTGCCGACAAATGCTAAGGAAGCGCATGGATCCCCATAGGCGCAGGGAAAAGCATCCAACGACCCCAATAGTGTTGCATATTCGGGTGGCCCATGTTCAAATACACCTACCAGAGCAACTTCAGCTTGGTTCGTTTATTGCATATTCTGGTCTCCCATGTTCAAATACACCTACCGGAGCAATTTCAGCTTGGTTCGTGCGCACAGAAAAGTTCGGCGCCAGCGATGATGGTTGTTTCTGCCGACAAATGTTAAGGAGGCGCAAGGATGTATAGGCGTAGGGAAAAGCATCGAACGACCCGAATGTTATTGCATATTCGGGTGGCCCATGTTCAAATACACCTACCAGAGCAATTTCAGCCTGGTTCGTGCTCTCAGAAGAGTTTGGCGCCCCGCGATGACGGGAGTGCCTGCCGACAAATGCTAAGTGCGTGGATCCATGAATCCATTATCCATCCCAAGTTCCTTACCATTCATTTGCCCATGTGAATCCATCATCCATCCAGATATCCCAACTCAATCTCTTTACATTGATTCCAACTCAAATCACATTCACCAGACGCTAAGATTTCATACAATGGCCATTCATTGGCATAGACACTACTGAGCACATACACACCACCACTGCCAAGCACCACCACTCCGCCATCGCCTCCGATTTTCAGCCCTCCACCTCCTCTTGCCCCACCACACACGTCGCTTTCGCATCCCCTCCCCATCCTGCCCATCCGCTAGTCACGATTGCACGGCCAGGCGTTGCAGGTGTTCCATGAACACCTGGAGAGACACGTCATCCGTGAGAATGACCTCTCCTCCTGGCACCGTTGATGCACTGTTGTATGTCGCTGATGGGTTAAGCTTCGCCAGCAGGAACCGGGCCTGCAATGCACATGCACATGGGTTGTGTATTGAATAGTTTAGAATCAAATATAAGTTCGAGCATATTCCCAGCACGGCATTTTCCAGAAATGGCAACGATATGCGGGGCCTGCCACACATACACACCACCCCCCATCGCCCACCCCCCCGTCACCCATCCTCCCATGGCCCATCCCCCATCGTGACTCCCTGTGTGCCGTCACCTGGCTGCCGTTCTGGTCGCAGTCCACGAGGCGTGGCGTGGGGAAGCGCTCTGCCATGATGCCCGCTGCATCGCTCTGCGGGGCTGCCAGTAGCTGCGCGAATGCCTGGTGGGGCAGAGGGCGGCAGGACAGACAAGGCACGCAGGCAGGGGAAGAGGACACGCAGCAGGGGAGGCGGTGATGCAAAGGTGGAAGCAGGGTGCCGTGCCAGAACACCACGAGAGTGGATAAATGGCACCGGCTTGTACAGTCACACATTGCAGAAATGGGCGCGTGGGTGACCAGATGGTTGGTCACAGCCGGTTGCGGCTGGCCTCTCACCTGGTGCTCGGGTTGGTTGTGGTAGCCAGCGTTGCGCCACTGGGCGATGGTGGAGCCGTGGAAGATGACCACTGAGAAGAAGGCGTCCAGCAGCAGGATGCGGTCCACTGCGATGGCTGCCACGTCTAGCAGCGCCGGCTCCGGTGGCGCGTTGAACGAGTAGGACGTGAGTGTGGGCTGACGGGTAATGGGAGTGAAAGCGGGAGGGGGGTGGGTTGGGTTGGGGGGAGTAGTAAGAGGAGGTGATGCGTCGAGAGGACAAGGATGATGGTAATGCGTGTTGAAGGAGTGGGAGGCAGTAGTGCGCGGAAGGGAAGTTATACTGAGAAACATTTAAGGTGGGTTGGAGGAAACGACACAAGGGAAAGGGAATCTCCATGCGCGCACCTGGATCATGACGAGGCAGTTGAGGACGTTTTCCCGGTTGAGCGCCATTCTGAAGTAGGCCGTCTCGTCGGGACTGCTGCCAAACACCTGCTCACATGCGCAGCATGAGGGATGTGCGAGTGGGAGGGCAGAGACGTGAGCGCAGGGGAGAAAAGCGTGCATATTTTCGGGGCAAAGAATGGGTTGTGGGGCATGCGGCACGGGCATGGGGGCGAATGGCATGGGCATGGGCGAACGGCTTGGAGCATGTGACACAGACACCTCCCCCCCACACAAACACACCCTCTCTCAGTCCCTCGCGCTCTCTCTCCATCTCACTCACCCCCCCTCACTCTGACCTGCACGAACTGGGAGCGGCGCAAGTTGAAGAGGAGCTGGGGGAAGATGGAGAAGTTGGTGTCCTTGTCCTAACCGCACCTACCCACGGACTTGATCCAGCTGACGCCTGCGCGGCCCACCTGCCCGCCTACCACAAGCAAGCCACCTGTACAAACGGCGAGGACCTGCACCCCACGCACCTGCACGAACTGGGAGCGGCGCAGGTTGAAGAGGAACTGGGGGAAGATGGAGAAGTTGGGCGAGAGCGAGAAGGAGGCGGGGTCGTCCTTGCGGTAGTCGCCAAACTTGTTGCACACGCGGATGAGCATGCGGTCCAGCCACCGCGTGGCGTCAAACTCCTCCTCCACCTCCATCTTGTGGCTCATCACCCGCGCCACCACCACTGCTGCCGCCTCCTGGTCGTACCCTGCCACCAGCTCCTGCAGTAGCACCAGGGGTTGAACGAGACAGAGACAAGACAGGCGGGAAGAGACACAGTGGCCGTGAGAGACATGCGGGGACAAGGAGCATGATGCGAGGTGAGGTGAGCAATGGAAGGGACGGGGCTGGGGAGGTGAAGGGGGGAAGGGGGGGGACGTACAGCAGTGGTGATGGAGCCGTCGACCCAACTTCTGGGTCAACCTTGTTGGTAGTGCGATGTGCGGCAGCAGTAATTGAAGCTCGGGCATGAAGAAGGTGAGCAGGAAGATTTGATTCAAGGGGTGGTGTGGGGGGGGAGGCGAGGGGGGGCGCACGTACAGCGGTGGAGATGGAGACGTCGACCCAACTTCTGGTGATTGTGGTGCAGCGCAGCCGTGTCTCGCCTGATGGGTGCTGGTAGCTGATGGTGGGTTGAGGAAGGCAGGGAGGAGAGGGCGGAGGGGGGGGAAACGGAGGTGACGTTTGGACCCCGTATGCCCCCACCCCAACCACAACACATCACTGATCTTAACATGCGGACCCACCCATACCACACTACCCACAACCATCCCATTCCATCCCACCCCACACCACACCACCCCACTCAACCAAACCCACCCCACCGCACCCGACCGCACCCCACCGCACGGCACCTGGTGGTGAACTGCAGGTGGAACTGCTGGGAGGCAGCGGTGGCGGCAGCGGAGGGGGCGCCGGAGGGCTGTTGAGCGGTGGCGATGTCAAAGAGCAGGGCGACGGTGGTGAGGGCGTCCAGCCCACACAGCTTCCACTGCGTCGTGTGACCCTGGCAGATGGGCGTGCCACTCGTTGATGGACCTTTCTGCAAGTGAGGGGAGTGGAGGGGAGGGACGAGTGGGGGCAGATGGGGAGAGTGGGGGGAGAGTGGGGGGAGAGTGGGGTGAGAGTGAGGGGGGACGGGGGTTGGAGAATGGGGGTGAAGTGTGGGGAGAGTGGGCGGGAAAGTGGGGGGAAAAGGGTGGGAGGGCAGGGGGATTGTTTGAGAAGAGTGGGCTGCGAGTGGGGGGAGAGTAAGGCACCTAGAAAACGCTTATTAGAAAGACAGAAACATGTAACAATCAACTTGCAGGGCGAAGATGGGTGGGCGAGGAGGAGAGCGGGAAGAAGAAGCAGCTTCACTGACCTTTTCTAGCGAGGCACAGGGGCCGATGGCCCCTTGCACCTTGATGTCCTTGGAACAGTGCAGCTCCAACATGCCACTGCACACACACCACAGCGCGCACGGGGAGGACATGGATGCAGGGGGGGGGGGGGGATGGGGGTAGCGGTGGGTGTTGAGAGGTGGGTTGGGTTTAAGTTTGGTGTTGGGTTTGGAGGGAGGAAACGAGGAGGCCGGAGAGGGGGAGAGGGGAGGAGCGGAGAAGAGGAGATGGAGAGAGGGTGTGTGCGTGACTGACTTGAAGGAGAGGCCAAGACTGGAGTCCCCCTGCTGGAAGACCCTCTTGAGCGAGTCCTTGAACACCGCGTGCCCGTAGCTCTCCGACAGCGCCACCAGCCCGCCCGTCCTCTCCACCGCCACCTTCATCTCCGCTATGCCCACCTGGGTGGGGGGGGGGGGACGGGTGGAGGTGGGAGCAGCGCGGTGGAAGGAGAGTGAGCGAGGGAGGCGGGGTGGGGGGAAACTGACAGTGGTGAGAGAGCAGAGAGAAGTTGCGTTTGTTTATGCGAAAACAGAGAGATGGGGCATAGCACGCGGCGAAACAGGGGGGGTTCACCGTGACAGCACACGCCATCTGTCAGTCAACACGCACCCACCTGGTCGAGCGCGGAGGCGAAGAGGTCGAGCACGTGGCCCTGCGCCACGAGCTGCTTGGCGAGCCCCTCGTAGAACTTGACGGCCTTGCTGTAGTGCGGCGCTGCATCCTTGTCCAGATCCTTGTGCGACCGGATGGGATCCGATAACTCCCGACTCACTATCTGCACGTGGGCGTGGGGGGTGGGGAGTGGGGAAAGGGAGGAGGGCAAGGAGGGGGGAAGGGAAGAGGAGGTTGAGGGGGGAAGGGATGGTGGAAGGATGTGGACAGACGGACAGAACTTGAAGGCGCTGCATCCTTGTCCAGATCCTTGTGCGACCGGATTGGCTCCGATAGCTCCCGACTCACTATCTGCCCCGTGCAGGAGCAAGTGTGGGGGGCCCAAGGGGTGGGTGGGTTGGGCGTGGGAGGGTGGGGTGGGAGGGGGGAGGAGAGGTGAGAATGGGAGGAGGAATGCAGGAGGAGAGGAGGGATGGAGTGACAGTCTGACTGCTGGAAACGAGGGAAGACACAGTGGCACTGGCGGCAGAGTAACTCAAAGAGCAACAAACCAGAGCAGAGGAAAGCACAGCACAGCACGGCACATCACACGCAGGACAGAGTAGGGCAAGGAGCAGCAGCACTGACCACGCCGGGTCCTTCAGTGCAGGGCCCGCCGACGAAGCTGAGTATGCGCGCGCCCGTGCCCGGCACGCACGCCCCCAGCAGCCCCACGGCCACTGTCAGCGCCGTGCCCGTGCACCGCGCTGGGCGCTTGTCCGCCGCCACTGGGAACGCATCCCGACTCAACTCGTCCAACACCTGGGGGGGGGAAGGAGGGCGCAGCAGAATTCGAAGGAAGTGGGGCGCAGATGGGGGTATGGAAGTGGGAAGCGGTTGGGGAAGAGGAAGAGGGGCGGAGTTGGGGGAGGGTAAAGAAGGGTAAGTGCGGGGTTGACTGTGAGACATAGGGAATCGGGGCGGATGCGGGGATCTGTTTGGAGCATGGGAAATGCTTGGCAACCAGATTCGTTAAGCGGCTCAGAGAATATTCCAGCACAAGAACTAACTTGGCATTGGGTGAGAGGGAGCAAATGAGGAGCGATGCGTCAGCACAGTCATGGATAGGAATGGTAGAGGGGAATGCAAGGTGCTTTTGGCGGTAAGGTGAAGTGAGAAAAAAGGACGTTACTGACGGGATGGAGGGTTGGCTTAAGACTGAGAGTGAGAGGGTGGGCTTGGAAGGTGAGTTTTGAGCCGACATAACGCAATCAATAAACGATGAGCAGTAGGCTAGGTGCGGACAGAACTCACTGTGGAGAGAGTGAATTCACACTCTTGTGCCGGCAGCAAGAACCGAGCCACGCTCCCCGGCGACACCGCCCCATGCCCCGGCCCTCCCGCCACTCCACCCTTCCCCCCGGGCCCTGCAGCGCCCATGGGCGGCCCTGCGAGCCCCAGCTGGTCCACGACCTGCTGCTGCGAGGCCTCCTTGCCGCCTCTGAAGACGAACATCTTGGGGCAGTCGCTGAAGCCCAGCTCGTGCACGTACACCAGTGACCCGTACGTTATCAAACCTACAAGCGCGTTCTCTGGGAGAAGCCCTATGGCCTGCGGGGCAGGGGGAGAGTGCCGGGCGCGTGGAGAGGGGGCGGGGGGAGGGGACGGGGAGAGGGGGTTGTGTTTTGGAGGAGTGGTGGGTGGGGAGGAAGGGGGTTATAAGGGTTGAGTAAGAGCAAAAGGTTGTGGCGGGGTAATCGTGGGTGCTGACGATGAGTTGATGGGAGGGATACGGGAGGGACGGGCGGGCGAACAACAGGCGGGAAGGGGAGAAGAGGGGGGGGAACCGCAACCAGTTTCCCTCCTGCTTACCCACTCTTCCATCATCTCCTCAAACTCCCCATTTCTATTTATTTCCCCCTCCCCCTCCCTCCCCATTCCCGCGTTCGCCCTTGCTCTTCCCACCGACTCCTCAACCCGTCCCCGCCCACCCCACCAACCTCTTCTGGCGGCGGTCACCTGCGAGACGGCGGTTTTGAGGTACCCCAGCTCCTCCTCGATGAGGCACGTGTCGAGCACGAAGAGGAAGACGGGCGGCGACGCGGGCGCGGAGAGCGGCAGCGAGTACTCGATGGTGGTGTACTGCGGGAACAGCTCCGCGGGCAGGTTCGACTCCGATATCGCCGCGTAGTGCGGCGGAAATTGGTTGCGCTGCGCGGGCGGGGGTTGGAGGTTGGGTGCGGGGAGGGAGAGGGGGAGCGGGCGAGGGGAGGGAAATGGGGGGAAGAGAAACGATGGGGTTTGAGACGGGAATGTAGGCCAGAGAGGAGGGCGGGTGGAGGGGGGACCGAGAGAAGAGGTCTTGGAGGGAGTAAATGCTGTTGGACTCGGGTCAGTCTTTGAGAACTCGCCATGATACGACTTTTTGCTTGCGTGCAATCGCATGCACCCGACTTGAAGCCAGTTTATTGAAAATTTCGACAGACTCGCGGGAAACGAGCTCGCTGGGACAAGGTCACGACGCGACGACTTAAAGAGGAATTAAACTACAACGAACATGACGGCTGAGGTGCCTGATCGCACGGCGGACACTGCGCGAGGTCGACGCAGATACTCGATCGCGAGGCGCAACAGTGGCGCCTTTCCCCTGCTGCCATCACTGATTCACTGCTACTAACCTGGTAGCAGAAGGGGCAGACCCACATCTTGCCAATGAAATCCACTCGCGCGAACGGGTTGAGCACGGCGAGGCACGTCTTGCAGCGGATGGGCTCGTACGGTAGCACGGGCATGTCCGGCAGTCGCTTCACGGGCGTGTAAAGCGCGGCGAACGGCACCACGCACTTGGTCGCCTCCACCTTGCTGTTGGGCCACACGTTCCACGTCAGCCGCACGCCGTCCACCGCCTCGAGATCCGCGAAATCCGGCGCTGCCATGACGGGCTGATGTGGTCGTTGCTGCTGCTAGGGCTGCTGCGCGTGCTGCGACGGTTTTAACGCGGTTCTGTTATGGATCGCGGGAATTTCGAGTGTGACACGCCAGCGACCAATCGTTTCGCGGACATGCGCGCGGGAAGGACACTGACAGGTGGAGGGACCCTCTCCGGTGGAAGGTTCGGTCATTCGACCGCGTTTATAGCCTCTGCCGAGAACATTATAATACTTTACTCAAAGAGTAATTTAGCTGTCTCAACAACCCTGAGCCATGCAGTCTGTTGGCAATTCCCGTGAGGAAATCGCACCAGTCGCACGCGGAGCTTTGTGCGACTAAAAGCGACGCTACCAGGATCTTGTGGGCGAGAACTTCTTGGAGTTGCAGCTGCCTTCCAATCAGCAACACGTCAAATACACCGGAGATTCTGAGGGTGTATCGCTGTACCATTTACGTGGTTCAGTACGGTGACAGACGCGGGAAATCAGCTTTCTTGCACCACCCTTAGTAACCTTTCTGAATCCATTCGAACCGTGCATTACGCACAGGTCATCCATCCATTCCTGACAGGTGATTCCAAAGCTCCAGGGGCGTTGGAACTTGGAACTAGGCTGCCAGGAGGTGGTGTTAGTGTAGGGCAAGGCAGGGTAAGTGGTCCTAGCTGTCACTTTCCTTTCGGGACGAGACGCTTTTCCGCCTCCGTCGTTCGTGAGTCTTTGTGACATGTGACTTGCCGTTAGGGCTATTTAAGCCTCTGTCCGTTGCTATTATCCTCTTGACTTTATTTTTCTCAGTCAGTGACTTCCAACAGTGACAAACTACTCCAACCTATGTGCGTCAGGCTTAGTTAAACGCTCACAAGTTTAAGTCGGTTGTCAGAGAGCATTTAAACGGTGCATTCTGAGGCGCATGAATCGATTCAAGCGCGGTTCAGGTCTCGATCATGCGTTTTCCTGAACCACAGCACAATCTGCGCGTTCGGCGACCTGTTCTTGCCGTTTAAGGCTGACCGAATTCGGCGCGCAATGGAGGGACTGAACGGCAAACACGGCGACGAGAACGGCGGGACGTTGAGTCGCCGAGATACGCAAGGGAACGACTCGGAAGTGGCGAATCTCACGAGTCGGAAAAGGGTGTCGGCGGCGGTTGGGGTGGAAGCGGCGAGAGGATACCGCGGCCCGCCACAGCTGCTGCTTTCCCCTCATGCGCCCTTTCCGCTTCCCCTTCCCCTTCCGCCCGGATCCAATCGCGACGCCGTCGAGCGATGGCTTCGCGGCGCCGTGGCGTCGTGCTTACGTCAGCTGTGCCGGATGACGCCCGACGCGCTCGTCCCTGCGGTGCCGTTTCTCGAGGCGCTCTGCGTGCGATGGTTGCTGCACGACGCGTGGCAGCTCGCCATTGGACAGCAGCGGCTCCAGTTCGGCGGATGCGTTGAAGCGGCGGAGAATGCGAGCAGCACGCACGCGGGCAGGTAGGACCGTGTGATCAGAAGTGGATGGATGGTGTGGATATGCATGTGGTAGGCATGGCGCGTAACAGGATTTGGTGCGGATAGGATGGCTTGATTATCCCCACCTCTTTTCTTTCTCTCTTGCTCTCGTACTCTCATGCTCCCTTGCTTCGTCTATCCACTGCTCGTACCCCACTCTCTCTCTTTCTCCGCACCTCTCTTTCCGCGCGCAGCTATTTATGCGAGGCGGAGCCCGTCCGCGCAGTCATTGCGCGCATCAAGGAGCACACCGCAGCAGCCCAGCGCCAACAGCAGCAGCAGCAGCAGCGGCAGCAGGAGGTGGAGGATGGTTACTGGGGCGAGGGTAAACAAGAGGAGCGCGAAGAGCAGACTAGTCTGTCAGACGCGCGTTTCTTCCTCGTGGGTGCGGGTGGCGAGGCCGAGAGCGGCGAGTGGCAGCGGGTGGTGGCAGCAGCAGTGGCTGGTGAGGTGGGCGCTGCTGTGATAGAGGTGGACGGCCCCTTGCTCTACTCGCTCTCCCATCTGCTGCTCCACGCACCAACAGACGCCGCAACCACCAGCAGTACCACGCCCACCACTGGGATTGCGGGAAATGTTTCGCCACCATCAGCAGTGACAGGTACAGCAGCAACAGCAGGAGGAGCAGCAGTAGCAGGTGCAGCAGGCAGCGAGGGCATGGACACAGCGGGTACCAGCCCCACCACCTCGTTTGACTCCCTCCCCTCCTCCGCCTTCTCCTCGCCATTCTTCTCCGCCTGTCCCTCGTCCCCCGCCTCCATCCCGTTCTCTGCCTCACCTCCCCCGCTCCGTCTCTCCTCTCCCGCCGAGGCACAAGGGCTTGGCACAGCAGTGGAGGGAGCCTGGCGCAGGGACAGCACCAAGGGCAGCAGCAGGAGTGGCAGCAGCAGCGGCAGTAGCAGTGACAGCGGCAGGAGTGGCAGTGGCAACAGCAGTAACAGCACCACGAGTGGGAGTGGCAGCAGTGGTGGCAGGGGCAGGGGCAGGGGCAGCGGGAGCAGCAGTGCTCGGGAGGTGGTGGCATGGGCGGTGCCGGAGCTGCTGTGTGTGCCGTGGGTGCATGCAGTGCTGCGAGCCATGGACCGAGCCAGGGCGGGCAGGAACCTGCTGCTCGCACGCATGCTGCTCGCCATGTGTCGCCAGGTTTGTCTGCACCCAACTCGCTCGCTCTGCTGTAATATGCACACCAGTTTTTTTTATATAGTGGCCGAAAGAGGCGTTGATTGATGGCTCTGCTCTGCATAGCCTCTCCTTCTCTCCCTCGCTCCTTTCCTTTCTAGCCCCAGTCCCTTCTCCCCTCCTCATGCATATCCCCCCCTGTGCCTCCCCTCGTCCCTCTCGTGTTGCAGCTGGCGGAGCAGCGTCCGGTGATACTCTTCCTGCCCCACGCGCACCTGCTCTCAGAATCCCACTCCGATTTCCTCCTCGCGCTCTCCATCGCCACCAAAGGTAATACCACCTCCATTTCCCCCTTGCCCTTGTCCCCATGTTGCTTCTTTCCGTTCCTGAATGTGCACCTCTCTATCTTACACTGTACCGTGCTTTGAGCTGCCGGCATTCATGTTGAATCTGTACGCGTGTCTTGATCCATCGGTTCATGCTCGCTTTGCGTTAACCTTGCCTGCCCTCCCTAGTGATTCGCATCTCTATCCCCCACATATCCGCCTTCCTCCCCCACCCTCCCCCTTCCCTTCTCACTCCCTACCCAAACACCTCTCACACCCCTCGTTCTCTGTCTGTCAGAGCTAACCAGCAGCTCGGGCTCTTCAAGTCAAGCACCGCACTCCTCCCCATGGCCCGTCATCCTCCTCGCCACTGCACCCATGCCACTGCCTGGTCCTGCCGCTTCACTCCCCCACAACCACCACAATCACCACAACCAACAGTACCACCACCACCATAACCAGCAGCAGCAACACCACCACCACAACCACCAGTTGCAGCAGCAGCAGCGTGGGTCAGAGGGCAGGCAGGTGTCTCTCTGGGCCTCCTTGGCATCTCTTCTGCCCCATGTGCCTCTGCTGGCACACCACGCCCTCAAGGGAGCATCGCCAAGCCAGTCTGCTCATGGGCCAGGCCAGTCTGCTGCATCTCTGCCCAGTGCACCGCCTTGTAGATCATGTCTGCACTGCATGAGCTCTTTCCTCACTTACCATTTTTCCATTCTGCTACGCTTTCTCACCTCAACTCCACCCACCTCAGCTCTGAGGAGATTTGTTTTTTCTCCTCGCATCTGTTTCTGTATTGTGCTTATCCTCCCGTTCTTGGTTTCCGGTGTGCTTGTCCATTCTTTTGGGTGCTTGTGCGGACTGCAGGTGTCCTCACGCCCTCCCTCACGCACCTGCTCGCCTCCCTCCTACGAGTATGCATCCGCCTCTTCTTCCTCCCCCTCATCGCTCTCATTCGCCTTGCTAAGTCCGCCAAGCTCCTCCCGGCGGCCCCTCCTAAGCCAGCCAACGTGGTGAGTGGTAACGTGCCAGATTGTGCATTTGCGGCTGCTTGTATTATGACTGATTACAGCGTGAGCAGCTCTTGGTTCCTGCTATAGTTGCTTTACCATGTCTGCACTGCACCCCCATTCCTCTCCTTTTTCTTTGATGACGTTGCCTCTCGGCAGCTGCCTGTGCAGGTGCCTCTACTGTTCGACCCGTTGGGCCAGGAAGGGGCGCAGTTAGCAGAGAGGGAGGAGGACGAGGAGGGAGGGGAAGTGGAAGGGAAGAAGGGAAGGGAAGCCGCTCAGAACCTAGTGAGGGTGGAGAAAGTGGAGAGAAACAAAGAAAATCAGAGAAGGGTAGTGAAGAATGCGAGGGAGGAATGTGTGGATGCATCGAACGTAGTGGCATTGCGCATGGCGTGGGAGGGGCAGGTGGCAGAGCTGAAAGAACGGCTGCAGGAGGCACAGGCGCAGCTGCTATCAGTGGAAGGGCAGGTGCAGCTGGAACAGACTTGGAGGGAGGATTTGCTACGGCAGGGCGAGATGTGGGAGAGGAAGGCGGAGGGGGAGGCAAGGGGGAGAGAGGAGGCTGAGGGCAGGGAGAGGGAGGTGAGGAGGGAGATGGAAGGGGAGAGGGAGAAGCGGGTGGAAGCTGAGAGGAAGGTGGGTCGTTTGTGTGAGGAAGTGGGGAGGATGAAGGGGAGGTTGGCGAGGGCTGCAGGGGAGGTTAGGAGGGTGGTGGAGGAGGGGAATGAGAAGGAGAGGGAGGTGAGGGAGGTTAGGGAGGAGGTGCAGAGGCTACAGGAGGAGTTGGTGGTGAGGGAAAAGGAGAGGGAGGAGGAGGTGCGAGAGGCAGAGGTGAGAATGGGTGAGCTGGGGAGACGGGTTAGGGATGCAGAGAGAGAAGCGGAGGAGTTGAGAGGTTTGGTGCGAGAGGAGGAGCGGAGGAGGGAGGAGATGGCTCGGGAGAGAGTGGCTTTGAGTGAGAGGTTGAGAGAAGCAGAAGAGAAGGCGAGGGAAGTGGAAGGGCTGAAAGCACGGGTGAGAGAAGCAGAGGCGAAGGAGGAGAAGGTGGAGGCATTGAGGGGGAGATTGATGGGAGTTGAGGCGATGGTGGGGGAGATGGAGGGTGTTGTTAGAGAGAGCGAGGAGAGAGTGAGGGAGGCCGAGAGGGTCAGTGTGGAGAGGAGAAAGGAGGTTAAGGGGTTAGAGGAGGGGCTTTCTGCTGCTGTGGCGAGAACGGGGGAATTGGAAGAAGAGGTAAGGGAGAATGGGGAGAGAGTGAGAGAGAGGGAGGAGAGAGTGAGGGAGGCAGAGAGAGTCAGCGGGGAGATGGGAAGGGAGGTTGATGTTTTGAAGGAGAGGCTCAATGCTGCTGTGGCGAGAGTGGGGGAGTTGGAAGACGAGAATAGGGAGAGTGGGGAGAGAGTGAGAGAGGCAGAGAGAGTTAGTGAGGAGAGGGGAAAGGAAGTTAAGGGGTTAGAAGAGAGGCTTGCTGCTGCTCTGGCGAGAGTGGGGCAACTGGAAGAGGAGATGAAGGAGAGTGGGGAGAGAATGAGGGAGAGCGAGGAGAGAGTGAGGGAGAGCGAGGAGAGAGTGAGGGATGCAGGGAGAATTAGTGGGGAAAGGGGAGAGGAGGTTAAGGGGTTAGAAAAGAGGCTTGCTGCTGCTGTGGCGAGAGTGGGGCAACTGGAAGAGGAGATGAAGGAGAGTGGGGAGAGAATGAGGGAGAGCGAGGAGAGAGTGAGGGAGAGCGAGGAGAGAGTGAGGGATGCAGAGAGAATTAGTGGGGAAAGGGGAGAGGAGGTTAAGGGGTTAGAAAAGAGGCTTGCTGCTGCTGTCGCAAGGGTGGGGAATCTGGAAGAGGAGATGAGGGAAAGCGGGGAGAGAGTGAGAGAGAGCGAGGAGAGTGTAAGGGAGGCAGAAAGGGTTAGTGGGGAGAGGAGAAAGGAGGTTAAGGGGTTAGAAGGGAGGCTTGCTGCTGCTGTGGCGAGAGTGGGGGAACTGGAAGAGGAGATTAGGGAGAGTGGGGAGCGAGTGAAAGCGAGGGACGGGCGGGCAAAGGTGCTTGAAACGATGGTGGGGGAGTGTGAGGGGCGAGCGAGAGAGAGCGAGGAGAGGATGAGACATGCTGAAGGGAAGTTGGAAGCGGTGAGAAAGGAGCTGGCAGTGGTGGAGTGGAGTAGGAGGGAGTTGGAAGGTATGAGGGAGGAAGCACGTGTGCGAGAGGAACAGTGGAGAAAGAACGAGGAGGGGTGGCAGGGGGAAGAGAGGAAGTGGAAGGGGAAGGTGGATGAGTGGAGAGCACTTGAGGACATGTGGAGGACGAAAGAGGAGGAGTTGAGTTTGAAGGTGGAAGAAGAGAGGGCAGTGGTTGATAGACTGAGGAGGAGAGAGCGAGAGGTGGAATTGGAGAGGGTGAGATGGGAGGAGCGGCAGAGGGAGAGGGAGAGAGAGGCAGAGGTTCGGTTGCAGGCTGAAGTTGGGAGGCGGGAGGAGGTGGAGAGGCAGGTGGCTGGGCTGAAAGCACGCGTGCGAGAGGAATCAGAGAGAGTGCGGGCTGCACTGGTGGAAGGGGAAAGTGGGAGGAGGAGAGTGGCAGAGGCGGAAGAAATGGTGAAGGAGGCAGAGAGGCGGGTTGCAGAGGCGGTTGAACGGGCTGAGAGGATGGAGAGAAGGGCGCGGGAGATGGAGGAGAGGCGGGAAGCGGTGGAGGGGGAGTTGGAGGGGTTGAGAGGGATGGTGCGATGGGTGATGGTGAGTGTGGGGGTAGCTGTAGGAGAGGGGGAGTTACAGGGTGGGTGCAAGGAGGGGTTGGAGAATATGGCTTGGCAGTGGAAGGAGGAGGTGAGGGCGAGGAGGGAGGAGGTGGTTGATCTGAAGAGAGTACATGAGGAGGAGAGAGCACAGTGGGAAGAGGAGGTGGAAGGGTGCAAGCGTGCTTGGGAGGAGGAGAAGGGGCGGTTGCAGGGGGAGGGTGAGAAGAGGGTTCAGGCGTGGACGGAGGAGGAGGTGGAGCGGAAGCGAGAGGTGAGTGAGTTAAAGGCGAAGGTGAGTGAGATGGGGGAGATGGTGGGTGCGATGAGGAGGGATGTGGAGGAGGCAAGGAGGGTGGCAGAGGGGGAGAAGGGCAGGCGAGAGGCCGTGGAGGCACAGGCGAGGGTGCTTCTGGAGAAGGTAGAACTGATGAGGCAGAGGCGGGCGGCAGGGAAGAAGCGGCAGGATCTGGGGAAGGCTGTATCTGGGGTGGTGGGAGCAGCGGGAGAAGACAGTGGGGTGGGTGCAGGTTCACCAGGGAAAGGCGAGGGTCAGGTGGAGGGTGCAGAGAGAAGGGGAGGTGGGGAGGGGGGTGGAGCGGGAGGGGGGAAGAGGCGGTGGAGGGAGGAGGTGGCAGTGCTGTTGGGTCGAGTGGAGCGGATGGGGCGGGAGAGGGAGGAGGCGGAGAGGGCGTGGGTGGGGCGCATGGCAGCCGTGGAGATGCGCAACGTGGTGATGGGGGTGGAGCTGGCTGCCGTGGAAAGAGAGAGAGACGCGCTGCTCAGCACCCTCATGGGGTCTGCTGCTTCTGCCCGTGGGGTCGCTCGTGGTGCTTCAGCTGCTGGGATCGCACTCTCTCGTGGCGCTTCAGCCGGTGTTTCTTGTGGTGGTGCCGCTTCTCGTGGTGGTGCTTCTCCAGGGCTCTTGCGCACTGTGCCTTCCTCCTCGCCCTCTTCACCCTCCGTGTCCCCTTCACCCCTCCACGCTTCTGCGTTCTCGCGTGTGCAGCCAACCCGGCTCTTTGCTATTGGTGGGTTGATTGGGTCCGCAGACGGTGATAATGCTGCTGATTATGCACCTGCTGCTGTTGCTGCAGCTGCTGCTACTGCTACCGGCAGTGCTGTTGGAGGCAGTGGTGAGGGGGCTGTTGCGAGTGGTGAGGGGAAGACTGGTGTGCTTGCAGTGAGCCGCAGCATGAGCAGTGGGTCAGGGAGAGGGAAGACAGGAGGTCATGCATCGGCATCAGCAGCAGCAACAGCAGAAGCAGCATCAACGCTAACAGCATCATCACCCCTGGCAGCAGCAGCACCTGCAGCAGAGGATGAGAAGGAGGGGCTTGGACCGCGGTGGAGCAGTCTGGCGACAGTTTGGCCTCTATCGTGATTGCGGCGTGATGAAATGCCCTCTGAGTGCTGCTAGGGATGTGTTCTGCAGGATGCAGGTGGTGGTGTCATGCAGATCAAGGCTGTCGTTCCTGTGCCTCTCCATGGCCCTCACCAGACAGTTACCAGAAAAGAGTTGTGCCGCATGTGCAAATCCTGCTGCTGCTGCTGCTGATTGCAGTAATAGCTGCTCCTTTTCTCCATCGTCTGTCTCGCCTCCACCCGCCCGACCACAGCCATCCATCCATGCTACCACTGAGGTGTTAAGCCATCAGCTCCGTCCGTCACTGCTGCCTGCAGCATTGTTGTGAAGTTTTAAACCGACAACTTGCGCTCTTTTACAGTGTTGTGCAGCAAGGCGCTGCTGGAAACTCCCTTTCCCCTTGCCCTCTTTCACTGTCCTGTGTAGGGGGTCGACACCTACTCCCACAAGAGCTTAGCTGTTGTTCAGGATGTTTGCTTTGCATATAGAACAAAGACGATAAAACATCCACAGCACTGATACGGAAGGGGAGAACCAGTCTCCCAGCACATACAATAAGGCAAGAGACTCCCCCTAAGTCCAAGGAATCAACTAGAAGTCCTTCCTTAGGGTGGTCTGGTCTCCATTCAGCTCTACACGTCAGAGGGGCCAGTAACGACCCTTCGCTTACTGGTACGGTATCTATTCAGGTTTACCTACATTGCCAAGGGCCAGGATACTACTGTGGAGCTCTGGTGTCAGGTCGTATCCCTGGCTAGTGTCAAGATACTGTTGGTGTCAAGCGGGAAATTCGCTTGACACCAGGTGGAGCCGCGCCCGCACGCGGCTCCAGCCTGGTGTCAATGTTGGGCACATTGGGCAATTTCCCGCGATCAGATTGGTCGGTTTAGCTGACACCAGGAGGACTAGTCCTCCATGCGTTTTCCGAGATAGTGTCATGACACTAACCACTCTTGACACTAGCCAGGGATACGACCTCAGTTCAGCAGACGCACCTATGGTACCGTAGCATTGTTTAGCACCACACCTGTGGTTCAGCACAGGCAACTGTACCGGTAGTGTATGTTGCTAACCACTCAACTTCATTATCTTATTATCATGTGAACAGGTGTACAGAATTGCTTAGCAGGCTGGTAGCTGATGCAGTAGCAAAAATGTTTATCAATAAAAACACTGATAGGTAGGTACAAACAGGCTATTTAACTCTAATGGGCCTGCTGCTGGCCAATCAAATGCAGCCAGGCGTCAGACCAGGAACCAAGAGTCATTTCTGCAGCTGCCAAGTCAACCAGTACGCCACATGCAGCAACGTGCCAGACCAGGCAGGTGAGAAGTCAAATGAGATGTGGCACACAAAAGCAGCCACACTTACAGAAAATGGCATGCGGTGAAGGCAGGCCTGAGAGTGTCGCACAAACAGCAGAATTCACCCACTTGAGTAGCTCGGTCGGTTGTGGAAGAGTGGAGGGGGGTGTGAGAGATGAGGGAAATGAGGGGGTGGTGGTAGGGGAGGGGAGGGAGTTGAAGGGTGGATGTGGGAGGAATCAGCGAGGGGAAAATTGAAGTATTGGAGGGGGGAGGGGATGAGGGGTGAGTCGGAAAGCGGGGGTGGAGGGAGAGAGGGGGGGAACAGAGTGAGACAAGGGGAGGTGAGGGTGAGCGTGAAGGAAGAGAACAAGAGAGGCAGCAGTGATATGAAGGGGAAGCTAGAGCGAGGAAAATGAGGGGAGAGCAGCGGAAATGAAGGGAGAGCGGGGGAAACGAGGGGAGAGTGGGGAATATGAGCGAGTAGGTGAGCTGAGAGATGCGTGGCGTTTCTAGGCCAGAACACAGGGAAAAAAGGGAGAGAAGCGGAAGCACGGGAAGGGAGGAAAGGAGGGGGGAGGGAGAGGAAAAGACGTTTCTAGGCTAGACCACAGGGAAACAAGGGAGAGAAGGGGAAGCGGGGGAGGGGGGGGAAAGAGGTGCGATAGGGGAGGGGAGAGGGGGGGGGGGGTTGACGTTTCTTGGCTAGGTCACGGGAGGGAAAGGGAGAGACAAAAAAGCGGGGAAATGGGAAGGGGGAGGGGAGCTCAAAGGGTGGCCGCTTCGCCTTTACTTTCCGCCAATCCTCTCCGTCCTCAATCATATCACTTCACCCGTGTATTCCTTCTTTTCTCCCCTCCACCCACCTCCCGGCCTCCCTTTTTACCGTCTTGCGTCCAGGGTACCATCGACGCGCACTAGAATCCAGAAAGATGAAGGGGAGAGCGGAAACGGGAGGAGGAAGCGCAAAACAAGGGGAGAGTGGCAGCTTCGCCGTTTCGCCAGTCCTTACCATCCATTTCAACATCTTCTCCCCTCCACTCACCTCGCGCCCTCTTTTTTTCCGTCTTGCGTCCAGGATACCGTCGATGCTCCGAGGTCGTCGAAACGCGCTGTATAATCGACGAAACGCGCTACCTTAAAGATGCGTCCGAAATCGACGCTACTAATTCGTCCAGTAAGGATTCCGTCCGCATCATGTGAATAGAAGCCAGATCTGGATCGCGCAACTTCTTACCGATACTGCGACATCTTATCATAACTGATACAGCTTGCACGCCAACAGACGCCTGAAGCGACAGTAAGTACCACCGAGAAAGTGAGCAACACTTGCTACATCGTCAAAAAAAAATCTGCCATGAAAAAGCTGTACTCAGATCAAGTACCGCGCTGAGGTCCGACCTAACAAGAATCATCCATGGACACTAACAAGGTGAGCGGCGAAACTAGAACTGAAAGCAGATTAGGTCGAGAAGTCACACCCTCGCTATTACTTTCTGGACAATGACGGGTGAGGGATTAGGCGTGGCAGGTTCGGAAAGTCGAGGTTCGGGTTGTTGATAATGCCATGGTGATCGTGCCAGGGTGTCAAAACCACCCTTCATTCCATTGGTTCACGTAAATCTTTTCTCATCCACCCAATGTTTTTCCTGCTGCCCAGCCAGCCGAACTTTTCAGCACCACGCACGAATTCCACGACCAAATCAAAGCCGTCCCGCACCTCACGCCGAACTAAAAAAAACTCATCTATGCTGTACGATTTCCCACAAAAAAAACTAGTGACCCAACTAAAGATAGTGCCACGTCAACCACCTCCTAGAAAGTTCGAGCCTGCCCTTCTCCACCAGCACGTTCAACACACCCCCCCCTGCACAAATACGCGCCCTTAGCAAAATCGTTTGCATATGGACAATCAAAACCAATATGCAATTGTCAACCCAACTGTGTACTCTACCATGAAGGTATTCAACATGGGTTGGGCTGGATGGTCATTTTGGATCCTGAGGTGTATGACACGGACAGATTTCCCGCCATCGCTTCAACTGGAGCCCTCCCGCACACACCTCAAAACCGTTTCAACTTGGCAGTGTTCGTGCAAGCCTAGAGATATCTGTTCGCGTTGACGAAGGGCAATTTTCAGTAACCAATGGGTTCGCCAATTCGCAAGAACCTGAGTTGGCTGGCCTCCTCCTTCAAGCAGATGATGACTCCACAGCTGCTCTGAAGCTTGTCTCTACCGCCGCTTGTGTCTCTACCGCCGTCTGAACCGCACTGACTCCGCGAACAAATGCAGGGGGGATGTCACGATCGACTTCCCATCCCAGTGCAATGCAAATCCAGTAAAATCTTTTGAACCATGTTCAACCAGATTGGACCATCCGTCAGGCATCCGACATCCCTCCATGTTCCCGCACTCATCAGATCTGCACAATCGCGAAATGACAAATACGTCGCCTTCCACGCAATGCACGAATTTCTTTCGCGAACCACGTCGCCACTCACCTCTGAGATTGTGGCTGCAACACGGTTTGGCGAAAACTCAGTTTCTGAATGCCACCGAGGAACGGCTGACAGCACAGGTTACTTGTGAGCTCGCCAATTCGCTAAACCATGACCCCAGCCTCTCCTTCTGGCAGATGATTGATTTTACACCTCCTCCGTCGCTCCTCTCTACGGCTGCTTGTGTCAGACCCAACCCAGACAGATCTTCAGTTCCCTCCCACAACTCTTCTGCCAGCCGCCTCCTAAGCACTAGAGCGGCTCAATTTAGCAGCACGCTTCGGGAAACGGATCGCGGCGGTTGGATGAGCGGAAGTTCTATAGACCACGTCATTAGATAATCGAATTTTGTGTTGCCACCGTGTTTTGTTTCTGGCCGTTGAAACAGCATACATGTCCCACACTGATGACATAGGATAGGGTAGGCGGTCCAATTAGACGGGGGGTGTATTTGGCGGTCCAATCAGACGTGTGGTTCATTTGGCGGTCCAATCAGAGCTGGGGCCATGCTTTTGTCGGCGATTCGTTATGATCCACCATATTCCAGGGTGGCATGTTTGGGACCACCGTCACAGCCAGCAAGGCAGATTTTGAACCGCTGAATGTAATCACCGAATAGCGCATCACAACGGTCCGCGATCAGACATTCCAAGCATCTTCAGGCTCACCTCATTTTCCGGCGCGTCTTTTTCAGAATATTAGTCAGTTTCCGCAGCCTTCTACGCATTTTGCCAGTCGAGCTTGGCTTCCGCTCTACCAGTTTAGAACGATCACCATCTTCTCACGTTGACACCATTCAGCCTGGCCTGGATCGTATGTGCGGATCACGGAGCTTCATAACCTCGACCGTGGGATTTTCCTCAACGTAGCGAGTCAACTTCGCATGTCGCCGATTTTGACGTCAGGTACAACAACCATCCGTATTACGTTTTCGTATCAGCTTTCTGCTTCCGTTAATGCACGCGGTCTTCAGTTTGTTTCGACGCCGATTCTGACAATGGTGCTCGTGTTGTACTATGCGCAGGACACCACGGTCGTTATCGGATCGTCGTGGATCTGCATCTTCATAGACCTCGTCGCGACGCGAGCTACGGCGTGGCAGAAGCGACATCGATCTCCCCGACTTGTGACGGTGAAGGTTGAATGTATCACCTTTCACCACCACTCACCACAGAGCCTTCCCCCTGGTAAAGGTTTGGTAAAGGTTTGGTAAAGGTTTGGTACAGGTTCGGTTAAGGTTCCCAAGGTGTTTGGTTGGTACTGGCTCCGTGGTGGGTCTTTCACGTTTCTTTCACGTTTGCAGTCTTCATTTCCTTTTGCTTTCTTCACTTCCGTTTACTGACTTTATGTTTTTCTTATACGTGCAGGTGCTATTGGATGCTGCTAGGCGCACTTTCGAAGATTTTATAGGAGCAACAGCCTTCGGGGCTCTCCATGCTTCAAGGCGTACAACAGAGGAGCAGCTCCACGAGTGAAGGTTGAACGTATCAACCGCACTCTCCACAATTCACTGAGCCACCCCCCTGGTTGAGGTTAGGTACAGGTACAGGTTTGGTAAAGGTCCCCCTTAAGGTTTTTCGGTTGGTATTTGGCTCTTTTTTTTCACGCTTCTTTTCGTTTTGCATTCTTTATTGCTCGACCTTCACTAATTCTTGTTTGTTGTCATACCTGCAGGTTCTATCTGAGGGTCTGCTGGAATGACTTCAGAGGAGCAACATCGTTTTTGGCGTCCTTCCATGCTTCGTGGCGTACAACAGAGGAGCAGCTCCAGGGCAGGTGAAGGTTGAACGTATCAACCACCCACTCCACACTCCTCGGAGCCACCCCCCTTGGTTCAGGTCAAGGTGATGGTAAAGGTTGAGGTTTGGTAATTGGTAAAGGTTTCCCTAAGGTTTTTTTATTGGTATTGGCTCTGTAGGCAGTGCACACCTGCACCACACTTGCAGCACCGTCCGTTTCTGCATGATCTGTTCACTGCTGTTTACTAACCTGGTTACCTTGATCTCCTTGCAGGTTATATTCGAGGTCCTTGTGCCACGCTCCAATTGTGCTCAGAGGAGCACCACACTGCCAAGCTCCAAGGCGGGGTGAACGTACCTGCCAACAGCACCTGGCAGGTGCCTCCCCTCTGTCCACCAGCAGTAAGTCCCGTTTCACTCTTTCTTTTTTTCACTTGCTGCATGTTTGGACGTTTTCGTCTGCTGACTTTTCTAACTTGGTTTTCCGTGTCTTTACTTGGCAGGTTGCTTTATCAAGGGTTTCAGCATGGCCAAGATTTATGGGAGCATCATGGCCTGCTGAGGCGCTTCAAGGCTCAACAACCATGGCAAGATAAGTTGTCAATTCCAGCCTCTTCACACGTTTCATAGTCCATAGAACCACCCCCCCTGGTACAGGTTGAGGTTTGGTTAAGGTCCCCTTAAGGTTGAGGTTTTTCAGTTGGTACCAGGTTCATTTGCAATGCTTAGTTCATGCTTAGTTTACTGCTGTTTACTAACCTAGTTTCCTTTTATCTCCTTGCAGGTTCTATTCAAGGCCCTCGTGCACATGCTCCAGATGGTGTCAGAGAGCACCGCACTGCCAAGCTCAGGCGGGGTGAACGTACCTGCCAACAGCACCTGGCAGGTGCCTCCTCTCTCTCCACCAGCTGTAAGTCTCGTTTCACCCCTCTTCGTTTTAGTCACTTGCTGCATGTTGGTTCGTTTTCCTTCATTGACTTAATTTACTAACTTGGATTTCCTGATTTCACTTGGCAGGTTGCTTCACCAAGGGATTTCAGCATGCTCAAGACTTCAGATCCATGGGAGCACCATTACCTGCTAATCGCCTCAATGCTCAACCTTGGCAAGATAAATTGCCAATTCCAGCCTTTTCCATTGCTTTCAAGCTTAGAACTTTTTTTTTTTCAGATTATGCTTCAATTCCCCATTGACTGACTTTATATTTCGCCTCATGGCAGGTTTTTTTTTAGTTCTCCAAGCTCCCTCTGCACGCCCATGGATCCCCAAGACCTTGCGCTGCACTCCACACTCCAAGCTCCTTAACCTCAGATAAGTTTCAGCCCTTGCCTCCATTATTTATGCACATGGTTTAACGCTCCTTACTTTGCTGCGCATTCCCCTTCGTCTGCATCCACGCTTGCTGATTCCTTTGCTTTATTCAAGTTGTGGCTTCATGATGATCCTGTTCACTGACTTGGTTCGTTTATCTCCTGACAGGTTCTCTCCAAGGGCTCTCTTCAATGCATCTCTTCACGACCATGAAGCCTCAAGTCCCTGCGCACTGCTCAACGCCTTCAACTCCCCAACTGCAGATAAGTCTCAGTCCTTTGCGCCTAGTCGGTTTTGCTAAACCTTTTTTATGAATTTGTGTTCGTCATTTTGCTTTGTCGCATGCTGCCTCCTTGCTGTTTTTTAAGATCCTGGGCTAATCTTTTCCTTTCTTACCATGCAGGTTCCTTTATGGCTGTTGAAGGTTGAAGGCAGTGCATGAGAGGGGTTGAACCCATGAGCATTGGGCTAAGCACTCGATTCCGGGCCAAACCGGACTGGTTCTGTCCCCCTCCGCCCCCGCCAAGTGCCAACACTGTCTGGCCAGCAGTTGTCATTTGGTGGAGGTGGGGGTGAACAGAGCCTGTCCCTAGTAGGGCTCCCGCATGTCTTGGGCGAAGCAATGCTCATGGCTCAGCCTTCCTCTCTGCCTGTTGCGCTGCCAGTCCATGCCGGGGTGGGCATGGATGGCATGCTGCCACTAGCAAGGATATTAGCAGTACCTTTAACCAGGATTCATCAGCTTGTTACTGTATGTTTAGGCTGAGAAATAATGGACCATATTTAGTGCACTGTAGGATCATGAGCCTGTTGTTTGTACGCTTCCTCTGGGACAATTTCTAAAGAGAATGCAGGTGTGATGGTATGGATGGAAGTATAATGTATACAAAGAAATCCCACACATGAACATGTATCAGGATAATCAGACTTGGTTCACAAAATGAGTCTAAACAGTTTGCATCACAGTTTATATCGGTGATTTGCATTGACGAACTGCCTTTCCGTTCCCCATTCTCCGTTTCTGAATTCTCAGCCATGGCAGACAAAGCGTCAAACATCTGGGCAGAGAGCGCAGCGGCGGAGAGCAGTGGGCACAAGCGGAAGGCGTCCCTTCCGTCCGCACGAAAGCAGAATGAGTGATTCTTTCCAATCTCTCTCATTCCAAGTCTGTTGTGAACCAGCGAGAATGACCCGCCCTCAGCGTTCCTAGCGACCTTGATCTGGACGAAACCCGAGCGTGCGAGTGAGCCAGAGAGCCATGGCAGTAACAATCGCTCTTCGCGCTGTCGCGAGCGATCGCACGAAACACGGTAGAGAGGGTCGACCCGATACTACTAGTCACCGAAGTAGGGGAGTGCTAATACATAATGCGCTACCTAGTGCGCTGCCTAATGCGTTAATTAATGCGCTGCCTATTGCGCCGCCTATTGCGCCGCCTACTAATGCGCTACTGCTACTGCTACTACTTCTGACAGCCGTCGCGGGGACGTGGACGGTTTCGCCGCGATCGCACATGGGCGTCGCCGTCGTCGTCGCAGCGGGGCGGCCGTCGCAGCAAGGCAGCGCGTTCGAGTGCGACGAGTCGCAGACCGCCATGTACTCGACGTCGTTCGATCCCTGTACTCCCCCTCCCCCTCTCCCTCCCCCTCCCCCCCTCTCTCCTTTCCGCCCTTCCGCGGAACGATCCTCGTGTTATTTTTCATCATACAATTGGGGGCGTTAGTGACTTATTAGCTTCTAACGCTTTAGCCAAAGCTTAGTGATTCGGGTCTTGGGCTTTAACTTCAAAGTATGGCTGCCGGGTTGATATGATATGCAATTATTGGCATTAACAAAGATCCTAAGACTATTGCAAATCTTCTTCTGCGGATGCGCGCCTACTCTCACTCACCTCCTCACGCGCTATCCAGCTCCCTCGTCCCTCCCCCACCCCCTTCTCCCTCCGCTAAAACACGCGCGCCTGCACCTGATTCCCCCATTCACTCCCGCTCCCCCCTTCTCCCCCTCTTCCCCCCTCCCCATGCTCCTTCCTCCGCGTCGTCCCCCCAGCCGCGGCGCCATCCGCGCGGTACTCGCCATCGGGAATTGCCTGAGCTGAGCAAAGCGCGCCTCCACCTGGCTCCCCCTGTTCCCCTTTCCCCCTCTCCTCCGTCAGCCGCGGCGCCATCCGCGCGGTGCCTCGCCGTGGGGAATCTCTGGGAGCAGCTGAGCAAGGCGCCACTGGGGGCGCACGCTCGTGCTGCCGCGTGTGCGCAGCAGCCGCATCGGCGGCAACAACCCGCCACGTGGCATGCTCCCCGCGTGCGCGTATTTTGACACGGTGCTGATGGGGCGGTTCGTGCCGTGGGTGCGCGAGGAGTACCTCTGGCGGACAGTGGCGCCCGCTTGGGAGAAGGGGCACGGGGGAGCGGGGGCGGGGGAAGGGGAGGGGGACGCGGGGAAACGGGCAGGGGGAGGAGAAGGGGGAGGAGGCAGAGGAGGGGTACGAGGGGAAGAGGGAGAAGGGAGAAGAGGTGGAGGAGGCGAGGGGAGGGGGTGGAGGAGCGGCACGGTTCTGCTGGATGACTTGAGAGGGCAGCGATGCAACCTGGTGCGCTGCCAGTGATGGGTGGAAGGACGGTGCAAGGAGGGGTGTGCGCTGGCCGTCGTTGCTTCACAACCCCATGCTCTTCCTTCTCTGGCATGTGTGCTGGCATGTGTGCTGGCATGTGTGCTGGCATGTGTGCTGGCATGTGTGCTGGCATGTGTGCTGGCATTGGTTACGGCTTGCTGTGTGCGCTGCTGCAAGTGGGCAATGGTGATGTGGTGGTGCATGCATGTCCCCGTGTGGTGTGTCTCTGAACGCGGATCATGGCGTGTGTGCGAGCCGAGCCCTCTGCACTGCCCCCTGGTGCACTGCACTTGCCTGTAAACGCAGCTTTCTACAACGGGAACATGTCTCAGGTCCCCGTTGCACGCGGTGATGATGCTCTTGTTGTTGGTTCTGCTGATGTTGATGCTGCTGCTGCTGCTGGCGCTGGTGCTGATGGTCAGTTGAGGCGTGGTGGGGTGGGTGGGGAGCAGCAGCAGCAGCAGCAGCGGCAGCAGAAGAGGTTGGGAGCGGTGCAGATGGATGAGAACATGGAAGATGCATTTCAAGCCAATGCTGCTGCTGCTACCGGCGATGCTGCTGCTGCTGCTACCGGCGATGCTGCTGCTGCTGCTACCGGCGATGCTGCTGCTGCTGCTACCGGCAATGCTGCTGCTGCTGCTACCGGCGATGCTGCTGCTGCTGCTACCGGCGATGCTGCTGCTGCTGCTACCGGCGATGCTGCTGCTGCTGCTACCGGCGATGCTGCTGCTGCTGCTACCGGCGATGCTGCTGCTGCTGCTACCGGCGATGCTGCTGCTGCTGCTACCGGCGATGCTGCTGCTGCTGCTACCGGCGATGCTGCTGCTGCAGCTGCTGGGAGTGCAAGGGGCGAGGAGCAAAAGCTGGCCATGCTCTGTGACGCCTTCCCTTCCTTTGACTGCTCTGTCGTTGCTGCCTTCTTGGAGGTACGGGGAAACACGCACACAGCCTTTGCTGCCTCCTCACTCCGCTCACAACCGCTCCCCTCCAACTCCCCCTCTCTCCCCCCCCTTCTCTCCCCCACCCTTCTCGCCTCTGCGTTTCTCATGCCTCAAAGCACCACCATATGCACCACACGTGCCTTCCGTGCTGCCCTCTATTGTAATAATTTTCCTCTCTCCCGCCCCTTTTACAGCACCCTTCCCCGTGCCCACACCACAATACAACCTCTTTCTCTCCTCCTCTTACCCATCCACCTTGCTCCCACTACCCCCTCCATCCACCCTACACGCCTATATATACATCTTCCACAGTCTCTGGATGGCGACATGGATGGAGCAGCAGACGCACTGCTGGCTCAGGAGACAGCAGCAAAGGCCGCCGCCCCCTCTGCCCTTCCTCCCTCGGCTGCTATTACTGCCGCCCCTTCTCCTGCTGCTGCTGCCGCTGCTCCTGCTGCGGGTGCTGCTGCTGGCGGTGGTGGGTCGGCAGCAGGCAGGCGTGCAGGGCGTCAGTTGAGCGAGGAGAAGGAACAGGTGAGAAGAGAATGGTGAAGAAGTTACGATACGAGGGACGCTGGGTGGGTGCAAGACAAGGGGAGGGGGAGGGGGGGGGGGGGTGGGGAATGGGGTGGGGGTCAAAGGGAGAGGGGATGAGGGAGGAAAGAGTTGGTGACTACTGCCTTGCATGCCCGCTATCATGCACCCCACCCTGCCTGCACTCCCCTTCCATCCACCCCTTCTCCCCTTTTCCACCCCTTGTCCACCTTCCCCCGCTTTCAACCCCTTCCCTTCCACCCGTTTGCCCCTTCCACACCCTTCCCCATTTCCTCACCTTTCCCCTTTTTGGCCCCTTCCGTTCCCTTCCGTTTCCTTTCCCTCTTTTTTTCACCTTTCCCCCTTTCCATCGCTCCTCCATCCCTTCCTGCTACACCCGTGGCATCTGTTCTGTTGCACCTCTTACACCCCGCCTTCTCCTCTCCCCCGGCCTTTCCCCCCGGGGCAGGGAGGGGGAGTGGAGGAGAGGGCGGTGATGGAGCAGCTGTCGCTGCTGTACCCGCGTGTGGCCGTGCCGGCTCCCTCAGGTGTGGCACCTGCACCTCAAACCTGCACCTCAAACCTGCCCCTCAAACCTGCACCTCAAACCTGCCCCTCAAACCTGCACCTCAAACCTGCACCTCAAACCTGCCCCTCAAACCTGCACCTCAAACCTGCACCTCAAACCTGCACCTCAAACCTGCCCCTCAAACCTGCCCCTCAAACCTGCCCCTCAAACCTGCACCTCAAACCTGCACCTCAAACCTGCACCTCAAACCTGCCCCTCAAACCTGCACCTCAAACCTGCACCTCAAACCTGCACCTCAAACCTGCCCCTCAAACCTGCCCCTCAAACCTGCACCTCAAACCTGCACCTCAAACCTGCACCTCAAACCTGCCCCTCAAACCTGCACCTCAAACCTGCACCTCAAACCTGCACCTCAAACCTGCACCTCAAACCTGCCCCTCAAACCTGCCCCTCAAACCTGCACCTCAAACCTGCACCTCAAACCTGCACCTCAAACCTGCACCTCAAACCTGCACCTCAAACCTGCACCTCAAACCTGCACCTCAAACCTGCACCTCAAACCTGCACCTCAAACCTGCACCTCAAACCTGCCCCTCAAACCTGCACCTCAAACCTGCACCTCAAACCTGCCCCTCAAACCTGCACCTCAAACCTGCACCTCAAACCTGCACCTCAAACCTGCACCTCAAACCTGCACCTCAAACCTGCACCTCAAACCTGCCCCTCAAACCTGCACCTCAAACCTGCCCCTCAAACCTGCACCTCAAACCTGCACCTCAAACCTGCACCTCAAACCTGCACCTCAAACCTGCACCTCAAACCTGCACCTCGAACCTGCACCTCAAACCTGCACCTCAAACCTGCACCTCAAACCTGCACCTCAAACCTGCACCTCAAACCTGCACCTCAAACCTGCACCTCAAACCTGCACCTCAAACCTGCACCTCGAACCTGCACCTCGAACCTGCACCTCGAACCTGCACCTCGAACCTGCACCTCAAACCTGCACCTCAAACCTGCACCTCAAACCTGCACCTCAAACCTGCACCTCAAACCTGCCCCTCAAACCTGCCCCTCAAACCTGCCCCTCAAACCTGCCCCTCAAACCTGCACCTCAAACCTGCCCCTCAAACCTGCACCTCAAACCTGCACCTCAAACCTGCACCTCAAACCTGCACCTCAAACCTGCACCTCAAACCTGCACCTCAAACCTGCACCTCAAACCTGCACCTCAAACCTGCACCTCAAACCTGCACCTCAAACCTGCCCCTCAAACCTGCCCCTCAAACCTGCACCTTAAACCTGCACCTCAAACCTGCACCTCAAACCTGCACCTCAAACCTGCCCCTCAAACCTGCCCCTCAAACCTGCACCTCAAACCTGCCCCTCAAACCTGCACCTCAAACCTGCACCTCAAACCTGCACCTCAAACCTGCACCTCAAACCTGCACCTCAAACCTGCACCTCAAACCTCGTGTCAAACCTGCACCTCAAACCTGCCCCTCAAACCTGCCCCTCAAACCTGCACCTCAAACCTGCCCCTCAAACCTGCCCTCAAACCTGCACCTCAAACCTGCACCTCAAACCTGCACCTCAAACCTGCACCTCAAACCTACACCTCAAACCTGCACCTCAAACCTGCACCTCAAACCTGCACCTCAAACCTGCACCTCAAACCTGCACCTCAAACCTGCACCTCAAACCTGCACCTCAAACCTGCCCTCAAACCTGCACCTCAAACCTGCCCCTCAAACCTGCCCCTCAAACCTGCACCTCAAACCTGCACCTCAAACCTGCACCTCAAACCTGCACCTCAAACCTGCCCCTCAAACCTGCACCTCAAACCTGCCCCTCAAACCTGCACCTCAAACCTGCACCTCAAACCTGCCCTCAAACCTGCACCTCAAACCTGCACCTCAAACCTGCCCCTCAAACCTGCACCTCAAACCTGCACCTCAAACCTGCACCTCAAACCTGCCCCTCAAACCTGCACCTCAAACCTGCCCCTCAAACCTGCACCTCAAACCTGCACCTCAAACCTGCACCTCAAACCTGCACCTCAAACCTGCACCTCAAACCTGCACCTCAAACCTGCACCTCAAACCTGCACCTCAAACCTGCCCCTCAAACCTGCCCCTCAAACCTGCACCTCAAACCTGCCCCTCAAACCTGCACCTCAAACCTGCACCTCAAACCTGCACCTCAAACCTGCACCTCAAACCTGCACCTCAAACCTGCACCTCAAACCTGCACCTCAAACCTGCCCTCAAACCTGCACCTCAAACCTGCACCTCAAACCTGCACCTCAAACCTGCACCTCAAACCTGCACCTCAAACCTGCACCTCAAACCTGCACCTCAAACCTGCCCCTCAAACCTGCCCCTCAAACCTGCCCCTCAAACCTGCCCCTCAAACCTGCCCCTCAAACCTGCCCCTCAAACCTGCACCTCAAACCTGCACCTCAAACCTGCACCTCAAACCTGCACCTCAAACCTGCACCTCAAACCTGCACCTCAAACCTGCCCCTCAAACCTGCACCTCAAACCTGCCCCTCAAACCTGCCCCTCAAACCTGCACCTCAAACCTGCCCCTCAAACCTGCACCTCAAACCTGCACCTCAAACCTGCACCTCAAACCTGCACCTCAAACCTGCACCTCAAACCTGCACCTCAAACCTGCCCCTCAAACCTGCACCTCAAACCTGCACCTCAAACCTGCACCTCAAACCTGCACCTCAAACCTGCACCTCAAACCTGCACCTCAAACCTGCACCTCAAACCTGCACCTCAAACCTGCCCCTCAAACCTGCACCTCAAACCTGCACCTCAAACCTGCACCTCAAACCTGCACCTCAAACCTGCCCCTCAAACCTGCACCTCAAACCTGCACCTCAAACCTGCACCTCAAACCTGCCCCTCAAACCTGCCCCTCAAACCAGCACCTCAAACCTGCCCCTCAAACCTGCCCCTCAAACCTGCCCCTCAAACCTGCACCTCAAACCTGCACCTCAAACCTGCACCTCAAACCTGCCCCTCAAACCTGCACCTCAAACCTGCCCTCAAACCTGCACCTCAAACCTGCCCCTCAAACCTGCCCCTCAAACCTGCACCTCAAACCTGCACCTCAAACCTGCACCTCAAACCTGCCCCTCAAACCTGCCCCTCAAACCTGCCCCTCAAACCTGCACCTCAAACCTGCACCTCAAACCTGCACCTCAAACCTGCACCTCAAACCTGCACCTCAAACCTGCACCTCAAACCTGCACCTCAAACCTGCACCTCAAACCTGCACCTCAAACCTGCACCTCAAACCTGCACCTCAAACCTGCCCTCAAACCTGCACCTCAAACCTGCACCTCAAACCTGCCCCTCAAACCTGCACCTCAAACCTGCACCTCAAACCTGCACCTCAAACCTGCACCTCAAACCTGCCCCTCAAACCTGCCCCTCAAACCTGCCCCTCAAACCTGCCCCTCAAACCTGCCCCTCAAACCTGCACCTCAAACCTGCACCTCAAACCTGCACCTCAAACCTGCACCTCAAACCTGCACCTCAAACCTGCACCTCAAACCTGCACCTCAAACCTGCACCTCAAACCTGCCCCTCAAACCTGCCCCTCAAACCTGCACCTCAAACCTGCCCCTCAAACCTGCACCTCAAACCTGCACCTCAAACCTGCACCTCAAACCTGCACCTCAAACCTGCACCTCAAACCTGCACCTCAAACCTGCACCTCAAACCTGCACCTCAAACCTGCACCTCAAACCTGCACCTCAAACCTGCCCCTCAAACCTGCACCTCAAACCTGCACCTCAAACCTGCACCTCAAACCTGCACCTCAAACCTGCACCTCAAACCTGCACCTCAAACCTGCCCCTCAAACCTGCCCCTCAAACCTGCCCCTCAAACCTGCCCCTCAAACCTGCCCCTCAAACCTGCCCCTCAAACCTGCCCCTCAAACCTGCACCTCAAACCTGCACCTCAAACCTGCACCTCAAACCTGCACCTCAAACCTGCACCTCAAACCTGCACCTCAAACCTGCCCCTCAAACCTGCCCCTCAAACCTGCACCTCAAACCTGCCCCTCAAACCTGCACCTCAAACCTGCACCTCAAACCTGCACCTCAAACCTGCACCTCAAACCTGCACCTCAAACCTGCACCTCAAACCTGCACCTCAAACCTGCACCTCAAACCTGCACCTCAAACCTGCACCTCAAACCTGCACCTCAAACCTGCACCTCAAACCTGCCCTCAAACCTGCACCTCAAACCTGCCCCTCAAACCTGCCCCTCAAACCTGCACCTCAAACCTGCACCTCAAACCTGCACCTCAAAGCTGCACCTCAAACCTGCCCTCAAACCTGCCCTCAAACCTGCCCCTCAAACCTGCCCCTCAAACCTGCACCTCAAACCTGCAGCTCAAACCTGCACCTCAAACCTGCACCTCAAACCTGCACCTCAAACCTGCACCTCAAACCTGCACCTCAAACCTGCACCTCAAACCTGCACCTCAAACCTGCACCTCAAACCTGCCCTCAAACCTGCACCTCAAACCTGCACCTCAAACCTGCCCCTCAAACCTGCACCTCAAACCTGCACCTCAAACCTGCACCTCAAACCTGCACCTCAAACCTGCCCCTCAAACCTGCCCCTCAAACCTGCCCCTCAAACCTGCCCCTCAAACCTGCACCTCAAACCTGCACCTCAAACCTGCACCTCAAACCTGCACCTCAAACCTCCACCTCAAACCTGCACCTCAAACCTGCACCTCAAACCTGCACCTCAAACCTGCACCTCAAACCTGCACCTCAAACCTGCACCTCAAACCTGCACCTCAAACCTGCACCTCAAACCTGCACCTCAAACCTGCACCTCAAACCTGCACCTCAAACCTGCACCTCAAACCTGCACCTCAAACCTGCACCTCAAACCTGCCCCTCAAACCTGCCCCTCAAACCTGCACCTCAAACCTGCACCTCAAACCTGCCCCTCAAACCTGCCCCTCAAACCTGCCCCTCAAACCTGCACCTCAAACCTGCACCTCAAACCTGCACCTCAAACCTGCACCTCAAACCTGCCCCTCAAACCAGCCCCTCAAACCTGCCCCTCAAACCTGCCCCTCAAACCTGCACCTCAAACCTGCACCTCAAACCTGCACCTCAAACCTGCCCCTCAAACCTGCCCCTCAAACCTGCACCTCAAACCTGCCCCTCAAACCTGCACCTCAAACCTGCACCTCAAACCTGCCCCTCAAACCTGCCCCTCTAACCTGCACCTCAAACCTGCACCTCAAACCTGCACCTCAAACCTGCACCTCAAACCTGCACCTCAAACCTGCACCTCAAACCTGCACCTCAAACCTGCACCTCAAACCTGCACCTCAAACCTGCACCTCAAACCTGCACCTCAAACCTGCACCTCAAACCTGCACCTCAAACCTGCCCCTCAAACCTGCCCCTCAAACCTGCACCTCAAACCTGCCCCTCAAACCTGCCCCTCAAACCTGCCCCTCAAACCTGCCCCTCAAACCTGCACCTCAAACCTGCACCTCAAACCTGCACCTCAAACCTGCACCTCAAACCTGCACCTCAAACCTGCACCTCAAACCTGCACCTCAAACCTGCACCTCAAACCTGCACCTCAAACCACGCACACAGCCTGTGCCGCCTTCACGACCGCCCCCACCCTCTCCTCCTTCCCCCCCCCAATCCCACGCTTGTCTCAAGCTTCAAAGCACCACCATATGCACCACTTGCCTACATATCACACAATCTCCGTTCCCCCCCTCCGTGCTGCCCTTTATTGAATCATTTTGTCTCCTCTCCCACCCCTCTTACTGCGCCCTTTTCCGTTCCCACAATACTATCTCTCCGTCTCGTTCTCTCACCCGTCTGCCTTGCTCCCACGATCCTCTCTTTCCACCCTACACGCCTATATATACGTCTTCCACAGTCTCAGCATGGCGACATGGATGGAGCAGCAGACGCACTGCTGGCTCAGGAGACAGCAGCAAAGGCCGCCGCCCCCTCTGCCCTTCCTCCTTCCGCTGCTGTTACGACCGCCCCTCCTCCTCCTCCCAGTGGTGGTGCTGCCTCTGCTGAGGTAACAGCAGGCAGGAGTGTACGGCATCAGTTAGGAGAGAAGAAAGATCAGGTGAGAATGGTTGGGATAGGAGGGTTGATGGGTGGGTGCAAGGCGAGGGGATGAAAGGGAGAAAGGGGGGGGCAAAAGGGGGGCCAAAAGGGGGGGATGAAAGGGGTTTGGGGGAGGTACGCTTGTTATTACTTACCCTCAGAGAAGCTGGTCACTACTGCCTTGCCTTGCATTCACCCTATCTCCGATCCCGCCCGCACTTCCCTCCCATCCTGCCAGTGTCCCCCATTCTCCTTTTCGACCCCATTCCCCTCCACCCTTTTTCCCCTTTCCACCCGTTTACCCTCTTCAACTCCTTTACCCTCTTCAGTCCCTCCTTCCTTGTTAATCAATGTCCCCCCTTCGACTCCTTCTCGTCCACCCCTTCTGGTTGCTCCCCTGCGTTCTCCTTTTCCCGGCCTTGCCTCCATGGCAGGGAGGGGGAGTGGAGGAGAGGGCGGTGATGGAGCAGCTGTTGCTGCTGTACCCACGGGTGGACCGTGACTCGCTCCTGCAAGTGCTGCGCGCCTGTGCCGGCTCCCTCAGGTGTGCCGGTTTCCTGTGTCCCTTTTCTCCTGTAGAGTAGCCTTGCAGCGAGTACTCACTTCACTTCTCTTGTCCCGCTCATTCATTTCCCAACCCAATTCTCTATCAGACTCCAGAATCACCTCCCAACGCCCGCTCTTCCCCTCCCCCATTCCCCTCTCCCCCATGTCTTGGCAGCGACACGTGTGCCTTTCTGTTGCACACATGGGCGGTTGCACCCCTTTCCCTCCCCTTTTCCTCTCAGGTGTGGCAGCTCCTTCACGCGTCCTGTAGGGTAGCGTTGGTGTGATTCCTCACTTCACTTCTGTTTTCCCGCTCATGTCGACTCGACGATCACCGCCCAAACGCCCCCTCTTCCCAATCCCCTGTTCCCCTCTCCCCATGTCTCCCCAGTGACACGTGTGCCTTTCTTGACAGCTCAGAGGTGGCAGCAGAAGCAGAAGCAGCCGCCCGAGGTCCAAGCACCCAGCGCAGCAGGCCACAGGCAGCAACACAGAGAGCGGGGCAGAGGAGGCAGGAGGAGGTGCCTCTGTGGAAGTGGAGGGCGCAGCACAGAGCTGCAGAACGCGCTGCTGCTGCTACTGCTGCTGCCGCTGATGCTGGTGCTCGTGCCGGCGGTTATGGTGCTGCTGATGGTGGTGTTGGGGGTGTGGCGGGTGCTGTTCAGGCAGATGCTGGTGCAGGTAGCAGGCCGCGTGTGTTTGAAGGCGCTGCTGCTGCACCAGCTGCACTGCCTGTTCCTGCTGGCGCTGCACTAGGGGGCCGTCCCCCCTCTCCCCCCAAGTCCTCCGAGCGGCATCGCGAGGCGGCGTTTGAGAGGAGGAGGATGATGCAGTATTACTTCCGAGAGGTGGGCGTCTCTTGAAAAGGGGCGTGCTTGTGTTTCTGAGAGTTGTAAAAAATACACACACCTACAATATTTATGCAGTGCTACTTCTAAGAGGTGCACATGCAGGCAACGCCCTCTCCACAACCCTGCTGGCTCAACTCAATATGCCTGAGACTGTACTCCCGCTTCTTTCCCTTGTGATCCTATTTTGTGCTGCTTGCCCTGCTTGGTCCTCCTATCCTGTCCTTCTCTCCCCGTCCATCCCACAACAACCCATGCGTCTATCCTCTCTTTTTCCCCCTCCTCCTCCCCTGTCCGTCACCCCTCGCCCTCGTCCGTCCCTTGGTGGCAGGCTAGTGAGGCGTGGAGGCGAGGGGAGAGGCAGCGAGCAGCAGCCCTTGCAGACAAGGTGGGGTCTGGTCTCTTGCAGCCCATAAGGTGCGGCGAATTGATTTGTAAGACAACTAAGTTGTAGTGCAGGCGTTCTGCATGGTTGATTGATGGAATGGAAGCAGGGCAAGGCCTTTGCTTGCTGCAAAGCAAGCAAGGCGAGCATGCTTTGCACATGTTTTACAGCAACCCGTGTGTACTTCTGCCCCAAAGCTTGACCCTCGTCCTCCATCAGGTTCCCCATCAGGTTCCCCATCAGGTTCCCCATCAGGTTCCCCATCAGGTTCCCCATCAGGTTCCCCATCAGGTTCCCCATCAGGTTCCCCCATCAGGTTCCCCATCAGGTTCCCCATCAGGTTCCCCATCAGGTTCCCCATCAGGTTCCCCATCAGGTTCCCCATCAGGTTCCCCACCAATCAGGTTCCCCATCAGGTTCCCCATCAGGTTCTCCATCAGGTTCCCCATCAGGTTCCCCATCAGGTTCCCCATCAGGTTCCCCACCCATCAGGTTCCCCATCAGGTTCCCCATCAGGTTCCCCATCAGGTTCCCCACCCATCAGGTTCCCCATCAGGTTCCCCATCAGGTTCCCCCATCAGGTTCCCCCATCAGGTTCCCCCATCAGGTTCCCCATCAGGTTCCCCATCAGGTTCCCCATCAGGTTCCCCATCAGGTTCAGGTTCTCCATCATGTTCCCCATCAGGATCCCCATCAGGATCCCCATCAGGTTCCCCACCCATCAGGTTCCCCATCAGGTTCCCCATCAGGTTCCCCATCAGTTCCCCCATCAGGTTCCCCATCAGGTTCCCCATCAGGTTCCCCATCAGGTTCCCCATCAGGTTCCCCATCAGGTTCCCCATCAGGTTCCCCATCAGGTTCCCCCATTACGTTCCCCCATCAGGTTCCCCCATCAGGTTCCCCATCAGGTTCCCCAGCAGGTTCCCCATCAGGTTCCCCATCAGGTTCCCCATCAGGTTCCCCATCAGGTTCGTCACCCATCAGGTTCCCCATCAGGTTCCCCGTCAGTTCCCCATCAGGTTCCCCATCAGTTTCCCCATCAGGTTCCCCATCAGGTTTTCCATCAGGTTCCCCATCAGGTTCCCCATCAGGTTCCCCATCAGGTTCCCCATCAGGTTCCCCCATTACGTTCCCCCATCAGGTTCCCCCATCAGGTTCCCCATCAGGTTCCCCATCAGGTTCCCCATCAGGTTCCCCATCAGGTTCCCCATCAGGTTCCCCATCAGGTTCCCCACCCATCAGGTTCTCCATCAGGTTCCCCATCAGGTTCCCCATCAGGTTCCCCATCAGGTTCCCCATCAGGTTCCCCACCCATCAGGTTCCCCATCAGGTTCCCCATCAGGTTCCCCATCAGGTTCCCCATCAGGTTCCCCATCAGTTTCCCCATCAGGTTCCCCATCAGGTTCCCCATCAGGTCCCCCATCAGATCCCCCATCAGGTCCCCCATCAGGTCCCCCATCAGGTCCCCCATCAGGTCCCCCATCAGGTCCCCCATCAGGTTCCCCATCAGGTTCCCCATCAGGTTCCCCATCAGGTTCCCCATCAGGTTCCCCATCAGGTTCCCCATCAGGTTCCCCATCAGGTTCCCCATCAGGTTCCCCATCAGGTTCCCCACCCATCATGTTCCCCATCAGGTTCCCCATCAGGTTACCCATCAGGTTCCCCATCAGGTTCCCCATCAGGTTCCCCATCAGGTTCCCCATCAGGTTCCCCATCAGGTTCCCCATCAGGTTCCCCATCAGGTTCCCCATCAGGTTCCCCATCAGGTTCCCCATCAGGTTCCCCATCCGGTTCCCCACCCATCAGGTTCCCCATCAGGTTCCCCATCAGGTTCCCCCATCAGGTTCCCCCTCAGGTTCCCCATCAGGTTCCCCATCAGGTTCCCCATCAGGTTCCCCACCCATCAGGTTCCCCATCAGGTTCCCCATCAGGTTCCCCATCAGGTTCCCCACCCATCAGGTTCCCCATCAGGTTCCCCATCAGGTTCCCCCCATCAGGTTCCCCATCAGGTTCCCCATCAGGTTCCCCATCACGTTCCCCATCAGGTTCCCCATCAGGTTCCCCATCAGGTTCCCCATCAGGTGCCCGGAATATTCAAGGCATGAATCGCACGGTTGACCGGTTCGCCAGAACTAGTTTCTGGGATCGCCATCAAGATCCCGATCAGGGCGGCAGAGCAGCAGGTGGAGGTGGAGAGGGCAGCAGGGCGGCAGGCGCAGGAGGCGATGCAGAGCAAGGTGCGCGAGCTGGTGGACGAGGTGCGGGGGCTCACAACAGGACCCACAACTCCCACCTGCGCCACAACCTCGCCATCCTGCACGCCTCCATCACCGTCAACAAGAAAACACTCTTTCTAAAGAAGTAGCCGCAGCAGCAGGCTTATGAGACGGTGTGAAGTGGCACAAGCTTTGCTGTCCTGCACGCCTTGTCCATTATGGTTAGGAACGAAATGATCTTCCCAAGGCAGGAAAAGGCTGGCATGGCAGTTGGCCGGGCCGGACGGTACTGTAGCAAGATGCTGTACTGTAGCTGAGAGCATAGAGTAGGGTTGTTAGTTACGGCTTGTATAGGATGATATGACAAACTGAGTGGTTCCATGCACATCCGGCAATCAGGCATCACGCCAGTGTTGTTACGGTACCGTGATTGAGAAACAACCATCTGTGTGAGGTCCCTCCCTGATTTGGTTCGTTGACTTGTTTGAATGATCTTATTCTAATTGTGGTAACATGCTCTTGCAGCAGATCTTTTAAAAATCACATTTGGGCTGAAATCTAGCTATGGTGACATACATTCCCTCATTATGATGACATACTACCTATCTATCCAATCCAACTACAGAATCAGTCCGAAAGGTACATACTCCCTTTAATAAACAGGATAGATACAAACTCTCGGTGCAATTTTAGTAGCACGGTAGAATGACATGGGGATAGTGAGAGTAAAGGCGAGCAGAGGCGAGGAACGGGAAAGAGGGGCGAGGTGGACGGAGGAAACGTGGCACGGAAGGGCGGAGAGGAAGCGAGAGGGGGAGAGAGGGAGAGAAAAGGAGAGAGGAGTGAAGGGCACTTACTGAAATCGAAGCCCTCATCTCTGTGGGGCCACGGGACAGGGAGGTATAGATAGAGACAAGAAAGAACAAAAATAGGAACTTGTGCGTTTGTGTGGAAACAGGGAGAATGAAGCAAGAGGATTGCAGACAAGGAAAAGACAAGGAGAATGATGCTCAATCTCCCCCACTGTGCCATTCACACTCTCCCCCAGCCTCTCCCCTAGCCCTAGCCCCTCCCCAGGCCTCTCCCAAAGCCTCCCCCCCCTCTCCCCCCGTCCCCCCCCCCCAAGCCTCTCTCCCAGCGTCGCCCCCAGGAACGGGAGGACAGACACGGCAGTGACCCGTGTGACTGGAGAGACTTGGTGATGCTTTCTATGAGCTCCGAGCCATCGCCCATCACCAGCGGGTCAAACGATGCTTGCAGGATCTGAGCAGCCGCACAGCAGGGCAGATTGGGGGGGTTGGGGAGGGGAGCATGGGTGGTGGTAGGTGTTGGCAGGTGAGGAGAATCTGGATGGGGTTGAGCGCGGTGGTGGAACACTAGCTAGAGGGAAACAGCGGATGGGACACGGAAGACAACGAGAGCGAGGTTGTGGGAGACGAAGAGAGGGAGGGTATGAAAGAGAAGGTAGGGGGAAAGAAGGGAAGGAGGAGCCGCGGAGGGAGGGCAGGGAAGCCATACCTTGAGTGCTGCTGCTATGGATTGCCGGGCGCCTGGCAATGGGGGGTGTGGGGGACAGGGAGAGAAATGGTGGTGAAGGGTGGTGAGGCACAGTAAGCTAGTGGCACAATGACGGGAGGCGAGTGAGGCAAGGCGAGTGGGTCAAGGGGAGTGGGGCCATGAGCGTCAGTCTGGTGAGCACATATAATGTAACAGCTCACATTCCCTGCCTCCCTTCCCCACCATCTCAAAAGCTCTCCCAATCCCTGAACCAAACCCACCCCAATTCCCTGACAACCCCTCCCCCCCCACCTTCCAGTGACCCCCACTCCTCCTCCTCCCACCCACTCGCACCCCTGCACGCCCCTTGTCCCTTGTGCGAATCACCTCGGTCGCTCTCATTGTATGGGGCGAGCTCTATGGAGAAGGGAGTGCCATCGGGGATCTCCCCTCTCTTGCCCTCCATGCCCTTCAGCTCCGCCGCCACCTGCACGACAGGGTACAGCACGGTACGGCACGGTATGGCACGGTACGGCACGGTTGAGCATGGCACGGTACGGCATGGCATGGTACGGTACAGCACAGCACGGCATAGCACGGGTCACAGGAGCAGAATTAGGGTTGGCAGCATGGCAGCATGTCCGTGCGGCTGTGGCTGACGTTGGCACAGGAGGTGGAGCAATGCCATTCATCATCGCTGTTGAGCAATGAGCACTGACGCTTGCACCTTCACTCCCTGCACCTCCCTCTGAGTCTTGAAACGCCTCAAAATACGAGCATGGGTGTGGCTGACCTTGGCGCAGGAGGGGGAGCAGTGCCAGTCAGTGCCACTGTCGAGCACTGAGGCGTGCACCTTCACTCCCTGCACCTCCTCCGCACAGCTGACGATGCACGGCGTTTGGGAGTAAGGGGACGGGGGAAGGGGTTGATGGGAACGGGGAATGGATGGATGGGTTGGCATGGCAGTGGTGGGAGGAGAAGGGGATGTGGTTATTGCAGATGGGGAATGATCAGAGGTATGACAGAAATAGTGGCGGAGAAACTGAAGGGAAAGAAAGGAAGGATCAGCAGACAGGGCAGTAAGTAGGGGACATTTGGAGAACATGGGGTTGCTATGGGGACTGTACGGAAAAGGTGGGATGTGAGTGAGGGAGATTTACCTCACATGCCAATCTTCGCAACAGCATGAACAGATGAGGATGCACCTGTGAGGTGGATTCACAAACATGAGCACAGAAACGTGCACACACGCACACGCAAGCACACACAAGGATGCAAAGAGGGAGGAGGGAGGAAAGGGTGAGCACAGGGGACAGAGAGGAATAGCGAATCCTGAGCTGCGTTGCACTGAAAGCAGAGAGGCTACTCACAGAAAACGATTCTCAGCGAGAAATACAGTGACGAGCAAACGAGAGAACCCAGGCAGCTGATTGAAACGTCAACGCGTGTACCTGGGGCCAAAGCTGCGAGTGTAGTCATGCACGCGGCAGTGCACACAATAGCCCTCCTCGTCATGTATCTCCTGTGACAGGTGCACCGGCTGCTACGCACTCGAACCGTCGCCCTGCTGCTGCTTCTTCTGAGTGGGGGAGGTACACGCACAGCCAGTCAGGCCATGAGCAACCCGCGCCGCATACAAGACAGACGGCAGCAAGCGAGCGAAATCCCCAGCGAAACGCTTCAAGTTGATGCTACGGAACGAGATTCTGAGACGCACAGCAGTTACAGCAAAGCAGATGTGATGAGAGCTGGGAGAACAGGAGCTCATCCCATGGGTTGCTTACAGGTGCTGAGGCGTTAGCAGCTAGCCCTCCTGCTCCACTGCACCCAGCCGACTTCCCCTTGGTCCTGCTGTGGATCTCCTGTGCTTCTTCTAACGCTGCCTTGAAATCTTGGAGTTTTTTCTGAGCGCAGGAGAGGGGGAAGAACACAACGACAAGGGTACGAAGGCGTGAGTGACCACGCGTGAGTGCAGCAGGTGTTGCGAGTGCGCAGTTTCGTCTCTTAAAGGCACATGAGATGAGAAGCGCGAGACGCCTGAAACGACTTTTGATTTCAAGTCTCCGCCCGTCCGAGGGGCGTCGGTCACATGAACCGCGTCCGTCCATACGCGCATGGTGTACATCTTAAGCATCGTATCAGTCTCTGCGTCAGATCGCGTCAGGCATGAATCGCACGGTTGATCCGTGCACTCTGACCCTCTCGCCAAAACTAGTTCCTAGGATCGCCATGAAGAAACATCGCACCGCGATTGCTACTTGCCTCCAACGAGCAAAGCGTTCACGGCAATTCGGGAAGCCACGATTCGCAGCATACCTCGCCTCCGAGGAGTCGCACTGGCACGTGGTCGTCGTCTCGTCAACGCCGTCGCTCGGCCGCAGGCAGATCGTCGCGCGACACGATCTGCGACGGCCAGACGGCGCCCATGCCGCGGTACTTCACCCACACGACTTCGCCCACACCCAGCATTGCCGTTCCGCTGCGACACGATGAATCTATGCCTCCATTCCGGTATTAAAAAATCCGTCTCAGTCAGATCTCGATTCGTATCTTGGTTTCGTTGCGCTGATATAACAAGCTGTGATCCTACTCCAAGCCGCCGTAACTCTCGTGGGAGTGACGAAAGTGCATTCTCGAGGGCAATCGAAGCAGGTAGTTCCCTGGATATTGAGTCTGTCCTGCTGGAACGGGAGAGGGCGAGCTACTGAAAGTGCAGCAACCTCTTGCCTGATTCCTGAAGCCATTGAAATAAACTACCGCAGCGGCTCGGTTTCCCTTACCCATCTGACACTGGAATTTGCAACAGAGCTTCTGCATAAGCGCCCTCGCAACACGATTAGAAGCGTTACTGCAAGACGAGAGAAATTTAGTGTTAGTGATTCAGAAACTCACGGCAATGTACCGTTCTCTACCTCGTATTCAACGTCTGAACCGCACTGACTCATCCGCGAACAAATGCAGGGGGGGTGTCACGATCGACTTCCCATCCCAGTGCAATGCAAACCCAGTAAAATCTTTTGAACCATGTTCAACCAGATTGGACCATCCGTCAGGCATCCGACATCCCTCCATGTTCCCGCACTCATCAGATCTGCACAATCGCGAAATGACAAATACGTCGCCTTCCACGCAATGCACGAATTTCTTTCGCGAACCACGTCGCCACTCACCTCTAAGATTGTGGCTGCAACACGGTTTGGCGAAAACTCAGTTTCTGAATGCCACCGAGGAACGGCTGACAGCACAGGTTACTTGTGAGCTCGCCAATTCGCTAAACCATGACCCCAGCCTCTCCTTCTGGCAGATGATTGATTTTACACCTCCTCCATCGCTCCTCTCTACGGCTGCTTGTGTCAGACCCAACCCAGACAGATCTTCAGTTCCCTCCCACAACTCTTTTGCCAGCCGCCTCCTAAGCACTAGAGCGGCTCAATTTAGCAGCACGCTTCGGGAAACGGATCGCGGCGGTTGGATGAGCGGAAGTTCTATAGACCACGTCATTAGATAATCGAATTTTGTGTTGCCACCGTGTTTTGTTTCTGGCCGTTGAAACAGCATACATGTCCCACACTGATGACATAGGATAGGGTAGGCGGTCCAATTAGACGTGGGGTGTATTTGGCGGTCCAATCAGACGTGTGGTTCATTTGGCGGTCCAATCAGAGCTGGGGCCATGCTTTTGTCGGCGATTCGTTATGATCCACCATATTCCAGGGTGGCATGTTTGGGACCACCGTCACAGCCAGCAAGGCAGATTTTGAACCGCTGAATGTAATCACCGAATAGCGCATCACAACGGTCCGCGATCAGACATTCCAAGCATCTTCAGGCTCACCTCATTTTCCGGCGCGTCTTTTCAGAATATAGTCAGTTTCCGCAGCCTTCTACGCATTTTGCCAGTCGAGCTTGGCTTCCGCTGTACCAGTTTAGAACGATCACCATCTTCTCACGTTGACACCATTCAGCCTGGCCTGGATCGTATGTGCGGATCACGGAGCTTCATAACCTCGACCGTGGGATTTTCCTCAACGTAGCGAGTCAACTTCGCATGTCGCCGATTTTGACGTCAGGTACAACAACCATCCGTATTACGTTTTCGTATCAGCTTTCTGCTTCCGTTAATGCACGCGGTCTTCAGTTTGTTTCGACGCCGATTCTGACAATGGTGCTCGTGTTGTACTATGCGCAGGACACCACGGTCGTTATCGGATCGTCGTGGATCTGCATCTTCATAGACCTCGTCGCGACGCGAGCTACGGCTTGGCAGAAGCGACATCGATCTCCCCGACTTGTGACGGTGAAGGTTGAATGTATCACCTTTCACCACCACTCACCACGGAGCCTTCCCCCTGGTAAAGGTTTGGTAAAGGTTTGGTACAGGTTCGGTTAAGGTTCCCAAGGTGTTTGGTTGGTACTGGCTCCGTGGTGGGTCTTTCACGTTTCTTTCACGTTTGCAGTCTTCATTTCCTTTTGCTTTCTTCACTTCCGTTTACTGACTTTATGTTTTTCTTATACGTGCAGGTGCTATTGGATGCTGCTAGGCGCACTTTCGAAGATTTTATAGGAGCAACAGTCTTCGGGGCTCTCCATGCTTCAAGGCGTACAACAGAGGAGCAGCTCCACGAGTGAAGGTTGAACGTATCAACCGCACGCACTCTCCACAATTCACTGAGCCACCCCCCTGGTTGAGGTTAGGTACAGGTACAGGTTTGGTAAAGGCCCCCCTTAAGGTTTTTCGGTTGGTATTTGGCTCTTTTTTTTCACGCTTCTTTTCGTTTTGCATTCTTTATTGCTTGACCTTTATTAATTCTTGTTTGTTGTCATACCTGCAGGTTCTATCTGAGGGTCTGCTGCAATGACTTCAGAGGAGCAACATCGTTTTTGGCGTCCTTCCATGCTTCGTGGCGTACAACAGAGGAGCAGCTCCAGGGCAGGTGAAGGTTGAACGTATCAACCACCCACTCCACACTCCTCGGAGCCACCCCCCTTGGTTCAGGTCAAGGTGATGGTAAAGGTTGAGGTTTGGTAATTGGTAAAGGTTCCCCTAAGGTTTTTTTATTGGTATTGGCTCTGTAGGCAGTGCACACTTGCACCACACTTGCAGCACCGTCCGTTTCTGCATGATCTGTTCACTGCTGTTTACTAACCTGGTTACCTTGATCTCCTTGCAGGTTATATTCGAGGTCCTTGTGCCACGCTCCAATTGTGCTCAGAGGAGCACCACACTGTCAAGCTCCAAGGCGGGGTGAACGTACCTGCCAACAGCACCTGGCAGGTGCCTCCCCTCTGTCCACCAGCAGTAAGTCCCGTTTCACTCTTTTTATCACTTGCTGCATGTTTGGACGTTTTCGTCTGCTGACTTTTCTAACTTAGTTTTCCGTGTCTTTACTTGGCAGGTTGCTTTATCAAGGGTTTCAGCATGGCCAAGATCCATGGGAGCATCATGGCCTGCTGAGGCGCTTCAAGGCTCAACAACCATGGCAAGATAAGTTGTCAATTCCAGCCTCTTCACAGAACCACCCCCCCTGGTACAGGTTGAGGTTTGGTTAAGGTCCCCTTAAGGTTGAGGTTTTTCAGTTGGTACCAGGTTCATTTGCAATGCTTAGTTCATGCTTAGTTTACTGCTGTTTACTAACCTAGTTTCCTTTTATCTCCTTGCAGGTTCTATTCAAGGCCCTCGTGCACATGGGAGGCGCTTCAAGACTCAACCTTGGCGAGATAAGTTGCCTACCCCTTGTCTTTAAGGCTCCTTACTTTGCTGCGCATTCCCCTTCGTCTGCATCCACGCTTGCTGATTCCTTTGCTTTATTCAAGTTGTGGCTTCATGATGATCCCGTTCACTGACTTGGTTCGTTTACCTCCTGGCAGGTTCTCTCCAAGGGCTCTTTTCAATGCATCTCTTCACGACCATGAAGCCTCAAGTCCCTGCGCACTGCTCAACGCCTTCAACTCCCCAACTGCAGATAAGTCTCAGTCCTTTGCGCCTAGTCGGTTTTGCTAAACCTTTTTTATGAATTTGTGTTCGTCATTTTGCTTTGTCGCATGCTGCCTCCTTTCTGTTTTTTAAGAGCCTGGACTAATCTTTTCCTTTCTTACCATGCAGGAGCAAATATGGCTGTTGAAGGTTGAAGGCAGAGCATGAGAGGGGTTGAACCCATGAGCATTGGGCTAAGCACTCGAATCCGGGCCAAACCGGACTGGTTCTGTCCCCCTCCGCCCCCACCAAGTGCCAACACTGTCTGGCCAGCAGTTGTTGTCATTTGGTGGAGGTGGGGGTGGGCGGAGCCAGTCCCTAGTAGGGCTCCCGCATGTCTTGGGCGAAGCAATGCTCATGGCTCAGCCTTCTTCTCTGCCTGTGGCGCTGCCAGTCCATGCCGGGGTGGGCATGGATGGCATGCTGCCACTAGCAAGGATATTAGCAGTACCTTTAGCCAGAATGCATCAGCTTGTTACTGTATGTTTAGGCTGAGTTATAATGGACCATATTTAGTGCACTGTAGGATCTGAGCCTGTTGTTTGTACGCTTCCTCTGGGACAATTACTAAAGAGAATACAGGTATGATGGAAGTATAATGTATACAAAGAAATCCCACACATGAACATGTATCAGGATAATCAGACTTGGTTCACAAAAGGAGTCTAAACAGTTTGCATCACAGTTTATATCGGTGATTTGCATTGACGAACTGCCTTTCCGTTCCCCATTCTCCGTTTCTGAATTCTCAGCCATGGCAGACAAAGCGTCAAACATCTGGGCAGAGAGCGCAGCGGCGGAGAGCAGTGGGCACAAGCGGAAGGCGTCCCTTCCGTCCGCACGAAAGCAGAATGAGTGATTCTTTCCAATCTCTCTCATTCCAAGTCTGTTGTGAACCAGCGAGAATGACCCGCCCTCAGCGTTCCTAGCGACCTTGATCTGGACGAAACCCGAGCGTGCGAGTGAGCCAGAGAGCCATGGCAGTAACAATCGCTCTTCGCGCTGTCGCGAGCGATCGCACGAAACACGGTAGAGAGGGTCGACCCGATACTACTAGTCACCGATGTAGGGGAGTGCTAATACATAATGCGCTACCTAGTGCGCTGCCTAATGCGATACTTAATGCGCTGCCTATTGCGCCGCCTACTAATGCGCTACTGCTACTACTTCTGACAGCCGTCGCGGGGACGTGGACGTTTTCGCCGCGATCGCACACGGGCTTCGCCGGCGTCGCCGTCGTCGTCGCAGCGGGGCGGCCGTCGCAGCAAGGCAGCGCGTTCGAGTGCGACGAGTCGCAGACCGCCATGTACTCGACGTCGTTCGATCCCTGTACTCCCCCTCCGCCCCCCTCTCCTTTCCGCCCTTCCCCGGAACGCTCCTCATGGGGATCCGCGGAACGATCGTCGTGTGGCAAGCAATGGCGATTTGGATTCCTCATGGATTCTTCTGCGGATGCGCGCCTACTCTCACTCACCTCCTCACGCGCTATCCAGCTCCCTCGTCCCTCCCCCACCCCCTTCTCCCTCCGCTAGAACACGCGCGCCTGCACCTGATTCCCCCATTCACTCCCGCTCCCCCCTTCTCCCCCTCTTCCCCCCTCCCCCTGCTCCTTCCTCCGCGTCGTCCCCCCAGCCGCGGCGCCATCCGCGCGGTACCTCGCCATCGGGAATTGCCTGAGCTGAGCAAAGCGCGCCTCCACCTGGCTCCCCCTGTTCCCCTTTCCCCCTCTCCTCCGCCAGCCGCGGCGCCATCCGCGCGGTACCTCGCCGTCGGGAATCTCTGGGAGCAGCTGAGCAAGGCGCGCCTCCACCTGGCGGAAGCCATGGCTCTCGCGCGCCACTGGGGGCGCACGCTCGTGCTGCCACGTGTGCGCAGCAGCCGCATCGGCGGCAACAACCCGCCACGTGGCATGCTCTGCTTCCCGCGTGCGCGTTCTTTGACCCGGTGCTGATGGGGCGGTTCGTGCCGTGGGTGCGCGAGGAGTATCTCTGGCGGACAGTGCTGCCCGCTTGGGAGGGGCAAAGGGGAGAGCGCGCGGAGGAGGGGGAGGGGGACGCGGGGAAACGGGCAGGAGGAGGAGACGGTGGAGGAGGGGAACTCCTCTCTCTACGCCCTCGCCTTCTCGCCTCGCTCACCGCTCTACTGCACCACGAGCTGTGACGACCGCGCGTGGCTGCGCTGGGTGCCTCCGCGAGCAGAGCTGGCCGTGCTCGTGCAGTTCACCCACCCACACCGTGTGCCTGCTACCGCTGGTGGGTGTGCGTGCGTGTGTTGGTAGGTCTGCGAGTGCGAGTGGGTGCTGGAATGAGGGGAGAATGTATTGTGTACCTTGGGTGGTGGGTATGATGTACCCTTCATCTGCTCCTCGCGTTATCCCATGCCAGACTCTTCTTGCCTTTCCTCGTCGCCTTTCCTCGTCGCCTTTCCTCATCATATCGCTCTGCGGCGTACCTGCACCCCACACCACCCCTCTCCACCCCTCCGTCTCTCCAGTCTCTCTGCATCTGCTCTTCTCACGCCTCTCTCTGGTCCGTTCCCTTCCCAAGCTCGTTCATGCTGTGCCAGGAACCCTTTCCCAGATACTTGGTGTGCGGGGGGGTGGTGCTTGATGCTGGCTGGTGACTGTGACTCGGTGGGTGCTGTCCTATTGTCTCGGATGCGTGTGTGTGTGTGTGTGAGGTGTGTGTATGCATGGGGTGCTGGGTGCGGTATGAATGCTCTGCTGCATGCATGGTGTCTCCTTGCTGGGTGCAGCTCTGAGCAGCATAACGGTCATCACTGGTAGAGGCAAGCACAGTGCTTCTGGGCAAGCCAAAATCAAACCTGCGGTAAGGTTGGGGGAAAGGGGGAAGGGGAAGGGACGGAGAGGGCGGTGGAGAGTGGGAGGGGTTCACTGCACCGTCTCATCTCAATTCTGATGTCATATCTCTGATGCGACAGCGTATAATGCACATAGAGCTATGCTGCATGTTCGTATGATTCACATGGTGCTCTCAATCTGAAGCCTTCACCTCACCATCCCACTGCTGCCTTGACCTCACCATCCCACTGCTGCCTTCACCTCACCATCCCACTGCTGCCTTCACCTCACGATCCCACTGCTGCGACTGCTCGTGCGTGTCTCTCAGGTGCACCGGTACTTGCAGGAGAGAGGAGTGGGGTGGCAAGAGCAGAACGCAGGCAGCATTCGCATCACCCGCTATCTACCCCCAGATCCTATCCGACCATGCTCGGCTGTGTGGCAGTTCTTGAGATGTCTCATAACAGGCAGCATCACAACCTGCCTCCCGATCCAATTCCGTGGACGATCACTGGAGTCAGTCCATTTAGATTCCACACCAGCCCATGCTCATTCTGACAGGAAAAAGTCAGAGCCAGTCGGATCAGAAGCATCGGCATTACCGTACCCGCTACAGCTTTGCCTCAAGAACTGTTCCCTAGATGATCACGTCAGCAGGTTCATGCACACTGCATCGTGGTTGATTCTGGATGGAATGTAGATGGCTTGGATGGTTGGAGTCACAGAGGGCATTGCATGGTTGCAGATGTGCTGGCGACAGGAAGACATGTTACCTACATGGGTGCTATCAGCATTAAGTTAGAGTGAACCGGTTAGGATATGCACATCGCACGTTGAAGTTTGTGCAACCACGTGTGAGGGGCTTTTGACGTGCCTGTAGTATTGTAGTTGGTCTTATTACTTGCAAATTCATCGTATTGTAGTTGGTCTTTTTACTTGCAAATTCATCCACCCACACAACTGGTCTGCCCTCTGCTCAAGCTTGTGGTACCGTACCGGTAATCCCTCCTCAGTCAACCTTACTGAGGGAACTGAAATCGCATTGGTGAGACAACCGTATGCAAACAGTTTCATTGTCAGACATGCAGTGTGCAGTGCAGTGCACGTATGGTAGTCGATGAATGATGCACAGTGGAGCACCCACTGCAAAATATACATGACGGCCTAGCTGCAGCACCAGCAGCAGCAGCAACAGCAGGGTACAGCAGCATCAGCCGGCAAAGAGTATCCCAGCAGCGTGCTCCTCGTTGTCCCCTGTGAGTGCAAGAGCCTGCTCCACGAGCTGCCGGGGGAACCCCAGCTCCATCAGCCGCTGCACCTTCACCTCGTGCGCTGACACTGCGGGCGCTGCTGCTGGGGTTGCCTGCACTCAGGCGCGTGTTGATTTGGGTGGAATGGGAAGGGAGGGAGGCCGATTCAGTGCAGAGAGGGTGGGTGGAGGTCGGGTGAGGGTGCGGGGCGTGTGCACAGCGGTGGAAGGACTCTGAGATATGTGTAACATGTGGAGGGGAGGTGCCTAAAGGGAAGGTACTGGAGCAGAGTGGATAGGGGAGAGAGGCCCTGAGTGTGGAGTGCACACAGCTTGAGCTCACCTGACCACCAGATGCTGCTGGTGATGCAGCCCCTGCTGCTGCTGACACAGGAGCAGCGCCTTGGCTTGCTTGCGCCCCTCCCCCACTACTCGCAGCACCACCTGTTGCTGTTGCTGGTTGCGCTGCAGAGGGTGCGGCGGGTGCAGAGGTACCAGCAGCGGAGGCGGAGGGTTGGGAGGGCTGTGCGGGGGTGGTGGAGTCGGGCAGAGGGTCCTGGTCCATGGCTGTGAGGAAGGCCGGGATGTCCTTCTCTGCACGCACGCACCCAGGGGGGTGGGGTGGGGGGGGAGGGAGGGGAGAGAGAGGCATACAGAGAGTCGTGTTTTGGGTCGACTCAAAACACGACTCACTACACGTGGTGGAGTCAGGCAGAGGGTCCTGATCCATTGCCGTGAGGCAGGCCGGGAAGTCGTTCTCTGCACGCACCCGGGGGTGTGGGGTGGGAGGGGAGGGGAGAGAGCGGCATACGGGACGGCAGGGTTGTGGTGACGAAGGGATGGTGTGATGGAGGGTACGGACGGTTGGGAGGGTAATGGAAACCAGAGCTGCGAGGGAAAGGTGAAGAGCGATACATGGGTAGGGGAATTGCATGGCGGAAACATGACAAGGCTCGTTTCCTTACTCTTTTTTTTTTTCAACAAGCATGTCACAACTCACAAGAGGGCTGGAGTACCTGAGAGGAAGGGCACAGCTATTTCACCCCCTCCAACTCGCAAGACATTGTCCTTGAGGTCAATGCAACACTGGCGGTGGGTTAGGGAGAGAGGACCATTGTGGGTGGTATGGGCAGGATTGTGAGAGACAGCAGAGCAAGGCTGAGGAAAGGCACAGGAGAAGCAGGCCTAGCGACAAATAAGAAGCAAGAAGAATTTTCTAGTGTGCACGAAGGGGGAGCACGCGAGGGCGGGTGCACGCGAGGGTGGGAGCATAGGAGGGAGTGGGGGAAAGGTGCAGCAGAGTGCACCTGGTGGCGTCGGAGCATGTCGAGACCAAAGAGGAAGTCCACGTTGTCTGCCTCCAACACTGTGATGCTGCACATGTAGAAGTTGGTTCCGATCTGACACAGACACGACGTCATCAGAGCACAGAAACAACGTCATGCACAGACACAGGATCAGGCACACGCACACGCAAGCATGGGAGAAGGCCATGTGGGGGGAAGAACGCGGGAGAGAGGCGGATGCGCAAATGAGACCGAGGAGTGAAACCTCTGGTGGTAATTTGTACTCCGTGCCAAGCAGTCCTCCCTTCATTCACCAGCTTTCCCCTGCTGCAACCCCCCACTACCCTCCTCCGTTACCCCCTTCCTCCTATAACCCCACCCATCCTTGCATCCCAACCCCCTCCCCTCCTCCCCTCCTCCCTCCTCCCCTCCTCCCTCCTCCCTCCTCCCTCCTCCCTCCTCCCTCCTCTCTCTTCCCCCTGTTCCTCTCAACCGCTCTCCACCCCCCCCCACCTTGAGCTGCACGGTATGGATGCGGCCCACTATCTTGGACGTGCCCACGCCCCGCGCCACCCCCTCGTACCGCCGGTCCAGCAGCCGCATCAGCCTGCACTCACACGTGCATGCACCCGTACATGCATACATGCACACATTGCGTGCACGCACGCACACATGCACACATGCAAACACGCAAACGTGCACCCGCACATGCATCAAGTATGCACACATGGGTGCATGGGCCGGACAACGCATGGGGGCGGGGGAGGGAACCGAAGATGAAAGAAGAGTGCGACGGCGAAAACAGAAAACTGCTGTGCTACGCGGATGACCAGTTGAGATTGTGGATAGCTTGATGGCAAGGAAATGTGCCAGAGGAGAAGGAGAGAGAGATGGGAGCGGGGTGTGATGGTTATGGGGTGGGGCGGATGCAGCAGCGGATGAACATGCAGGGCTATGGGCGTGGGTGAAGGCGTGGTTTCGTGAGTGAGGGCGTACCCGCATCGCTCAGCGCATCGCTGGGACATGATGGTCTGCTGTGCGCCACTGTCCACAAATGCCTGCATGGTCGTGGTGGTTGAGGTGGTTGGTTCATGGAGTCATGGCCCATGGGGTGATGCGGATATCGGAAAATGAGGTGATGGGATTAGGGGGTGATGCAGGCATGTGGTGCACCATGCGTTGGGTCACAATTGACAGAAAGGAGACACATGCGAAATGGCAGAGCGGAAGGGACTGGCACATGCAGGAAACGCGTGACGAGGATGGTGCAGCATGAGGAAGAGGAGAGGGGAGCGGGCGGCCCACTTTGATAAACCATGGGCATGTTCTAGACCCCCATGCCCGCATATGGCACGCTTGTGAGATTACAAAAGTGACCACAATATAATATATCTGATCTATGAGAGTTCGAAGTTTCTCTTTTGAGGCTGGAAGGTACCTTGATGGGCGAGTTGTTGACCTCCATCTCCACATACAGCATGTGCTGGCGGGAGGAACGAATGGGCCGGGAGGGGTGGCACAAGCGGAAAGAATGGGCGGAGGGCGGAGGATGGTGAGAGGAACGGGGTTGCATGCACAGCACCCATGTAGCAGGCAAGAGAAGCATCACGGTGGGAGCAAGGTGGGGAGCATGGTGTGCTCATCCAAGGCTTGGATGAGGAGTGTACCATAGAAACAAACAAAAGCGGTGCAATGTTGAGGCGAATCGAATATAGACAGTAGACTCACCACAACAATGAACTGCTCGGGGTGACTTTTGAGTCGACTCAAAAGTGATCGCATATAGAGAGTAGACTCACGACAGCAATGAACTGCTCGGGGGCGTGCTCATACGCCGCTGCATAGTTCTCGTCTATGTTCTTCTGCTCGCATGACACAGCACCGCACACATGACATGCATGCATCCGCCCCCACACGCACACGAGATGCATGCATACACACATCCACACACATGCGGGATGCGTACAAAGAGAGAGTAATGAGAGTTGTTGGACATGGAGAGGAGTACGGAAGGGGCGGTATCGAGCAGGAGACGTGATGGCGGGGACAGACACGTGGGGGCATAACATGGGAAACTAGAGGACAGTATGAATGAATAGCATGCATGTGTCACAACGTGCACTGAATATTAATATCAGCTGATATAGATGGATGATTAGCATGCATGTGTCACAACGAGCAGTGAATCGGCAAGGCAAAGAGACATGGCATGGCATGACATGGCATGGATGGAGTGGCATGCAGAACGCACCTGCTGAATGCGCTCCTCTATCCTCCGTTGCACCTCAGGGTCAAATGGATCGGCTGATAGCAACTCCTGCATGCATGTAGTCATGCACACATGCACACATGCACCCATGCACACATGCACCCATGCACCCATGCACACATGCACCCATGCACCCATGCACACATGCACCCATGCACCCATGCACACATGCACCCATGCACCCATGCACACATGCACCCATGCACCCATGCACACAGGCACACATGCACACATGCACCCATGCACACATGCACACAGGCACACATGCACACATGCACCCATGCACACATGCACACATGCACACATGCACACATGCACACATGCACCCATGCACACATGCACACATGCACACATGCACACATGCACCCATGCACCCATGCACCCATGCACCCATGCACCCATGCACCCATGCACCCATGCACACATGCACCCATGCACCCATGCACCCATGCACCCATGCACCCATGCACACAGGCACACATGCACACATGCACACATGCACACATGCACACATGCACACATGCACACATGCACACATGCACCCATGCACCCATGCACACATGCACCCATGCACACATGCACCCATGCACCCATGCACCCATGCACCCATGCACCCATGCACCCATGCACCCATGCACCCATGCACCCATGCACCCATGCACCCATGCACCCATGCACCCATGCACCCATGCACACATGCACCCATGCACCCATGCACCCATGCACCCATGCACACATGCACACATGCACACATGCACACATGCACACATGCACACATGCACACATGCACACATGCACACATGCACACATGCACCCATGCACCCATGCACCCATGCACCCATGCACCCATGCACCCATGCACCCATGCACCCATGCACCCATGCACCCATGCACCCATGCACCCATGCACCCATGCACCCATGCACCCATGCACCCATGCACCCATGCACCCATGCACCCATGCACCCATGCACCCATGCACCCATGCACCCATGCACCCATGCACCCATGCACCCATGCACCCATGCACCCATGCACCCATGCACCCATGCACCCATGCACCCATGCACCCATGCACCCATGCACCCATGCACCCATGCACCCATGCACCCATGCACCCATGCACCCATGCACCCATGCACCCATGCACACATGCACCCATGCACCCATGCACCCATGCACCCATGCACCCATGCACCCATGCACCCATGCACCCATGCACCCATGCACCCATGCACCCATGCACCCATGCACCCATGCACCCATGCACCCATGCACCCATGCACCCATGCACCCATGCACCCATGCACCCATGCACCCATGCACCCATGCACCCATGCACCCATGCACCCATGCACCCGTGCACCCATGCACCCGTGCACCCATGCACCCGTGCACCCATGCACCCGTGCACCCGTGCACCCGTGCACCCATGCACCCGTGCACCCGTGCACCCGTGCACCCGTGCACCCGTGCACCCGTGCACCCGTGCACCCGTGCACCCGTGCATCCCGTGCACCCATGCACCCCGTGCACCCGTGCATCCCGTGCACCCGTGCATCCCGTGCACCCGTGCACCCATGCACCCATGCACCCATGCACCCATGCACCCATGCATCCATGCATCCATGCACACATGAGCACACACAGGAATGATGGAGAATAAGAAAACACAATACGCCCGAAGCACGCAAGCAAGCATCAGAAAATGGTGCACGCGGATAAACAAAGTGAGATGCATACAGGCCGTCCCACACACTGGTGTGAGCGTGACCCACACGCACGCACCTGCTCCTCCTGCTCCTTGCGGCGCATCTCATTCTGCATCTTCCGCATCCAGCGCAGCACCTTCTGCATCTCCTCCACCTTGTTGTCCCTTATCGCCTCCCCCAACTCCGGTGTGCTCTGATGGTGTGCGAGCACACACATGCGTGCACACACACACACACGCACGCACACACACACACGCGTGCACACACAGACACGCACGCACACACACACACACACACACACACACACACACACACGCACACACACACAGACACACACACACACACACACACACAAACACACACACGGGCGCACACACACACACACACACACAAACACACACACGGGCGCACACACACAAGCCTCCGATCCACACCCCCCTCCTCATCCCCCATGCACACACATGAGTCCATAAAGGGTGGTGATGCATTGAAGGCAGCGGAGAGGAAGGTGGGAAGAGACAAGGCTAGGGATGAAGGGGGCTGGACGGAGCTTGATACCAAGTGAGAGGCGACGAAAAACAAATGAAGGATGGGAGAAGAGATGGCAGGAACTTCACTGGCACTTTGTGTCACAACTACCATACATGCCACCCCATGCATACCATGCCATACACTTCCCTGCTATCATTCACCATGCCCAGAATACCCATGCCACGCCATGCCACACCACGCCTCACCACGCCCCACCACGCCACAGCACCCAGGGCATACCATGAGCAGGCGGGCCATGAGGTCAGGGTCGCTGAGCACGTGCTGTCGGAACGCCTGTGGGTCCACTGCTGATCCATCCTCCTGCTGCGCCATCGCTGCTGGTGCTGCCGCTGCCGCCGCTGGTGCTTGTGCTTGGGGTTGTGATGCTGCTCCCCGGGATGCGCGCTGCTGTGATGGCTGCTGCCTGATGGCCGGGCGAGGATGGGCGATGCATGTGCAGGGCAGAGTGACGTCATGTAATGTACAGGCAAGGTCAGGCAGCAAGAGAGGCAATGACAGAGCGGTAGGCACGAAAGAAGAGAGGGGGGAGGGGTGCGGGGAACGAGGGGAGCAGGTAAGATAAGATAAAGACATGTTTCAAATGAGACGACAGGCGGGTGCCAGCTGGTATGGCTCATTGGGTCTAACCGTGTGAGGAAGAGCAGGTCGTTGTCCGCTACACCCAGTGCGTTCAGTCGCTGGTGGTTCTGCAGCAGCTGCCCGTTGAACAGCAGCGCTTGCTGCGGCAAGGGAATGCCCGTCTGCGTGCATGTAGCGGTAAACACGCACACGTAGCAGCATGCATGACAGCACACGTGGCAGGACGAAGAGGGGAACACATGCAAGCACGTACATACAGGGGCCGCATGGGAGGCATGACACACGCGGGCACACAAGAAGGTCAAACTGAAAGGCGGCAGGGCGCAGTGAAGCTGGGATACGTAGCATGGGACGCAGAAGCAGCATGGGAATCCGCATGCGAGGCAGCTGTGAGGGACCACGGATCGGCCGCAGGTATGGAGAACGACACGGGGAGGGGGAAGGTAGGTGCGGAGACTGGCGCAATCCGCGGACGCACCTCGACTTCTAGAATCGCCTTCACGTTCTCAACCTGCAGGACGACAGACACAGAGAGGAACGGGAGAGCAGTGAGAGGCAGGGATGGCGGGTCGCGGAGAGCAACAGCTGTCTAGGGGTGGCTTGAAAGCGAGTTTCGACGAGATGAACGAGATTGCAAAGCGCAGCGGGTGTGAGTCGTGAGGAATTGGCGGGCGATCGTGCGGAAGCCATGCCATCAATCTACGGTCGAATTTGAAGGCGGGGATGGTTGTTGGAGCGACAAGTGAAGCGAACGCACCAGCTCGTCGTTGTCGACTTGGATCATGACGATCCGATCGTCTGCTGTCGTCACCGTTAGCTGCATCGCGGCGAAAATCGTCGGAGCAGAGTCAGCGCGGAGCAACAGGGATAGGAAGGAACTACGGTGGATGGGAATCCCAGAATCGCGTGAAAAGAGACGCCAGTCAGTAAGTAAATAGCATCTCCACAGACGACCGCTCCGCAACAGGAGGTTCCAGATTCCTTGTCGACAGAAGCTGGGTCGAGCGTTCCGGCTGAAGTTTCCAACCCGTTATAAGGTAATCACTGCTGTATTCAAAAATCACTGCTGAAGTTTCAAACCTCCCATATTTTTCCAGCATACGGCAGCAAACATCTGTCTGCAGTAGCTTATGCAAAAGAAAACAATAGAATGTCCACTCGTGCACATGCTTTTGAACTAGCAAAATCAATGTTTTAAACCAATTAGAAGACGCCTACAACACAAATAACAACCAAACTAAAACCGCTTCCTGATAATGTCATAAAAAGACCCCCTACTCCAGTCACACTGCAGACAATGGTTCTCCCAAGTTATTCCTTCAACCTAATCCCCCCCCTCAATACTCCTTGCCAAGTAGGCCCTAACACCACAGTACACCTGACAACAATGCAGCGGAAGGTACGCCTTCCAGCAAACAAGCCGTTTGCCCTAGTCCAAACGAAGGGGCGGGTGTAGATGAGCAGGCAGTGCGGTCACTGGTGGTCTTGAGGGTGATGGATGCGATGACAATGGCGGTGAAATTGCTGCTGCGGGTGGTGGGAGGAAGATTGGGTGGTGAAAGGAAGAGGCTGCAGGAGGATTCCTTCAACGTGCAGTTGAATGCATCTGATGCCACCACAAACAATACCACAGGAGCCTGTCATAAAAGAGAAATGAAGACAGATCCTTACCACACGGGGCATGCCGCAAAAGATGAGGGAAAAATAGGGGACACAGGGTAAAAAAATACAAGAAATGAACTGAATGGAAAATAACCAATGTAGTGAATATAAAGGAATCAGAAATAGCGGAATGGACGATTGAAGCTAAGCGGCAGATCTCGCAGACGAGCGCATGCCAGATTTGAATCGATGGCTCCGTAAGGCTCGTGCTATCATTGTCATCGCACTATGGTAACAGAAGCTAAGGAATTAAAAAAAAAAATATGCGTGGAAGTAGGTGTCTGTAGCAGATTGCTGCGGTGCTCCAAGTGCATGCACGCTGGACGGCATGCACGTGCCAAGTGCTGACGCATACAGTCAGGCTTAAGTTTCTCATCCTACTGCAAATGCTGCGGCTAAAGCGTGGGCTCCGATGCGACGGTGGCACGCGAGAGGAGTCCGCAACGTAAGCCAGTAAAGTATTAATAACTAATAAAAGAAACTTAAACAAATGACTCCAAACCACAGCAGCGAAGAAAGCAGACAAAAAATACCAGAGAGAATGGCCAATGGCAGTAGAGTACAATACCGTGAAATCGTCGCCGGAGGACCCGCGGGTCCGTTAGACTTGGAAGACGACGCAGCGGCGCTCCTCGGGGAAGTAGGAGTAGTTCTGCCCCTTGTTGACGTTCGACACCATGTTGTACACGCTGATCTCGATCGCCGTCAGGTTCACTCGCACGTACTTGCCCTGGTACGTAGCCGCGCCGCCCGCCGCAGGCTGGAACGTACGCGACTGGACGCCGTCCTGCACGGCGTAGAACTGGTTATCGGGTCCCAGCGTCGTCGAGTTACCGGAGCTGGTGGACGGAGCGCTCCAGACGTTAACGCCGTCCTGGCAGATGTAGTCCGCGAGCTCGCTGTTCGCCGCAATCACCTCCACAGTCGCGCCGCGAATAGACGCCTCGATGGGCCCGCCGAGGCGCGTGTCGCCGGTGCCGTCGGAGATGTTGAACACGGGGAGCGTGGACGTGCTGCCTTGGAAGTAGAAGTCGCACATCGAGGGCAGCGGCGGGCACGGGCCTGTGGAAGGAGGCGGCGGAGGGGGAGGGGGTGGAGTCGACGGCGAGGCAGCTTGCGTCGGCACGGCTGTAGCGGCAACCGCTTCGCCGGATTGCTGCGAGGGCGTGGACGGGGTCTTGGGAGTGGGTTTCGGGTCGCTGCCTGGGGTCGAGGTAACGGTACCGGGGAAGAGCGGGTTACCCGACGGCGCGAAGTTGCCAGAAGAAGAGCCGCCCGACGAGAAACCGTCGTTCGACGAGGAGGGAGCAGCCGGAGTGGACGAGGTAGCCGGAGTGGAGTCGGCAACAGAGCTGGTGGGATCCTTGGCCCCGCCAGAAGGAGCTGCTTCCGGCTTCGCCGGCTGTTTAGCGATCTCATAAGTGAAAGCCATCTTGGACAGCTGCTTCTTCTCAAGCGTAGGGAACTCGAACAGCTTACGCGCGCGGGCCCACAGGCTGCGACGCGAACGGGATGCATATTGTGCGCTCGCGGCGCCAATGCTTGCTGCGACGAGCAGCAGCACCAAGAACTGCAGAAGCAAAGGCTGCGGCGGACGTGAGGGAGCCATTGCAGGAAGACTAGAGAATTAACACCCCGAGGAACTTTCGGTGAAGAAAGGCGCTAAAACAAGGGTTCCTGTCCAGCCAACAGTGAGAAGGGCTGGGGATTTATGAAGAGAAGAGGGGCTCAAAGTGAATGCCAGAAAAGAGGGAGAGATTAGGATGTGAAATAGAGATGGGTGGAGTTGGTGGAGTGGAGAGAAGATGCTCAGAGCAGGGGTTGGGCGGGGGCTCAGGTGGGTGAGCAAGGGCTGGGTGGATGAGCAAGGGCTGGGTTGGGGGAGCACTCCAAGATCGCAGGGAGGGCGGAACATCACAAAACTGAGGGTGTTTGGAAGGAACTCGGAAGTCAATGAACGCGCCGCCGTAGCCCCCAAGGGGCAAGGCGCGCGACAAGAGGCGCTAATCCACCAGTCTGGTTCTCGCAGGCGGGGCCGCAGGAACCGGCGCTTGGGTTAACTAGCGCAAGTGTTGCGCCGGTGTGTGATATCCACACCACAAGAGGGCGGAGCGCGAGAGCGAACCGCGATGGCGGCGTCGCGCGCCGTCCAAAGGAAGCGAGGTTCCGAGTCCGAGCCTGTAGCACAAGCGCGAACCTACCAGCTAACCATCCGGTGAACGCCACGTCAAAGATTCCAGACCAACATGGGCGCAAAACTCAACACATTATTGGTGGAGCGGAGCCACGTAATCGAGAACGAGCACCCAAGCCGTGGTGGAGGCTCCTGACCCGCCACAAAAGTCTTCTCTACAAGCTATCAGAAGTTGAACCTTGCCGTACAATCTAAGGACATATCCAGCCTCACTCCCCAATGATATCCATTAAATAATACTCACATTCATGTTAACTATTCGATAATGATTAGATAAAAACAAAAACCCATGTTATTTTGATAAATACTCATTCTAAGGTGATGCCTAACAAAAGTACAGGTTCTGGAATTAAGGTCATCAGGACCCATTGACACAATAAGTAAGTTCAGCTGAATGAGCCAGATTGTAACATCAATGTACCTGCATGGATACATTTCGCCAGAATTGTCCCTGACAGCAACAAATAACCGCCAAGCGTCTGCCAAACCGTCCTGCTGACGCTTGGCAACGACAGACTGGCTTTTGTCTCGCTTCGTGATTCTTCCCGCCCCCCATCGTCGTACGCCCCCATCCATCACACGGGGTTTTGCTGTTTGCTGAGACGAATTTCAGTCCCTACTATCATGGTGGCGGCTGATGCCGAAGCTTTCGCTCGGACTTTGGCGTCAACTCCAAGATTTGTCGATTGTATCCCTGACGTTAACCTAATCCTGTTTTCTCGAGTTCGTTAAGCACTGCGGTTTCTATATTGTTGAAGTGTCGCATACTAAGCTGAGGTGGTATCAATATTCGCGTGCTTCTTGTGAATTCAGTCGTCGTTCACCACATCACCAGAATTCTTACAACAAGGACCTCATTACCGTTTCCCAGGTATCCGTATTCCTAGCTGTGAATAATTGGTCGTCGAAAGCCATGGCTCTAGTGCCATTCAGCGATAGATCTAACGCCTCTCCTCCTGAGAGCTCCTCAATCACAGACAGTCGGAACGGAGGGCTTGTGGTGTGGGAAGCCTCCCCCGACGACACGGACGACCTCGCGTTCGTGCAGGCTCTCGAACTCGCTGAGGCTTCGGCCAAACGACGCCGAACAGGAGAATCTGGCGGTCACAATCAGTGGACCGGCCGACAGACGGCTGTTGCGAGTGCAGGGAACACGCTTGGCGGTGGTGAGGATCGAGGCGGTGGCTGGAGCGGCGGCGGAGCGAGTGGTATGAGGAATGCTGGTGTGAACGGTGTAAGTAGGAGCAGTGTGGTCATCACGGAAGTGACTCGGAATGATTATGCTGGCGCAGCTCCGCGCCAACAAGGCCAGCAACAGAACCGGCAGGGACGACAGCAGCAGCAACAACAACAGCAGCAGCAGCAGCAGCAGCAGCAGCATCAACGGTGGCAAAGGCAGCCAGATGGGTTGAGAGCAGGAGCCACTTTGAGGCAGTGTGAGAGAGTACAGTCAGTTGCTGGAGCTACAGATGTGGCAAGTGCTAATGGTGCAGTGCATGCTCCCGCGTTCTCGAACCAGCCTGCAACGCCAGATAGGTTGGGCAACCATCCTTCTTGGAGCAACCAACAGCAGCAGCACCAGCAGCAGCAGCAGCAGCAGCAGCAACAGCAACTGTACCAGGAGCAGCAGCAACGGCAGCAACAACAGCTAGTGGTAGTACCCTCGAGTGGTTATGGTGCTCCGGTACCTGCTGCCGCTTCTCCACTCCCCAGCCTCTCAGTGCAGCCACCTGTACCAGCGCAGCCTGCTCAACCTGTTGTCATGCGGCCAGCAGACTTTCGAAACATGCAGTCTGCTGCACTGGATGTGGGTACTTGAAGATTCCAACTTTATTTTTGCCGAGTACCTCTCTTGTCTAATCTCTTGTCTGTCTGTGTGCTATGTGAACATGACAGGTTCTTGAGCCTGGTGATTACATGGTCCTGCAAGGGAAACCGTATATCAAGAAGTCGGGTACGTACGTTCCATTCTCCGTTCCTGCCCAGTTGGTTTCTTGAGACCATTTTGCCATGATTCGTGTACATTTGTCTTTTCCCGTTGCTCATTCAGGCTGGCGCAAAATCGCATTCTTTTTCAACGTGTCATTTGAAATCCGAGACAAGACCATCGAGAGGGACGAGCGTGGTAACGTTACAAGATCGGAGTTTCTTGTTCGAGCCAGCATGCCGTAAGATCGAAAGCCTACACTTACCATCTCGTGAGCTTCTCAAGTTGTTCTGCCAGGTATAATGCAAACATTTCTTGTTCCTAAATGCAGTTCCGGCAGGTTCTCTGATGCGTGGGGCTCATGTGACCGAGGAGAGAAGAGGTTCAGTAAACCGAACCATGATATTCCAGGCACTGCTGAGACTCGAGCTAAGAGCCGGGCATGCCAGGTGAGAGCTCTCAGACTCCCCCCAGCACAATGAGCTTACTGACAGCTGATTGATCCAAGGCTTAATGGGTTTTTGGATATCGTTTTAAAGCCCGAGTCTAAAATGGCAACTTTTCAAGTTCAAGATTCTTGAACTTGAGTTTGCTTCCCCTCCCGTCGCCTTTTAGGTGGCCCTCCCTTCCCGCGCCCGTCGCCACGCATACTCTGAGTGTCGCTCATGCTCTCCCATCATGTCCCTGGCCTTCACGCGACCTTCGCTTGCCCATTCCACCTTTCAAGTTCAATATTTTTGAAGGCTTACCATTCTAGACTCGGGCTTTAATGCGCAGGACCTTTTGGGGATTGGGGAGTACAAGCAGCATCGCTCGTGATTTCTGGCATCCGTTCTGTTTGTCGCATTATGTGTTTCAGCTTGCTTAGGGTGTTTCTGCTGCAAATGTATCTGTAAATCCTGAAGTAGTTTACTGGTGTATCGTTTATTACATGAATTGTTGTCTTTAGATATCTCTCGAGATGTGCCACAGTGGAGAGCTACCCTCGAATCTTGGACCTCCTTTGGTACTGCCGTCAGCCAAGCATGATTTCCCGCGCACTGCCAGCCCAGAGCGACAACACAAGTGGAAACGGAACGCCCTGTCAGAAAAGTGCGGAAGAACCCAAGGGCTTCCGTCAGCAGTAGCGCCTTGAGAAGATCTGTTCCTGGAATGCGCACACCGCTAGCGCTACAGGTCTCCGCGCGACTGCGTGCTTCCGCTGGCTCCGTTTTCTTCCCCCTTTTCCCCAGCTTCCGTCCGCGCCAGCTGAGATCCACTCTCCACATTTGCTGGATGCCTTGGTTTCTCCCGGAGTGAAGGAATTCAGTGCAGGAAATCAGGATTTCAGTGAATTCTTCAGAAAAGCTTACCTTGGCGAAGCCTCCTATTTTGCTCTTTGTTAGGATCCCATAAAATTCCTCGTCAGCGTGTCTGCTGTACCCTTCGGTACCTCCGCCAGTATGAGCAAATTCGACACCAACCCATTCGATGAGGGAGGCGAGAGCAGCAGCAACGCTGTCGCTGTGAGTGATCGAGACAAGAGATGGTTATTGTATTATGCTGAACAAATCTTGTTTTCCCAGCAGCTTGCGTTTCCGTTGCGTTCTTCGAGATTCGGTTTTGATCGTCTGCGAATGTCTGGAGGCTTGAACAGTCATGGGAGCATCACGTTGAAATCTTCGTCTTATTGCTGTCCTCTCGTCCGCTCCTCTCACCCTCCTGTGTCTATATTCAGGCTCCTGTTCCGAAGTCGGGACTCGGTTCTTTTTTCGACAAAGTAAGCTTGTGTTTTACGACGCTCAGCTTAGTTTAGCATGTTGTTTCATGCATGCTCGAATTTGCATGTGATACACTGCCGCTCTCAAGTGTGATCCACTGCCTTCTTACCTGTGATCACTCTTCTTTCCGACTGACCATTGTGATAGTCAACCCCCATGAGTGTCCGATCGCCGTCTTGTAATGCATAATGACGAACTTCAATCTGTTCCTTGCAGGCTGGAGCGGCTGTGTCATCCATGGCGGCGTCGTTTGACAGCGTCGCGTTGACGCCTAAGGTTCGTCCTCTCCCCGCTTCTCTCCTCCGCTCTATCCCTTCTTGGCAACCCGTTCTTCTGAATTTGGATTCGTTACGACATCGTTTCCTTTTCTCATTTCCATGCGTTTCTCCTCACCGGCATGTGCCTCTGATCGCCACAGGACATCGTGGAGAAGGAGACGCAGCTGGCTGCGAGAGAACAGGAGCTCAAGCGAAGAGAGGAGGTCAGTTGGTTACGCATTTGTCCTTGTCAGGTCTTCGTTGCGTGTTGTATTTGCGAAAGGATGAGGCGTGTTTTATACAGCACACCGATAGTATTTGTTGTCAGCTTCGGTTTTCGTGTCCCGTTTCCGACTGATTCTTCTTCCTTTTTCTGTGTTTTCTCCACCTCCGTTTTCTTCGTCTCGCGCACTGCTTCGCGTTTGTTGTGCGCGTGTCGGGAACGGGCGTGGCCACGTGTCTGGATATCACACGCCAGGAGCTCGCCCAACGCGAAACATGTAAACTTACCGTTTTGCTATCAACCTGCACAACCTCACAACTTCGCTCTGTCCATATCGTTCACGTTGTTCTGTCTCTCTGCATCTCCGCCGTAGTTCCCTGCTTATCAACGCCGCAGAGATCGCCGTAGTTCAACGCCGCACCATGCCCCCGACTCCCCTCCCGTGCGCTGGCTTTTGCTGCTTGCCTAATTCTCCACGTCCCTCTCTCCATCTCTCTCGCGCGTGCCGCTCTCCTCTCGCCCGTACCGCTCTCCTCTCCCTCGTACCAGCGCTGGGGATCCAGCACAACAACTTCCCGCCGTTCTTCCCCCTCATCCAGCACGACATTTCTGCAGACATCCCCGCCCACGTGCAATACCTGCAATACCCCGCCTTCGCCTCCTGGCTCGGTGCGTCGCCTCACCTTGGACTGCTCGCTTGCAACTTGGCTCCTCTCGTCTCTCTCTTTCTGACGTGCTTCTTTCCGCTTCTCTGATCTATTACGTTTCCCCCACTCTCTCATCTCGTCCCAGCGCGCTCTCAACTTTCCATCCTCTCGTTCACTCCTCGGCGCCGCCCTCGGCTCATCGCCCTTCCCCTTTCCACCCTCCTCCCCCCCCCCCCCACACACACCACGCGTGCAGGCATCATCCTATGCCTCGTGTTCAACCTCGTCGCAGTGATCGTGTCTTGGGTCACCGGCGCTGTCAGCTCCACCTCGGGTCTGTACCGCCTCGCTCGTACCCATCACTGCCACCGCTTCCCGGCTTCCCATTGTTGAAACCGCAATGTCTCGTTCGGACATGCTCGTGGAAGGATGGTCTGCAGGCAGTCAGGCTGATTGTTCACTACACAAACCATGTCACCTTTCCCTTTACTTATACCCATGTCCACCCCTTTCACCCACCCCCCTCTCGCCTCTTCCTTCTCCCACTCTCCCTCCCACTCCCCCCCCCCTTCCTTCCTTCCCTCTCCCCACGTCGTCTCACCATGGCGTGCGCTTGCTGGCACCAGGCATGGGTAACTTCTTCCTGGCAATCATTTACGGCGTGCTTGGCATCCCCCTCTCCTACGTCCTGTGGTACCGCCGCCTCTACAACTCACTCAAGTACGTCGCCTGCTTGCTGGCAGCCAATGAGAGCCTCGTATGTGCTGCTCCCAAGCCTGCTGCTCCCAAGCCTGCTGCTCCCAAGCCTGCTGCTCCCAAGCCTGCTGCTCCCAAGCCTGCTGCTCCCAAGCCTGCTGCTCCCAAGCCTGCTGCTCCCAAGCCTGCTGCTCATGAAAGCATCCCGTTTCTGTTCTCAGCATCCGCCTCGACCCTCCTATTTCGCTCTTTCATTGTACTGGGCCTTTGCCTGCTCGTCACCTCAACTAGGCTCTTCTGTTACTCGAATTCACCCCTTCTGTTTGTTCCTCGCATCCTGTTCAAATCCATCCCTCTTGGTGATGGATCACAGGAAGGACAGTGCGCTTGGCTTTGGAATCTTCTTCATCGGTTTCCTGGTGAGTGGAACACTCTGTGGGCCTCGCATCTCATTCCGCCTGTAGCTGTGCACGACATCCCATCCGACCAGGGTACCAGTGTAAGGAATCGCTTTGGAAAACGTGGTTTCATTGTCAATCCCCGTCGCCTGGTCTACCTTTTTCTCGGAGTTGCAATTCCCCAGACCGCCCGTCAGCTCGAAAGCCCTTCTGTGCTGATGAGATGGTCGTGTCAACTCCCATGTTCCCCTCGCCTCTCATGTCCTCCTTTGTTCCCCACCCTCTTTTGTCCCCCACCCTCCTTTGTCCCCCACCCTCCTTTGTCCCCCACCCTCCGTTGTCCCCCACCCTCCTGTGTCAGATCCATTGTGGCTTCTGCATCTTCGCCTCGGTCGCTCCGCCCATCTTCTTCAGTGGCATGGCCCTCACGTGAGCTTCATGGACCCCCATCAATTGCCACCCACCTTCCTTGCCCACTGCTTTACACGTTTATGCAATTTGCATGTGACAGTTGATTCTGCTCTTCACAATAACAGATGCGTTTGTGCTCTGTTTGCCCGTGCCCTTCCACCAGTGGGGTGCTCTCCACCATCTCTCTCTTCGGTGACTCCGTTACAGCTGGGGTAAGCACCCTCCTTACTCGTCACAGCTGCTTTGTTCCTTGTGATCTGCTCGTACTAATCCCATGCTATTGCCCACCTTGACCGTGTCCGGACGTGCATGTGCTGTCTCCACTGTTTGCCCATCAGATCTTCTTTGCTGTTGGTACAGCTCTCTTCATTGGGGAGTCCTGCCTGTCCATATACACCCTGGGGGTATGTTCCACCCCACCTTCACGCATGTACTCCTTTCCACCACGTTTTTAATGCTGTTTCACAATCTGCTCGTCCTGTCATCCCGTGCATCTCTGCCCAGTCCTTGCTGCATTCTCTGCTTGCCTATTCTCTGGTGCTTTATGCTCTGCGCCTGTGCACCTCTAATTGATGATGCTTCTCTTTCCTCCTCCCGCGTTGTGCTCAGCTTGTGTATGCATACTTCCGAGGGGAGGGCAAGAGCAATCAGTTCCGGCGGGAAGCAGCAATGGCTTCAGCGGGTATAGGGAACACCAACGTGTAAAAGCACAAGACAATTGCCCATCTCATCGCCACTGTGCCCTCCTGCCACATACAATAGTACTGCTCCTGTTACCGTACCCTGCGGTGGGTAGATGTAGGTTCAGTTAATACACTTGTTAATCTGAGCGCCAGTCTAGGATGGATGGCAGGTAGATAGCAAGTTATATGGCATGTGACTACCGTATGGTACACGACTGCGTCTGTTGACTCAATACCAGCTCTGGTGTCCAGCTTGGAATCTTTTGGGAGGGCTTAGTGAGAGGCTAAAAGCAGCGCACAACACATCCTGCTGTACTCCTGCTTGCCATGCCATTCACATGACTCCACCAAGGCAGTGGGATGTTTGAATGTCTGTCTTGATTACTGGAGAGCTTTTGCATTCCCCTCCATTGAACAGCATACAGAAGCACTCAGGGCCAGAAATGAGAGAAAGATATGAACTGAGAAGAGAGTATCAGAGGTCACGGTCCAAGTAACTGGACTTGAATTCATTGGCCACTTGGTGGCAAGGCAATGCCTTGCCAGCTGCTGTCCTGCAACACACAACCACTCTTTCCACTCCTGGCCTGCGGTACCGTACTTCAGGACTACTCAATCCTTCTAGCAGCCTTGTGCTCTGCACACACCCAAACTCTCCCCACAAATCAATGTGCTGTGCTTTCCAATCATGTTTCTGTCTACCCCTCTTCTTCCTCATCCTCATCTTCCTCCTCTGATTCATCTTCGTCATCCTCATCCTCCTCCACCACCTCAAACTCCTCGTCATCTTCATCCTCATCCTCGTCCTCTGCATCTGCCCCCTGCCCTTCCTTTCCTCCTTGACTCCTTCCATCTGCCGCTGCCGCAGCGTCACCACCACCAGCGCCGCTGCCACCATCACCGCCCTCAGCTATCCTCACGCCAATGCGCCTCGACTCCCTCCCACTGCGAGTCCTGCTCGCCACGATATTATCTAGGTCCACTGTTCCCCACGGCTCCGCCACTATCCGCGCGTCCGCGTCCTCCCCCGCATCACCTTCCGCTTCCGCCTCTGCACCCTCGCGCGCGCCTTGCGACCCCTCCCCCGCGCGCCAATCCCGCGAAGCCCTCACAGAAGCCGCGGCGGCGCCGTCGCTCCCATCGTCGCTGCTGCTTCCGCCGCCGTCGCTCCCATCGTCGCTGCTGCTTCCGCCGCTAGAATCGCTACCCCGCGCGCGCGAGGGCCGCTGGCTCTCCGCCTTGCCCTTCCCCTTGTCTCGCCTCTTCGCCTCCTGCGCGCCTCCCTCGTCGCTCCGATCGCTTCCCCCCGCCCCAATCTCCGCCTTCCGCTTCTGCCCACTGCTCTCCGCCGCTGCGCTCTCTGCTGGGATGTCCGACGCTTTCTCTGCCATGGCGAAAGTTCGGAAACGGAGAATGGAGAATAATATCGAATTTCCAGCAACCTGAGCTTGGGAACAAGTCTCCACCAAAACGGTAAAATGGTCACCAAAACGTATTTGCGGCAACCACAGCCATGAGAATATGCTGCGAGATCCACCTTCGGTCACGAAATTCCACGCGCCACATTGAATTCGCGTTTTACGGTCCTCCTTGTTTACTGGTACAAACTGCACTGAACGTGCATTTGTTTGTGCAGAGAAATATAAGTTTCACCACAGAACTCTGTCCAAATTGCCAGGTGTTATTCATACAACAGTTCATACCTTTAATTGATAACTATACATTGAGGAAACTTCTCAACAGCAGTCCGACCTTTCCCTCCCCTGCTCCCATTCCGCTGCTGCGCTAGCCGCTCGTGCCGCCAGCAGATCTCATCTGCGACAGCGGAGCCACTCCCTGTGGGCGCATCGCATAGTGCCTGCAGTTGAGTGGCGGGTACTGGAACACCGTTGCCTTTATGCACAGCAGCTTGTCCAATATGGCCTGGTGTGGGGAGATGGAGGGGCGAGGGGGGAGGAAAAGGGAGGGAGGGTGCATGGGAAGGGAGAACGCGCATACATGGGGATGTGAGTTTCTGCAGTTGAGTGGCAGTTACAGGAACACCGTTGCCTTTATGCACAGCAGCTTTATGAGTTCCTGAAAACGGAGGACGGGTATCGAGATTAGCCAAGGGGGTGGGAAGACGGCGAGGGGCGGGTGTGCGTGGGAGTGGGGAACGGGCATGGGAGGGGAGAGGGGGGGGAACGCTTGGCTAACCAAAAGTAATATGGGGATTGGGAGAAGACAGAGCAAAGGAGAGGGATATGGAGGGGGATGGAGATGTATGGAGGAAAGCACGGATGAGATGAGAGAGTGGGCCCCTCGAATTATCATGTGATGATGTGATGCTTCTCTGAGGGTCTTGAATACTGATGACGATTTTTGAGTTCCTGGTACGAGTTATTAGATCTGTCTCCGGGGGATGCCACTATCTGAATCATTCGTTCTTGGGCACGCAGCACAACAAGCCCGATTCGTTTCCGAGTGTGAAAAAAACTGTACCTACCTCCACAAGTGGTGTGCAGTATGGAAGGGGCACACCTGCACTCCACGAGTGTGGAGAAGTATCCTATCCATGGCGCTTCTCCAATGTCACTCACACCAGGCAGAATCACTCAGCTTCGTTTAGAGCGTTACAGCACACGAACGTTGTATTACAGCTGTATTATTGAAGGAGAGAAGGGCGTACCTGCACTCCAAGATCCGCCTCTCTTAAACCAGGGAGAACGGACTCGAGCCGAGTGGGCTTGAGTAGGGAGTAGAGTTCCTGCGGAGGATGGGAGGGGTGATAGGTCGACAGAGAGGAGAGTGGACGAGGCACAGAAGAGGGAACGAGGGGGACGGCAGCTTGCTTCATGCTGAACGCCACAAATAAAGTTGCTGAAGGGGGGTGGCACGGAGCACAGAGAGGAGGGTGACCTGACCAACCCTGCGTGCTATTGAAGGGGTGACTCCGGGCTGGAGTGTTCATGGAGGGACGGTGAGTGAAGGGCGGAGGTTCTGACCTTGACGGCGTATATTGCAACGCCCTGGTGGTGCTGGTCACGATCTGCTGTGCCTGGTGGGTTTCCTGAGAACGCTCAGAAAACGCGTGCAATAGAAGGGGAGGCGGTTCTGACCTTAACGGCATAGATTGCAACGTCCTGGTGGTGCTGGTCGAACCGTGCCGTGCCTGATAGCCACCTGCCAGCACCACGGGCGATGTGCATGTGGGTTAGAGGGAGGGAGGGAGGGAGGGAGGGAGGGAGGGAGGGAGGGAGGGAGGGAGGGAGGAAGGACCGTGCCGCTCCTCCACCCCTACCCTCCCCTCGCTTCCTCCCCCTCCCCTCCTTTCTCCTCCTACCCCTCCTACCCCTCCTCCGCCTCCTCCTTCTCCCGCTCCTCCCAGTTTCCACGCGTCCCCCTCCCTCTTCTCCGCGCCTACCCCCCCGCGCCCCTCCCAAGCGGGCAGCACTGTCCGCCAGAGATACTCCTCGCGCACCCACGGCACGAAACGCCCCATCAGCACCGTGTCAACGAACGCGCACGCGGGGAGCAGAGCATGCCACGTGGCAGGTTGTTGCCGCCGATGCGGCTGCTGCGGACACGTGGCCCCCAGTGGCGCGCGAGAGCCATGGCTTCCGCCAGGTGGAGGCGCGCCTTGCTCAGCTGCTCCCAGAGGTTTCCGATGGCGAGGTGGATGGTACCGATCGTACCGCGCGGATGGCGCCGTGGCGGACGCGGGGTAAGGGGCAGGGGGAGGGGGGAAGAGGGGGAGAGGAGGGAGCGTGAGTGAGTGGGGGAACCAGATGCAGGCGCACCATGATGCAGAGCGTGTGCAATCATGAGGATTCCCTATTGCGAGGTACCGCGCGGATGGCGCCATGGCTGGCGGAGGATGGGGAGAAACGTGCGGGGGGAGAGGAGGGAGGGAGGGGAAACGCAAGGGGGGCGGACTTGCGACGGCCGCCCCGCTGCGACGACGGCGACGCCGGCGAAGCTCATGTGCGATCGCGGCGAAACCGTCCACGACCCCGCGACGGCCGTCAGAAGTAACAGTAGCGCATTAGTAGGCAGCGTAATAGGCAGCGCATAAGGTACTAGCACTCCCCTACATCGATGACTGCTAGTATCGGGTCGACCCTCTCTAGCGTGTTTCGGCGATCGCTCGCGACAGCGCGAGGAGCGATTAACGTTGCCATGTCCATGTGCCAGAACGGTGCCAGGTGTTATTCATACCGAAAGTTCATTTGTTAAAACCCAGGGGTCACAGCTTTCAACCTTAGGAAGGATGGTTGGGGCTGAAAACGCGATTGGCCCGCGAACTGAGCCAGTGTCGAGATTGCCCCACGATGTTCGTGTAATTGTGCAGGTTCGCCAAAGTTACCAGAGTTGTAATGCGACATGATCTTGCGGAACACATAAAGGATGGAGGATAGAAACTCGCTTGGTGCAAAAAGTACGTCATACCATACTTGTACTTTATTGGGGGACGCAGGGCGGAAGGGCAGAATCAAGGGAGAATGGAAGCGGTGACAGGAAAAGGGGGTAGCAGGAATGGACTGGGGCGGAAAGCAGGGGGAACAATGCGAAAGGGGTGCGAATGAATTGGAGGAGTGGGCGACAAGAAGGGGGACTGAGGGGTGTTGCAGCACCCGTGGCATTAACACTCTCCCACGCCCCCCGCTTGTTCTTACCTCTGCCCCTGCTTCACCTCCCACTCGCCTCGTTTTCTCCACTCCACCCTCTCCCTCCTAAACCCTGGCAGAATTTGGGAGGGGAGGGTTTATACAAACAAATGGGTGTAGATAACTATACATCGAAAGAAGTTCTTAACAGTACCATCGTTGTGAAGTACAAACACTATTATACAAGTCAGAACCGTCTAAGCCTTCTAAGCTCTTATACTAATTACTATATACCGAGGGAAGTACCATCGTTGAAAGTGCAAACGAGATACAAGTCAGAGTCTAAAGTCCTTGCTAAGCCTTCTAAGCTCCCTAAGCCGAACTGTAGGCAGAGGAGCAGCTTGGAAGACAGATCCACTTGCGCGTCCAGAGCAGCAGCTTGAAAGTCTTTTAAGTTGAAAGTCTTCTAAGCTTGGAAGTCAGATCGCGTCCAGAGCAGCAGCTTGGAAGGCAGATCCACTTGCGCGTCCAGAGCAGAGCAGCAGCTTGAAAGTCTTCTTGACCCCTCTTGGCCGTCAGAGGCAAATGCCCCTGACGTTACACCCACGCACCACGATGAGGTGAGGGTCATTCGCGTGGGGCCTGCTTGGGAGGGGGCAAACGGTCAAAGCTAGAAACACGGGCAGATGAATAAATTAACACCACGGACGAGACAATTCCTCGTTGTCAGAAGGCATACCTGAACGCACCTGACCCCACCCATCCCATCGCCCACGTGATAGTGCCTAGCAAACGAACGCTCCTAAACGTCCTGGAACACACCTCGGATCGGACGATTCCGCTTTGTTGTCAGGAGGAGTTGCCAGGTTGACCCCAAACCATCGCTCGTGATTGTGCCTAGCAATCCCCTAACGCTCCTAAACGTCCAGTACCCATCACCATACCTCCCAACCCACTTACACGCCTGTTTGCTCCCGCCGAATCTGCAAAAACGGGCCAGACGGAGGGGGAAGTCAGATTCCAGCCTCAGCTCCTTACTCCTCGCTGCGGCTCCTCGCTCCAGCTTCTCCCGACACCACTCCGCGTAGCTTGTACTCCCTCCTCGCCGCCGCGCCAGCGCCGTTTGCTCCCGCTCCTGCTCCCGCTCGTCCTGCACTAAGAGGAAAGCACACAACGAAAAAGGTTAGAACTTGGAAAAGGAAACGAATCGAAATCGAAACTGCACCTTACCATGTGAGGCAATCGGCGTAGCTTGAAGTCCCGTTGCCGCCAGCGCCGCTCCCGCTCCCCTGGTCCTGCGCTTAGAGAAAAACAACAAAGAATAAAGTAAGAATTCGGGAAAATAAGCGAATCGAAATGGAAACTGCACCTTACCTTGTGAGGGAGTCGGCGTAGCTTGAAGTCCCGTTTGCCGCCAGCGCCGCTCCCGCTCCCGTGGTCCTGCGCTTAGAGAAAAACAACAAACAATAAAGTTAGTATCCGGGAAAAAAAACTAATCGAAATGGAAACTGCACCTTACCTCGTGAGGGAGTCGGCGTAGCTTGAAGTCCCGTTGCCGCCAGCGCCGCTCCCACTCCCGTGGTCCTGCGCTTAGAGAAAAACAACAAAGAATAAAGTTAGAATCCGGGAAAAAAGACTAATCGAAATGGAAACTGCACCTTACCTTGTGAGGGAGTCGGCGTAGCTTGAAGTCCCGTTTGCCGCCAGCGCCGCTCCCGCTCCCGTGGTCCTGCGCTTAGAGAAAAACAACAAAGAATAAAGTTAGAATCCGGGAAAAAAGACTAATCGAAATGGAAACTGCACCTTACCTCGTGAGGGAGTCGGCGTAGCTTGAAGTCCCGTTTGCCGCCAGCGCCGCTCCCGCTCCCGTGGTCCTGCGCTTAGAGAAAAACAACAAACAATAAAGTTAGTATCCGGGAAAAAAAACTAATCGAAATGGAAACTGCACCTTACCTTGTGAGGGAGTCGGCGTAGCTTGAAGTCCCGTTGCCGCCAGCGCCGCTCCCACTCCCGTGGTCCTGCGCTTAGAGAAAAACAACAAAGAATAAAGTGAGAATCCGGGAAAATAAGCGAATGGAAATGGAAACTGCACCTTACCTTGTGAGGGAGTCGGCGTAGCTTGAAGTCCCGTTGCCGCCAGCGCCGCTCCCGCTCCCCTGGTCCTGCGCTTAGAGAAAAACAACAAAGAATGAAGTTAGAATCCGGGAAAATAAGCGAATCGAAATGGAAACTGCACCTTACCTCGTGAGGGAGTCGGCGTAGCTTGAAGTCCCGTTGCCGCCAGCGCCGCTCCCGCTCCCGTGGTCCTGCGCTTAGAGAAAAACAACAAAGAATAAAGTTAGAATCCGGAAAAATAAGCGAATCGAAATGGAAACTGCACCTTACCTCGTGAGGGAGTCGGCGTAGCTTGAAGTCCCGTTGCCGCCAGCGCCGCTCCCGCTCCCGTGGTCCTGCGCTTAGAGAAAAACAACAAAGAATAAAGTTAGAATCCGGGAAAAAAACTAATCGAAATGGAAACTGCACCTTACCTTGTGAGGGAGTCGACGTAGCTTGAACTCCCGTTGCCGCCAGCGCCGCTCCCGCTCCCCTGGTCCTGCGCTTAGAGAAAAACAACAAAGAAAAAAGTTAGAATCCGGGAAAATAAGCGAATCGAAATGGAAACTGCACCTTACCTTGTGAGGGAGTCGGCGTAGCTTGAACTCCCGTTGCCGCCAGCGCCGCTCCCGCTTCCCTGGTCCTGCGCTAAGAGAGGAAACAAAGAATAAAGTTAGAATCCGGGAAAAAAATGGAATGGAAATTGAAACTGCACCTTACCATGTGAGGGAGTCGGCATAGCTTGAAGTCCCGGCGCTGAACGATCTGCGACGGTCGAAGCCAAGCGCCATCCGTTCGCATCCGCCGACATCCGTCCCCAAGCGTCGCCATCCGTCGTCATTTGTCGCCATTCGTCGCCATCCGTCTGCATCCGCCGGCATCCGTCCCCATGCGTCGCCATTCGTCGCCATCCGTCGTCATTCGTCGCCATTCGTCGCCATCCGTCTGCATCCGCCGTCATCCGTCCCCATGCGTCGCCATTGGTCGCCATTCGTCGCCATTCGTCGCATCCGTCTGCATTTGCCGGCATCCGTCATCATTCGTCGCCATTCGACTGCATGCCTTTCCGCTCTGCGACGGTCAAAGCCAAGCGCCATCCGTCGGCATTCGTCGCCATCCGTGCGTCACCGTGCGACGCTGGCGTCTGCACGAAAAAGGCAAGAAGCCGTCAGAAAAAAAGCAGGAAAAGCGATTGAAAACGACTGCACTTGAAAAGCGATTGAAGGGCTCTTAAAGGCTTACCTCCATTGTATTGGCGGAGCGACAGGGGAGGCCGCAGGGGAGGCGCCGCGACGAGCTTGAAGCGATCTTGACTTGGAGGCTTCAGGTCCTTCCGACAGGACCAAGTCAGAGTCATCTTCAGACTTGAGTCCTTCAGAGGATCAAGATGTCTTTCAGTCATTATTAGGCTTCAAGTCCTTCAGCCTAATGATCGTCTGCAAAAGAAAGAGTGAAACAAGTTAGATAGTTGCTCAAAAACAGATTCAAATAGCTGTAGAAAAACGGATTAAAACGGATAAGCACTTACCTTCACTCGACCGTCTTGCCGCATCCCGGTGAATCTCCGCGCGTCTCCGCGACGACCGTGAGCGGAAGGCCGCGAGCTTCATCTTCAGGTCATCCAAGTAAACTTGAAACGTGAAAGTATCCTCCGGCAAGATGCTCGTCTGCAGAAAAAAACGTGAAATGAGTTAAGAATCACGTGAAACAGATTACAAAAGAGTAGATGAAACGGCAACTGCACTTACCTCCACTTCACCGGAGATGGGAGAGGTTGCACCAGCAGGGAAGGCGCCACGCGGACACCATGAAGCACCATGAAGCGTCGGTGATCGTTGCTGCCTTGTCGCTTGCGTCGCTTTCGAGTGGCCATCTTCGGTCGCCGAGACGGTCGCCGGGACGGTCGCGGAGGTCTGAAATGAAGGAGGCAAAAGATCAGTACGGACGGCAAATGAAGAAGGGCAGACACTGAAAGCGACAGTAGAGTTTAAAGAAAAAACTGGATGTATCAGTCCCAACCTGGACGACAAGTCCGCGACGGCAGTTGGCGTCCGGCCTTTCAGGTCCGCGACTTTCGAGCTGCGACGGTTTTCATGCGTGAAGCGCCAACGGCGATGAGTGCGCCAACACCAACTTCGATGCGCCAACCTCAAGACTTTATGTCCTCCATTCTCAGATCCATCGCCTGCAGGAAAACAAAGAAAGAGTTAGATAAAAATCCAGAAGAAAAACGTAAAAACGGCGAAATCACGTATGACACAATTGGGGAAACGATTCAGAGGACAAGACAAAACAAGAGGAAAACGAAAACGAGATTACACTTACCGTCTCCATCCAGGTGAGTCCTCATCATGTTGGTGAAGAAGATCTTGACTTGTGTGTTGGCGAGTTCTTGTGTTGGGAATCGTGTTGGTCGGTCGATCGTCTTCATGTGCTGAGGACTTGTCTTGGCAGCAACGAGGAAGAGGCCGCACTAGAACCACCTTAGGCCAGCGATGAGACGGCTAGTTCCAGCGGCTTCAGGTTGAGCCTGAGAGCTACCCGCGAACTTCAACTTCAAATCCATGCTCTGCAGGAAAACAAAGAAAGAGTTAGAAAAAATCCAGAAAAAACGGCGATACATAGCGTAACCAGACAAAAACGGTTGTAGGAAGACATCATGAAAACGAAATCGAGGTTACACTTACCAGGTGGGTCCTCATCGTGTTGGTGAAGACTTGGGAAGACGAGAGGCGCCGTGAAACACTTTGAAGCTCTTGCCGAGACGAGCTTTGAGCGGAGACCTCGTAGCTTGCGTCTCCGTCTCAACCGGAGGCAAACGTGGCTGCGTCAGCGATCAAGTCGGCGGCAGCAGAAGAAGCGCCATGAAACACTTTAAAGCTCTTATGCCGTGGCGATCTTCGAGCGGAGATCCCGCCGTGGAAGTTTTCTGGCGTGAAGTTACTTTGGAGACGACTCGCCATATAGATCTTCCGATTATGCAATTGTCGCGGTAAAAGAGGTTGCCGCGGATTTTCGGTGTAGTACACGGGTCGGCCTTTGACACACTGCAGCTCGCTCACTTACGGACTCTACCCACCCACCCACCCGACTTCTACTCTAACTCAGCGCCGCAGCATGCCAAAAGCTTCTCCGTGTACTAGTAACCGGCTTCAGGTAGCATAGATTGCTCCTTGGAGCTTGTAGCCTGAAGTCTAAGCTCATTAGGTTGGAGCTTTCTAAGAATCCTTCAGTGAGTTGAGAAGGAAGAAAACGGACGACAATGACACAACTTGGATAGTTATGCTCAGGGAGGTGGCAAAAGGAAGAACCTGAAACACAAGGATGAGCGTGCTGCTGCTGAATGGAAGACTGAATTCAGTTCAGCAATTCAGCCGCCGTGGTGCATCCTACCGCGGCTTGAACCAATTGTGATAGCTCAATCTGGTTTACCTGGGTGCAGTACGGTCTGACGAGTTTGTGATATCCTTTTTTGCCGGGACGGGAGGGAATCACTGACACCAGGCTGGGTGCGCGGTGCGATAGCAAACCGAGGAGTGTGTTGTGAATGGGTGGATGGTGTGGGTAGCCACCCTCAACGGTGACGATGGCATGGGATGGGGGTGTGTGAGTGGCTATTTTCATTGACCAATGAATGCCCCCGCCGACTTAGCGGCAGGGGACATTCCCCGAGGGCGCGTGGTGAACATGTTGAGGTGGCTCAAAATGTATCCCCGCCTTATCCATCCAGCCCAACCAATGTTGTACATTCATTGTACAGTTCAAAGTTGGGCTGACATTTGCATATTGGTCTGGATTGTCCGTATGCAAACGAGTTTGCTAAGGGCGAGTATTTCTGCTGGGGAAGGTTTGTTGAACGGAATATCCCAGCGGAAACGGGTCGTCAAGCCTGACGACCTGTTGACGACCTGACGACATGCTGCCCCCTGCAGGAAAAAACTAAAACCCTCTAGGATGGCATGCCTCCCTGTGTTTAGGGTTGATGCCTCCCTGACCGGATGCATGCCCGGATGGGTTTTATTTTTTTGCCCGCGGGCAGCGAGCTCCCCCGGGCGGACTCGCTTGTCCGCTGAGATATATTAACCGTACTGGTGCAGAAGGGCAGGCTCGAACTTTCTAGGAGGTGGTTGACGTGGCACTATCTTTAGTTGGGTCACGAGTTTTTTTGCGGGAAATCGTACAGCACAGGTGTGCCTTTTTTAGTTCGGCGTGAGGTGCGGGACGGCTTCGATTTGGTGGTGGGATTCGTGCGTGGTGCTGAAAAGTTCGGCTGGCTGGGCAGCAGGAAAAACATTGGGTGGATGAGAAAAGATTTACTTGAACCAATGGGAATGAAGGGCGGTTTTGACACCCTGGCACAACTACCACGGCATTATCAACAAGCCAAACCTCGAATTTCCGAACCTGCCAACCTCTAATCCCTCACCCGCCATTGTCCAGAAAGCAATAGCGAGGGTGTGACTTCTCGACCTAATCTGCTTTCAGTCGTAGTTTCGCCGCTCCCCTTGTTTAGTCTCCAGCGCGGACTCGATCTGAGTACAGCTCTTTCATGGCAGCGATTTTTTCTGACGATGTAGCAAGTGTTGCTCACTTTCTCGGTGGTACTTACTGTAAGTCGCTTCAGGTGTCTGTTGGCGTGCTAACTGTATCAGATATGATCAGATGTCGCAGTAATGGTAAGAAGTTGCGCGATCTAAACCTGGTTTGTTTTTACGTGATGCGGTCGGAATCGTGACGTTGGACGAATTAGTATCGTCGATTCGGACGCATCGGTAACGTAGCGCATTTCGTCGATTATACAGCGCGTCTCGTCGACCTCAGCGTCGACGGTATGCTGGACGCGAGACTGGAAAAAAGAGGGCGGGAGGTGAGTGGAGGGGAGAAGATGGGGAAATGGATGGAGAGGACTGGCGAAAGGGCGAAGCGGCCACTTTCGCTTCCCCCGCCCCTTTCCGCTCTCCCCTTCATCTTCCAGATTCTAGTGCGCGTTGATGGTACCCTGGACGCAAGACGGGATTAAGACAGGCCGGGAGGTGGGTGGAGGGAGAGAAGGAGGAGTCCACGAGTGAAAGGATATGATTGATGACGGAGAGGATTGGCGGAAGGTAAAAGGCGAAGCGGCCGCCCTTTGATCTCCCCTCCCCCTTCCCATTTCCCCGCTTTTTTGTCTCTCCCTTTCCCCCCCGTGACCTAGCGAAAAAAGGTCTCCCCCCCGCCCTCTCTCCCACCTCTTTTCCCTTCTCTCCCTTGTCTCCCTGTGACCTAGCCTAGAAACGTCCTTTCCTCTCCCTCCCCCACCCCCTCTTTCCCCCCCTCCTTTCCTCCCTTCCCGCGCTTCCGCTTCTCTCCATTTTGACCCGGCCTACAAAGGTCACGCATATCTCAGCCTCCCTACCCGCTCATATTCCCCGCTCTCCCCTCGTTTCCCCCGCTCTCCCTTCATTTCCCTCGTTCTACCCTCATTCCCCCGCTCTCCCCTCATCCCCCCCGCTCCCCCTCATCCCCCCGCTCTCCCCTCATATTCCCTGCTCTTCGCTCAGCTTCCCCTCTCTCCACTCATTCTCCCCTCTCTAACTTCACCCCCCCAGCCCCCCCTTCATATCACTGCTGCCTCTCTTGTTCTCTTCCTTCACCCCCACCCTCACTTCCCTTGTCTCACGCCACCCCTGTTCCCTGCTTTCCGACTCACCCCTCATCCCCTTCCCCCTCCAATACCTCAACTTTCCCCTCACTGATTCCTCGTCCCCCTCTCACCCCCCCCCCACATCCACCCTTCAACTCCCTCGCCTCCACTACCACCGCCCCCACATTTCCCTCATCTCTCACACCCCCCTCCAGTCTTCCACAAACTATCCACTCAAGTGGGTGATTTCCGTTGTTTGTGCGACACTCTCAGACCTGCCTCACCGCATGCCATTTTCTGTGAGTGTGGCTGCTTGTGTGTGCCGCATGTCATCTGACTTCCCACCTGCATGTGGCGTGACTGGTTGACTTGGCAGCTACAGAAACGACTCGCTGGGTTCCTGGTCTGACGCGTGGCCGCTTTTGATTGGCCATCAACAGGCCCATTAGATTCTGCTGAACAAGTTTTGGTTGCATTCCGGTATATAGCCTGTTTGTACCTACCTACCTGTGTTTTTATTGATAAACATTTTGGTGCTGAGAAGCTACCAGCCTGCATGTATGATACTCAATTAAAGTCACAAGCGGGTGACGTGGTATGCCCTCACTTCCACGCTACCTGATCATCAGCCAGCGTGCTGCTGCTAGGCCAAGCGTCCACGCTGCACGCGGTATGCCATTGAAGGGTTATTGGTTTCAATTCAATCAAAGCTGCTCTGGAGTCCAACTGCAATGTCGTACCTCCTGCCTGCATCACATGTGCTGCGCCTAGCATAGTCTTTCAAGCTAAGCCCTGGCTACTCCACAGTAATACAAGTCCAGTCTGGTGGGATTACGTAAATAATGCATTTCCAGTAATCCGTCTGCCTCCTCGGCCATCCTATCCTAATCTAATCCCTCCGCACCGCTAGGCGAACCCCAAACTTCTTCACAAATTCAGCATCTGTGCAGTGGAGTAGGGTCGTCAACAACACACCATGCCGCATCCACTCTCTGCTGTTGGCTCTCGAAGGCCTCCCTCTGCTCCTCACCCAGCCCTTCTCCTCCCCTCCCTCGCCGTCCCCTTCCCCCTCCTCCCCTCCCCCCTGCGCCACCCCTGCAGCAGACACCAGCCTATACCCCGCTGCTTGAAACGCTGCGATGCGGGGTTTGATCCGCCGCTCGAGGCTGTGCGTGAAATAGAGCGGATAGTGCAGCACCTCACTTGCATCCAGCCCTGTTTCCTCCACCAGATAGTCCAGTTTCGGGCCCAGATTGCGCTCCCACTTGCGCGAGAGCAGGTAGGGGTAGGTGGAGAGGAGGGAGCGCACGGCATGAGGGGGAAAGCGGGCTTGGAAGTGGGAGAAGGTGTCTTCTAACGTGCTCACACTGGTGGCCAGCAGGGACGGGTACACGTGGAAGGCGTCTCGTGCTGCTGGCCCACAGATGGATGAACGTGTGTGCCACGATGGTGCTGCTGCTGGTTCTGTTGCTGATTCTGCTGCTGATGCTTCGGCTGGTGAAGGTGCCACAGCTGGTGCAGCTGAAGATGCTGGTAATGGGGCTTGTTGTTCCCTTGCATTCCCCACACCAGCACCGCCACCACCACCGCCCACAGCACCAGCAGCATAACCAGGCCCATCCAGCAGTCTGGTGACACACAGCACCTTCTCCTTAAGATTCTCCGGGTCCAGCCCTAGGATAGTCGGCTGTGCATTCACAATCATGCGCAGATCCGCGCTGCTCCACGCCACCTCCCGCTCCAGGAACGCCAGAGCGGCTCTCAGCTTCTCCTCTTTGATACCCAGCAGGTTGGCGCTGCGCAGCAGCTTGGGCAGGCGCAGGCCGAAGGCGGGCGAGCAGAGCAGGCGCACGCGGTGGGTGATGAAGGGCGCGGAGTTGGACATGATGCGCGGGTACTTCTCTATGAACTGCCCGAACACACGCCGCTCCATGGCTGCCTGCAGCTGGGGGGATATTGACGCCGGGCCCTCGCCTTTGATACCTGTGACTGGCTCGCTCTCTGGTTCTACTGCGTCTTGGACGGGTGCAGAAGTAGGTGCTAGCTCTATGAGTGCATCGGGAACCCGTGCTGCAGTCTCTTTAGCACTGGCAGGAAATACTAGCTCCGTTTCTTTATCAGCAGCCGTTTGCAGCTCTGCTGTTCCTCCTGATAAATCTTGCACCACCCCCACTTCCTCCCCATCCACCGCACCCTCTCCCTCACCCCACTCCTCCTCGCTCTCCTCCCCCCCCTCCTCATACCCATCGCCCGTCTCCTCTTGCATGATCAGCCCAGACAGCGCCTCAGCCCATGCCCAGAGGTTGTTATTCGCGTCGTACTGCAGCACAGCAGGTGCGCGCCTCACAATGCTGCTCATCTTCTCCCGCCGCACGCCCATGGCCTGCAGAAACCCCACTACGCCCGCCAGCCCCCGCGGCTCACAACGCAGCCAGTTGGGAATGGAATTCAGAGCAGAGAAGATGGACGGCAGGTCTACCCCGGCTGCCAACAGCAAGTGGAACTTGGGCAGCAGATCCCGGTCCCAGCGGCTCTTGAGAAGCGAGGGCACACGGGAGAAGAGGTCAAGTATGCGCGAGGGGGTGAGGCCGAGAGCGAGGAAGAAGACGACGGTGTGAAGGGATGCCTCGGTGACGGGGGGCCGTCTGCGGCGGATGGTGGCGACGCGCGACTCGATGTCTGAGAGGAGAACCGATGCGGTGAGGCGCGGCACGGGGCGGAGAGAGGAGAGCCAGAAGGCCGTGGCTTGCGGGTCGTCGGAGTGCGGGTGCGCTTGGAATGTGAAGGCCGTGGGTGATTCTGCTAGGGTTAGCAGACAGGGCGCGGCCGGTGGTGATGCTGCCTGGCGCGTGTGGGTGGTGGGGAGGGTGATGGGGGAGAGGGGATAGGGATTGGAAGTGGGAGCTGGAGGGGTGGGGGGACCAAGAGGAGTGAGAGGGCGTACGGGGGGGATAACGAGGAGAAAATAGCTGAGGCGAGCTGGGAGGGAAGAGGGTGAAGATTGGTGGAAGGAGGGATAAGGCACATGAGATTGGGTTGTTTTGGCGCGTACTTGAATGCTCTCACCTCTTCCTTCTTGTCCTTCTCGACTTCTCCTTCCGCTGCTGCCTCGTGCTCCTCCTCGTGCTCGTCCTCCTCCCCCCCATCAGCCGCGCGTCTTCTCCGCGTCGTCTGCGCCGCCACCCCTGCAGCCTCTGCGCCGCACGCACGCATTGAACGCCGTCTCTCTCCGCGCAAGCGCGCGAGCGGCCCCGCCTGCACGCATGGGCTCCGCCTGTGAAGCGGTGCGGAGCGCGGCGACTGGGATACACGATGTGCGCACACGGCCAATGTGGTGCGCCCTGTTGGAATGTTCCACGGGGAGCGCGGAGAGTGCGGAGTGCGCGGTGGCGGGGGAAGGCGGAGGAAGTGCGGAGGGTGGGGGTTGGGGGGGCGGGCAGGGGGGAAGCGGAAGCGGGTTGGTGAGGTGATGAAGGGGAGGAATGGGTGGCGCTAGGTGGAAAACAATCGACAGGGATACGCCGCGAGAGGGGAAAGCGCGCGAGCGCGGCGAGTGAATGCATCAGTGGGCGGGTGAGGGGGGTTGAACGCTGTTGGAGCAAACGAGCATATGGTGGAGCGTAGCGTTGGCGGAGATCGGATCAGGCTCTGCAAAGCACGCAACGTAGTGCACCACGTGCGACACGCAAAAGACGAACGCTCGGCAAGTAACTGTGGCAACTCACTGGGAAGGCGAGGTAATGCAGCTAGCGTTACTGCGTCGTGCTGCCGGTGAAGCGTGGGAGCGCACGCTACGGATGCCATTGCAATGGAACCCCTGTGAGCAGAGGAGCTGTGATTCCAACCACGCTTTACATATGAGGGGAAGAGTTGGTACAATGGCGAAAAGACGGCGAACATTCAACGAACGGGCTTCTTTGTAATGAGCTAGGTGGTGTCGCGTATGCTAATTGTGCTGGAAGTAGTCGCCTTGAGGAGGCGCGTTCTTCAGACCAGGCCCAGAAATCCGTGATCTACGCAGGTTGTCAAGGAAACGAAAGCTACAGTGCAGACATGGATAAAAGAAGTCAGTTACAAGTTTGTGTGATTCAGTGCATAATCTTTCTGGTTATCAAAACAACCCTGGCTTGGAATTTTACTCCATGGCTAATCTGAAAGTATTAACAGAAAATCATACCAGAGGCACTCAGTCTAGTTTTATTGTTGAATTAAAATATTTAATAGAACGGAACAAACATAAATCACGTATTCTAGAAAGTCTGATATTTGTGCCGGTATGGAATGGTCATGGATAAATGTATATGAAGATTTGTCCATATGTGTTGAAATTCAGTGTTCACCTGCTGTTGATTTCCTGGGACCGTGCCGAATCGGTTTGAACCCTCGACTTCTGTTTGTTCCAATCGTGAAATGGAGTCCGAGCATCCCATCCCATTCCATCACATTCAAATGGAATCCATCCTCGCCTCACTGCAGTCGGACTTCAACATTCTTCCTGACTTTCACATCATCGCCCAAAGCCATTCGATATATGTATTCACTCAGGCAGTGAATACTCAATGGCTCGCATGATGTTCCCAGTTGCCTCCGAATGTCGATTCCAGGTCGCATTCTCACAGAACCAGTGTAAGCATCGTCTGAACCGTCAAGGCACAAAGCTTATGGTAGTAGAAAGTAGTGCAGGTGGTGGCCGTGAGGGGCGTTGCTACGACGAAGCGGCTTTTACGGCTGTCGGAAGAGCAAATGTCTATCAACGGTGCGCGTGGTTTGGTCGTTACCTACCTTTCGCTTTACTGAATGTGTATACAGCGGGATTATTATGTAGGCCTGCCTGAGTGAATACATACTGTTTCTTTCCCACGCATTCCACACATGCAATGCTGGACCCATGTAAAGGCAGAGGATAACCCCGAATCTTCACCTCCTGTTTAGTTTGCTTTGGGGTGTGTGAAGTTGATCAGGGGGATCCATGACAGGCGATTGTTCGGTTCTTCAATGCCGTAACGGAGCCAGCGTCATTCCTTCCATGTGATAGCGTGCGTTTCCCCTGCTTAGACTAATCGTCCTGTTTTGTCTTTCAGTTATTCACTCGTTCTTTTACTTCTTAGTCTTGGCATTGACTGTTGATGCAAATGCAGGCTCCGTGGGGCTTCTATTCTTGCTAGATACTCCTCATGGCCAGCAATAACCAATTTTGCTACAAGTTGACGAAGTTTCAACAATGTCAGCATTATTTTCATGACGTTCTACCTTGCGAATCTGACAATGTTCAAACTAAAGTATCATATACTCTCATCTTCCACTATTGGAATGCATCTGCAGGGACAAGGGCTACTATCAAAGTCAGGTTCTTCAACCACGCACATTTCAACTCAGCGCTGGATTGTAATTTACAACCCAAGTTATGAAGCTGTACCAATCCATGTAACCGACTTTTTGTTTCACAGGTCAATGTCCAGCTCATGCCACTGCTGAATCCAAGGCCACCTCTGGTGTTACTGCAGCGCTATCAGAACCCAGGACTCAGAACCTGCAAGTACAATGCTTGCATGAAACATTTTGACTGAAGTTTCATCCACCGGTACATTTTGCAGGGAAACCCGTATTCTTCACAAAATTCTGTGCCATCTGCACTTTTATTGGCCAAGCGTATGTTGGTTCCAATCAGGGTGAAATAATTTCTGTGACCTCCTAGCACAAGGTACCGTATTTCAAGAAGCACCCATTAGAGTTTGTTGATTTCATAACCAGCTCTAGTTCTCAGTGTATTTTGACAAGGATTATTGACAGCGCTATCCTCCTCCTGAGGTTTTGCAACTCAGGTTTTACAACTCTCGTGATCGATGGTAAGGGTTTTAGAGGCTCAATCGACGGTGCATGTGAGGGACACGTCAACAAGCGGTTGGGTGGTGAAGGTGATGTGAAGTTCATATTCTTCTTTTTTCGCTGCTCCATTTGGTGTCGGTGTTGGCCGCTGTACAAACTATTGTCTCCAAGCATATCACAGGATCTGGTGGCACGAACAATTTTGATGACGGAGCGGGCAGGTTACACTCCTTTCACGTGGCAATATCATTGCTGACGTTGGCAGAAAATGCCTGGTGATGATCATACGTTCTTGCATGGAGGCCAAGCTTCCTGGAATCTGTTTCTTCCTGCCGTGGATTGGTGCCACGAGGCAGGCAGATTTTAACGAAGCGCGTGCCCAGGCAACGCGGGCAGGCGAACAAGTCACTCGACTCTCCATCCGAACCAAACAAGATGGGGTGTACCCATTTTGGGAAATTTTGCGTCAGCGGCAGCGTGATTGTTTATTCTTCGTGGCGTCGCGTCGCTTTCTCTCATGGGGTTTGGGAAAACGAGCGGGTTGGAAGGTGGACCACTGCTGTGCTATGTGTGTGACCAGCATGCTGAAGGTGTTCCGCAGCACACTTCGAGAGGCGGCACAGGGGGCGAATTCGAAGGAGGCGAAGCAGAACTCGAGGAGAAACCAAGAAGGATAGCCACACAGAAGAATGGCGGTGGCGTAGGGGTTATGGTGCTTGCGCAACCCGTCCTCACCCAAGTCATTCGTTCTGCTTCGCCTGTTTCCAAGAATGCTTACCATGTCGCCTGTGTACGCTCATGGCCTCTCGCGAGCATGATGGGATACAAGACGTGGCGCGAATCGCCACCGCAGCAGCAGGAGCAGGCCCAGAAGCAGCCGCTCGAGAGCCAGTCTTTTAGACTTCGTGCGATTGTTCTGAACTCGCTGTCTGACGAACCACGTGAAACGCAGCAAAATTCTCTGCGTGAAGCATGGGGAAGCAAGGGCCATGCAACCACTGCGGCGTGGCTGGTGGGTTTAACCCTCTTCACCTCTTGGACCCTCAGTTGTGCTTCCATCCATCCTTTAGTTCACTGTCCATTTGGGACCTCAAACTTCTTTTGTTTAGACGACGGTTCTCCTTTGGAAGCTGCGCGGATGGGGTTGTCGTGGCAAATCCCTGGTCATCCCGCTCTCCTTCACCTCAAGAAAGGATTCTTGCGCTTCTTGCGCTGCTTCCGAGTCGACTTCTCATCTCGTTGAATACTAATCAATTCTCCTCATTCTTTACACGACTCTCTCCCCCAACTCTCTCCCCGTTCGTGGGCCGCGTCTCGCTCTCCCCTACTGCGCCGACGCGCCAGTCACTCCATTGTGGCGGAATGGTCCCCCTGAGAAGCCCGTTCTCTGCAACGCGTGCGGCTCGCGGTGGCGCACGCGCGGAACACTGGTCAACTACATGCCGCTGCACGCGGGCGGGCTTGGGCTCTCCTCTGCCGCAGCCACCAAGTGGCGCCTCAAAAATCCCGGCGCGCGCCAACACCCGCATTCGCAGTGCCCAAGCGCTGCCAACGGTAAACGAACGGACGGCGAAGAGGACGGCGGAGCGGAGGCGCAGAAGGGTGCAGATGCGTGGCTAGCGGAGAAGGGGGCGGGGGGGACGGCGCAAGGGAGTGGCGCGCGAATGGGGAGAGGGCTTCGTGGAGGGGGACCTGGAGTTAAGCGGAAGGGCTGGCAGAGGGCACGTGGAGGGGTGCGCGGTGGGGAGAGGAGCGGGAACGTCGGCGGGTGTGGGATGGATGGGCAGAGTGATACGGGATTGGGTAGAGGGGCGAATGAAAGATGGGATGATGAGATGGAGTTAGACATGGTGTGGGGCGACGACGATGACGACGATGAGAAGGACATGGAGAGGAGCGGAGGAGGGGACAACAGTGGAGCAAGGAAAGGCTGGGCACACAGTGGAGGGAGTGGACGAGAGGGAAGCGAGGATGTGATGCGAATGGAGGACGATGGAAGTGTGGTGGCTTCTGACCGGTTGCAAGGTGTGCAGGGTCCACTGTGTCAGTGTTGTCGATAAGATGCACAAGCAACCCTGGCATGGTCTGGCATATAAACCATGTGATGGTTCTCACATGTGGCATCATGTGGTATGTGATGGGCTAATCCCTGTCTCCCACCACCCACTTTTCCTTCGACCCACTCTCTCCCAGGCGTGCCCATTCCACCCAAGCGCAGGTCTCTTGGAGGAGGAGGTCGGCAGTCCTCTGCATCCCTGTATGGCGCGGGGTCCGGCAGTGGCATGCGGCCGCGCAGCCAATCAGAGGCGGACCTCACCACGCTGCGGATGAGGCACAGTGCGGGTAGCGGAGGGGGGAAGGAGGGCTCGTGGCGCGAGCAAGGCGCGCACGCGCGTGGGGAAAAAGGGGTGAAGAGAGAGGGGGACATGGACGTGGATGCGGGAGTGCAATGGAATGAGGAAGACGATTTGCTGATGGATGGAGGAGGAGGGAGGAGGGGACAGGAAGGGATGAGAGAGGTGTGGATAGAAGAAGGGGGAGACGATGAGGCTGGGGGAGGGGAGGAAGATGTAGTTGAGGTTGAGGAGGAGAAGAGAGCAGGGGAGGAGGGAGAAGAAGAGGAGGAGGAAGGTGACGAGGATAGGCAACTGGAGCTACTACAGCATGTGCCCAGTGGTCACCGGGACCTTGTGCTTCTCACCATGCCCTCGCCTCACTATCGCGCACTCACTACCCCCTCCGGTGCTGCTGGTGCTGGCGCCGTGGTGGGGAAGGGTACGCGGGAGGACGAGGTGGGGGAGGGAAGGGGGGAGCGAGTGGGCATGCATCGAGTCGCCAGCGATGGCAGCATATGGAGGGCTGGGGGGAGGACGGGTGGAATGGCGAGGGCAGGGATGGGAGAGGGAGATGTGGACAAGGGTGGGATGATGGGGGCGAGAAAGCACGGTGGGGGAGTTGGCGTGGGAGGCAGAGAGCATGCGGCAGTTGCGACTTTGGCAGAGTACGGCACTCTCCCTTTCTTTCCGAAATCTCTTTCTCGTCATCAGCACTCCACTCTCAATATGCTACCCATGAAAGATGCAACGTCATGTTTCTTCGAGTCGGTTGAGCTTGCCTCTGTTATGCCTCTCCCTCTTCCCTCCCTCACACAGGGCTGCTGGTATCGTGTCTGACGATTTCCTCCTCTACTCGCCACACTCTCCTCTTTGCTCAGTGAACCTCACAGTGAGTCTCACTTTCTTGCTCGCTCAGATTTCTCCTTTGTTACAGTTTCTCTTTCTCTCTCTTTGTCTGCCTGCCCATTTTTCGACCCGTTTCAGCAGTAATTTCCTCTAATCGGTTTCTTGTCCATCCGTCTTGCTTCTTGGACAGGACATAGTGAACGCGTCCAGTCTCTACCGCTGCATGGACCACGCACAAAAGAGTCAGCTCGTTGCCATGCTGCCTGCTGTCGACACTGCCAATGGCTCCGCCAGGTGAATGCAGCAGGGGCACATAGCAGTGCTGTGAATGCATGGCATGGCATGGTATGGTATGGTATGTCACAAGAATGTAGCACAGACGTGTCGTTCAATTATTTCCTCAGTATACCCTTCACTGCTCTTCTGCTGTATTTGTCCTTCCACTCGTGGCCTCACTATGGTGCTCTTTCCATCCCCTTTACCTTTGCGTCTCCGTTTCCCCCCACCAGTGTGGAGAGCATGTTCCGCAGCAAGACGTTTCTCCAAGCAGTCAAGAACTTCCAGAAGCTGCTCGTGCAGGGCATGTTTGACGCATCTTCCCTGCCCGCAGACACAGCGCAGCTCTTCTCCTCCCTCACCTCCACCACGTGCCTTGACCTCTCGTCCTCTGGCTGGTGGCAGCGCTGGGGCCAGGCTCATGCCTCCTCTGCTTCCGTCTCTCCCGCGCCACCACCTGCACCACCACCACCCACACCAACCCCACCACCGCCACCACCGCAACCATCACCTCCACCACCAACACCACCTGCAGCTTGTTCTGCTGCCGCTACTGCTACTGTGATTCCTCCTAGTGTGTCTGCAGCAGCTGCTGCTGCCGCTACTGTTTCTGCTGTTGCTTCTACGCCTGCTGCTGCTGTTGTTGCTCCTTCCACCATTTCGCCTGCACCTGCTCCTGCGGCAGTGGATTCACGCGCATCCGCCTCTCGGTCGGCTGCACACACTCCTGCTGCCCTCCCTGCCCTTTCCACTGCTGCAATCAATGCACGTGACAGCACTGCTGCTGGTGCTGCCAGTGGGGCTGGTGCTGACAGTCCGTGTGGTGCTCCCAGCGCGAGTACCGCTGGTGCTGCTGCAGCACATGGACACTCAGGAGGCAAAGGCGTGTCGCCATCTCTCGGGCATCCTCGCTCCGTGCCAACACCATCAGGTGCAGGAAAATCTGATGCAGTATGGTGATGCTGGTGTGATTTATCATGCCAATACCATTGCCCTTATCTCCCGCCCTTTCCTCTCCCCTTTCACCTCCCAAATCTCACCCTTGTACTACCATCTGTGTTAACTTCAGGTCCTTCTCCTAACATGTCAACAGTGCCATCGTCTTCACCCAGTGCCGGCTTTGCTCTACGCAAATGCACCACTGCTACTGCCTCTACGACTGGACCTGCTGCATGCAGCAGTATGGGCAATGGAGTGGCAGCAGCTGATGCGGCCGCCAGAGGGTTCAGTGGAGTGTCTGGGTCTCAGAAGAAGCCACCACTGGGCGCACAAGCAATGGCAGCAGCACCAGGCGTGGGAGCTGGACACAAGACTCAGAGAATCCCTGCTGCCACAGCTACTGCTGCCGTTTCTATTCCTGCTGTGTCTGCCACTACTGGTGCGTTGGCAGTGCCAGCACGCGTGACTGGTATGGCAGCAGGAAAGGCAGCAGTTGTGATTCCAGTGCAGGAGCAGCAGCAGGTGGGAAGAAGGGTTGCACCCGTGGTGCCTGCAGGCTTGGGGGTGGGAACAGGTAAAGTAGCAGAGGCGAAGGATGAGGACGAGGAGGATGGGTCATTTGCTGCTGTGTGTGGACATGTTAAAGTGCCACAACAGCCCAACCGTAACCAAGGTTCGTCCCTTCTTTACTCGATACATACTCCACACTCACCAAGTCCTGATTGCTGCGTCTCACCCGGTTTCCTCCATCAGCCTCAGCTTCCGCCCCCTCTGGCTTCACCACTGATAACTATCTCTTTTGTATGTTTCTCTCTGCCTGCCTCCCCCATTGCAGCTTCCCGTGACCCCTCGCATTTCGCCCTGTCGGCCAACTTCTTCTCGGGGTCCTCCCTACTATCTGCCTCCCCTCCCACTGGGACCACCACTCCTTCCCCTCCTCCTTTCCACGCCTCCTTCCTCCCCTCCAACAGCACTCGCCCATCCTCATCCTCCTCTCCTGTTTCGTTCCCCCGGGTCAACCAGTCGGCATCAGTAACACCTGCTGCTGCTGCCCCATCATCCCATGGGGCCAACACGTGGCAGAAGCTAGCTGCTGCAGCAGCAGCAAGGCCAGCAGTGTCCACTGCAGCACCTGCTGCAGCCACATCAGTTTCAGGAAAAGGAGGAATTGCTGCTAGTATTAGTTCGAGGAGGCCGCTCGGCAAACCACCACCTGCTGCGACATCAATGGGTGCAGGTCCGGCAGCTTTGGCATCAGGAGCATCAGGAGCACCGAGAGCGTCAGATCTAGGAACCAGATACACGCTGGGGGAAGGTGTGCTGAATGGACGGCTGATTGTGGCCCGTTCTGTGGATATGTACTCGGACCCTCTGAGGGACAACCTCATGTGGGATAGCTCCCCTGGTACTGGTGGCTCATGCAGTGTCATTGTTCCTCATGGGGCGACTGCAATGCAAGAGCCACTAGAGTGAGGTACGTTACACTTTCAGTTGCACAATATCAGTATCTCATTGTTGGAGCCTTAACCAAGTTCTGACCCCTCCCTCCCTGTTTCACAGCGATGCTGGCAATGAAGTGTGTTTTGAGTAACGCAGCACTGGGAACCCCAGAGCTTCATCTTCGTTTAGAACCAAAGCAGTGTGCTGGTTTGCTGGCTTTTTGCATTGTTTCTTGCAGCTTGTTTTGGTCTTCAGTTTTGGAATAATCGCCGCAAATTGGTGATGTTATAGTTTAGTTTATGTTTCCAAGCAGTTGGCTTTGGTTGTCTTTTTTCTGGCTACATTTGGCTACAAATGATGCACGTTTGCAATCGGAAAGTGACATTATAACACCATATCCTGAACATGTAACGTTTTATAAGGCTTATAGTATTTAGTCTTACAGCCTTTTTTTTTACAAACGGTTCCAATTCAACAGCCCCCTCCACTTCAATTCCGTGTAAACCACCTTGGTCTATGCAGCTACAGGCTCCAGTTCACGTGCAGACTCCTCCTGTGTCATAGCTGCTGCTTCTACTACCTCAGTCATTTGAGCCACGACATCTTCAGAGCCGGGCAGCGGGTCAGTGTCTCTGATGATCTCCCGGGATGGCAGCAGCATGGCAGCAATGGGAGCGTCCAGCCCACCCGCCTCGTCTATGATCAGTCGCAGGCGCCGTGATGTGTCTAGCACGCCATGGTGCCCACTCACCACCAACACATTGTCCTTCTCCAGCTCCTGCATACGTCACACAGGAAGGGGATTCGTCAGATGACAGCTTGAGTTCGCGTTGAAATCAAGTTAGCCATGCTGAATTCGACCCAAGACCAAAACCTCAAGAATTTCGTGCTTGCAGAGTTCTTTGAAGCACGGAATCCTATCGGCGCTCGGCGACCACATTCAGAAGGTTTCAGCCCTCGTCCCTGACATCCATCGTTGCGTTATCTGCCCGTTCTCACCTCGGGATTGTCCCACACGTTCTTGCGTCCGCTGAGCGCCTCGTATCTGCTGGCCACGGGCTGCCGGCGCCGGAGCTCCTCGATCTGCTCGCCCAGCGGCCGGTCCTTGTCGAACCCCGCGTGCACCGCGATCAGCCTGCTGTAGCTCGTCGCCGCGTCGCCCGTGTCCACGCCGGGCTGCCACAATAGGTATCGGCCGGAGAGAGCATGGCGGCGAGGGGGAACGAGGGGATATCAACGGGCGTTAGTTGTCAGAAGGATCGGTCAGTGGCGATATCTTGTGCACTGTTCATGTGATGTTATCGCGAGAGCAAGGCGCGCTTACCTGCTCGTAAATCCAGGAGAGGTTGCGTAGAAACTCCTTGTGCGACTCCGGCACTGCAGCGATGAGCGCTTCGCGGTTGCCGAATTCCGCGCCGTACGAGCGGAAAGTGGCGCCCGCGTCGTACGTGGAGCCGTCGTAAGGCTTCCCCTTCTTGCTGATGCGGTCCTTGATCGTACCCGCCCACCTGCGACCCTGCACTCGCGCAGTCACGAGGAGGGAAGAACGAAAATTTTGAACGAAGTGTGAGCGCAGGGCAGATAGAGAGTCGAGGTTGGTATGGCGATGGTCCCGCACGTGCATACAGAGCACTCACGGACGTGTAAAGTGCATGGGGTGGAAGGCATATCAAACTAATCGACGATGCGCGTCGTACCTGCAGGTGCACGTTCTCCATGTCGTCGCCCTTCCACCATCCCTCGCGCTCCTCGTCCTTCTCCGCGCCTCGCCACGTCTCTGAGAACTTGAACCCCGAAGGCGGTTGGAAGCGAGGCAGCGCGCCGATGAACGACGCGAAGGAAAAGTCGTGGTTGCCGGCCAGAAAGACGTGCTTCTGCTGCGGGTAGCGCTCCGGCAGACCGACGAGCCACTCGATGACGTCCTTGGTGCGCGGCCCACGGTCGTTGAAGTCGCCGAGGAAAATCACCGTGCACGTTGCGAAGTCGTCGCCTGCCTTCGCTTCCAGCCGCTTCCACAGATTCACTAATCGCACGTAATGTCCGTGAATGTCGCCCACGCAAATCGTTAGCTTCGGGGCCTCCTGGGCACCATCTTGGGAAGCCATGATAACCGACTTAGCGTGGTGGAGCAACGATTCGACGAACAAAAGCGGGGACGAGAGCAGACACTCGGATTGAAGTCGGCTCTTTTGAAAACTAAACCAGTCGTTGTGACTCTCGCGGCTCTTATCCAGCCAATGCAAGAGTGTGTGGGGCAAGGCTTCCGCTGAGACTGGAGATTCCGCGAAGAAAAGGAATTGGAGCCAAAACAGCCCTCCTAATGGAAGGTGAGGGTAACTCACCCAACTCAACTTGCGAGACAATCCGATGTTTTGGACACGTGACCTTTGTTTCATCTTCGTCCGAAACAAGCAAGCTTTTCGCAGGTTCTCGGTGTTGAAAGGCTTGAAAAGGTGTGATCTTACCCCGAATCTAGTTCATGGGAGGAGAGGGCTCTGGTGTGAGCATCTCCATTTTCAGAGGTGTGCAAATGCAGTGTCGCTTAGGTAAGCTCGTATCCTGGCCAAGGCTAGTGATGTGGGTTTACGGGCTATGCACAGCAGGTGTCCCCATTTCGCCTGGTGCTCCAGCCCGGAAACCCCATCATTATCCTGGAAATCCTAATTTGTTATGGTGGAAATGCGAGAGGTGGGAGGGTGTGGCTGGGCGGGACTTGACTGTGGAGGAGAAGATCCAGCGGTCAAGACACTCCGAACCGACATTACAACTGAGGTCTGATGCGCCAGAACCACACACGGTTCGCCACATGAGCACATACAGTACATTAGGGGGAGTGATCGCGCCCAGCTCCTATGAGCTTGGAGTATTTCGATGCCGTACACGTGGCTCGACTCACACCACCAAGGCTAAGGCTCTAATCCGTGCTTCGATAGAAGGGTAATGTAACACCCTTACAATCCCGTTACCATGAGCTTGTCTGAGATGGTGAAAGAGCTGATTTGTATGAGTTTCTTGATTATTGCAAGGAAAATTCCTTTCCTTACTTCGCGTCCCTACTCAGCGCGTACACCACTGTCCCCGCCAACAGTGTTACGATATGAAGTTTCATGAGAAGGCATTCCTGTATGCTGCAGGAGCCGACTCTACCGAGTACGAAGTCGAGGAGTCAGAAGAGTCGAAGCGACGCAGCAACCGCCTGACCAAGACCGATGCTGGCAGAAACATTTGAAGTGAAAAGAGCGGGAACAGGTTTGAAACGGGTTCTCGCGTCGCACGGTTTGAATTCGGTTGTAATAAGGGAATGTACCCCTTAGAGTACATGGCCAGTCTAGGTCTTTTCGTATTCCCCTGTATTCTTATATAAACCCGATGTATGCATGCTATTATCAACTCAGTCATTTACATTCACTCTGACCTGAGATTCAAACTTCCGCTGCAACACTACACTGCGATCAACCCTGAGCGATCCTTCGCTAAGTCCCACTTGGGATTGTAACATGGTATGAGAGCTACTCAGGGATTCTTCGCAACTTCACTTCCGTGAAATTCGTCGAACCAAGATCTGGCGAGCGGCACACGCTCCAAGACCAAGATGGCCGGAGGATCCGGAGGCCAAGCAAATCTGACGGCTGAAGGACAATCCAATCCGGCTGCGACAAATGAGGCGACAACCACAATTGGCACTGCCGCCCTCGAGCAACTTTTCGCTCGACTTTCAACTATGGAGAAAGAACTCCAAGACCTGCGCAAAGGCGATGCGGGAACCTCTTCCCAACCAGTTCAACCTGGACAACCGGCTGAGAAAAGCCGTGATACCGCCGCGCATACCTTCTCCCTCGACACAGACAAATCAACAACTACTGCCCCCCGTCCAAGTGATGAAGCCATCAACTCTGCGCAAACTCGCTTTCTTAGCGTTTAAAAAATCAAAACCACTGCCGCGTTTGACGGCAAGGACTTCTACACATGGAGTTTCGAGCTTGAGCTCCTCCTACAAACGGCGCAGATCTACCATTACTTCGACGGCTCCTATCCTAAACCGGTGGAAAACACCGAAGTCGCCAGGGCTCAATACTACAGTGAGTCCCTCATGGCCTACAGTGTGCTGCTACGCAATATGACGCCTGCGGAACAACTCAACATCCGCTCCTACAAAGAGAGCGACGCTCCAGCCTTGGAAGCCTGGAAGCACCTCGTTGAAGTTTATCAGCCGAAGGATTCGGTCACCGCCAGCAGGCTTCTGCAGCAACTCCTGGAGATAAAAATGGGGCACGGGGAGAAAGCGAATCCTTATATCAACCGCTGTCGTAACATCCGTGACCAGATCACGAAGCATGGGAGTACGATCTCGGAAGAGATCTTCGTCAATATAGTCCTCCAAGGACTCGGGCCTGAGTGGAAGCCCTGTAAGGCGTTACTCCGACAGCGAGAAACAATTTCAGAAGCCGCGCTATGCGCCGCACTCCTGTCCGAACAGCAGGACATGGACTCGAGCAGAACAAGCTCCGCGCCGCGCCGAGAGCGCCTCGCCTTCTACACAGACAACCGTGAAGAGCGACGACAACCAAGGCGCCATTATTGCAAAATATGCAAGGTCTTCGGACACTCAACGGATCGATGCAAGTCCCGATCCAACATACGCCACCCAAATTCCACTCACCACAACAACTGGGTCGGCCGACAAGAAGCTCGTCATTCTCAACCTCAGCATCAACAAGCCCGGTTCCCTGCGCAACACCAACATCAGCAAGGATCTCAAGGACCTCCATCAGGAGCCCCCAGAAACATCATCGCGAACATGACGACGCGCCGACGTCGCTCTGACGAACCTGACGAGGAAGACGAGATTCAAGGAAGACTCCTTGAACCTGAAGAGGGATGGAATAATCCCCTCACTGAAAATTACTATTACCAGTATGACGAAGACGAGCAGGATTGGAACCTGCCAATCACTTTGCGGGAAAGCCCGCCGCATGACAATCAACACTTCGTACCAGTGGGATGGAAGGAGGACGAAGACCCTCTCTTCTACAGTCGCTACAAGGCAACCCTGGTAACTCCGCGATTGGCGCTACTTTTGCGCCAGAGCAACACCGACAACTACAACACCTGGTACCTGGACTGATGCTGCAGATAGCACATGGTGGGATCTACGCGCTACGTCTCAAATCTGAGCCGCGCCCCCCCAACTTACGTTACTATCGCCAACAACGAGCAGCTGCGCGCCAACTCACAAGGCATCGTCGTGCTGCAAGCACGGGACAGCAACACCCACATCTCATTCAACGACGTACTCTACGTCCCGAATCTGCGCTTCAACCTGCTCTCAGCTGGACAACTTCGCGACTGCGGCGTCATTTGTCAAAGTTATATGACATAGCTACTGTAGGCTATAGTGGGGTAGCACATATGGGGTACAGTTGCCTAGGGTTTGCCTTTTGTACCCAACTTTCACTTAGTCATTTCATTCCTGTTTTTCTTGATTCACATGGTATAGAGCGGGTTCCTACATGGGACCGTTCCTTCCTAAGGGCCCACCATAAGAAATATTTTTTTAGCTGCCCGCGCACATTGCGCCCTGCCCTAAATTTTTTTTTTAGCGGCCCCTACGCTGCCCCTACGCGGCCCCTACGCCGCCTCCCACGCGCCCCCTATGCGGCCCCTGGCGGCGCCCTGACGAGGCCCCTGCCGGCGCCCTATCGCGGCCCCTGACGCGCCCACTGGTGGCGCCCTGACGCGGCCCTGACGCGGCCTGACGCGGCCCCTGGCGGCGCCCTGACGCGGCCCTGCCGCGGCCCCTGACGCGGCCCTGACGCGGCCTGCCGCGGCCCCTGCCGCGGCCCTGAAGCGGCCCCTGACGCGGCCCTGACGCGGCTCTGCCGCGGCCCTGACGCGGCCCTGACGCGGCCCTGCCGCGGCCCCTGGCGGCGCCCTGACGCGGCCCCTGACGCGGCGCCCTGACGCGGCCCCTGCTGCGGCCCTGACGCGGCCCTGCCGCGGCCCCTGACGCGGCCCTGACGCGGCCTGCTACGGCCCCTGCCGCGGCCCTGAAGCGGCCCCTGACGCGGCCCTGACGCGGCTCTGCCGCGGCCCTGACGCGGCCCTGACGCGGCCCCTGACGCGGCCCCTGCCGCGGCCCCTTCCGCGGCCCTGACGCGGCCCTGCCGCGGCCCCTGGCGGCGCCCTGACGCGGCCCCTGACGCGGCGCCCTGACGCGGCCCTGCCGCGGCCCCTGACGCGGCCCCTGCCGCGGCCCCTGACGCGGCCCCTGACGCGGCCCCTGTCGCGGCCCCTGACGCGGCCCCGCCACCTACCTTTCCGGCCACGCCGCCTCCTCTCAGCGGCCCCGCCGCCTCCTCCCAGCGGCCCCGGACGCCGCCCTCTCAGCGGCCCCGCCGAGCCGCCCAGCAGCCTAGCCGCCCAGCAGCTGAGCCACCGAGCCGCCCAGCAGCCGAGCCGCCGAGCTGCCCAGCAGCCGAGCCGCCCAGCAGCAGAGCCGCCGAGCCGCCCAGCAGCCGAGCCGCCCAGCAGGCGAGTCGCCGAGCCGCCCTGCAGCCGAGCCGCCCGAGCCGCCCTGTCCGGTAAGAGCAGCGCCTCTCTCACAGCACTGCCCTCACCCCACTGTTTGCGCTGCTAGTCTACTGCTGTCATGGCTACCCCTAGTGTCCTCGCTTTTGACGCTGAGGGTCGGGCCATTGACTTTGACGTCTGGATAGATGACTTGCAGCTTTTCTTACAGTGCGATAGGGCAGACGGCCTCTCCCTCTTTGACCTCACTTCTGGTGCCTCTCCTGCCCCCGCCACTGATGCTGACGCAACTGTTCGCTCCCAGTGGGCCACGCGCGATGCTGCTGCACGTCTTGCTGTGCGTCGCCACCTGCCTACCTCTGAGCGTGCGCACTTTAGCCAGTACAAGAGTGCTCAGACCTTGTACGACGCTGTAGTTGCACGCTACTCCTCCCCTGCCACTGCTGCACTGAGTCGCCTCATGCTACCGTACCTCTTCCCTGACCTTGCTGCCTTTCCCACAGTCGCTGACCTCATTACGCACCTACGCACTAGTGACACTCGCTACCCGCGCTGCGCTTCCTGCTGAGTTCTGCGCCAAGAACCCCCCCCCCATGTACATCACCCTCTACTACATAGTCACCCGGCTCCCTGACTCCCTTCGCGTAGTCAGGGACCACTTCCTCTCAGTTTGCCCCACCACTCTCACCGTTGACCTCCTCGAGAAGTCCCTCCTAGCAGCAGAGAAGAGCATAGTAGCTGTAGGAGCCTCTCGTGGTGACCCTCGCACCCCCATCTTTGAGGGGTGTTCCCCCTCCCCCCTTTTGCCCTCTGTTGCCTCTGCTGCTGCGGCCGACCTCGTTGGGCTTGAGTCGGTCGGTGCGGCGTCTACCCCTAGCGGGAGACGCCGCCCTGGCAAGGGCAAGGGGGGCAGGGGCCCTGGAGGAGCTAGCGGGGGCGGTGGAGGCGGCAGTGGAGGCGGTGGAGGAGGTGGGGGTGGCGGTGGGGGTGGTGGCGGGGGTGGAGGTGTCGGTGGCGGCAGTGGAGGCGGAGGCGGCAGCGGCGGTGGCGGAGGGAGCGGAGGTGGCGGCGGTGGAGGAGGAGGCGGCGGAGGAGGTGGAGCTGGTCGGGGTGGCGCTGCGCAGAGGGTCGGCTCCGGTGGTGGTCAGCGCCAGCAGCAGCAGCAGCACCAGCAGCGCACTCGTGACATCCCCTCCCCTCAGCAGCTCCGTGAGTGGTACACTGCACGCCAGAGGGGTGGGGGTACTGGTCCGTGCACCTACGTCCTCCGCACCGGCGACCGCGCGGGTGAGCAGTGCGGGGGTGCGCACTCCACCCAGCGCTGCTTTGGCCGCCTGACGGACGCTTGGCGTCACCAGTTCCCTGAGGCCACTGAGATCCCCCGCTGGGGTGAGCTGTCTAGGGCAGGTGTGGCTGTCTTTGACCTTGACTTTGATGCTATTCTTGCTGCCATGTATACTGTGACTATTAGTGATGAGGGTGACTGTTACCGGTGTTTTCCGCCCGACCCGGGCATTGAGACTGCTGCTCTAGGTACTGGTGAGGCTGCTGCTCTAGGTGCTAGCGAGGCTGCTGCTCTAGGTGCGTCTGCTCCCTCAGGTGCTGGTGAGTCTGCTCTCTCAGGTTCTGCGTCGGCTTCGGCCTCCCACACCTTCACCCTTGACTCGGGGGCTTCTCGCTCCTTCTTTCGAGACCGCACCACACTCACGCCGCTTAGCCGGCCAGTTGCAGTCTCTCTGGCAGACCCCTCTGGGGGTCCTGTCCTTGCTCACTTCTCCACTGTCCTCCCGTGTCCGGCGGCCCCCTCTGGCACCCTGTCTGGTCTTTACCTTCCCTCGTTCTCTACGAACTTGGTGAGTGGTGCTGACCTACAGGATGCGGGGGTTCACCAGTTCACTCCTGCGAGTCGGCGGGTGACCCACTGCACGGACGCTCGGACAGGCCGACACCTGGCCACGTTTACCCGTCGGCCGGGGTCGAGCCTGTACACCCTGACCACTGCGTCTCCTCCAGTCACTGCGTCTGGTCAGGTAGCTGCGTCGGGTCAGGTGTTTGCTGCAGCGTCCAGGTCTGGTCCTGAGTCTGCCCCCTGTTCGTGTCGCCTCCTGTCTCACGAGACTCTCCTCTGGCACCACCGCCTTGGTCACCCCTCCCTGCTTCGTCTCCGAAGCATGGCCTCCCGTGTCCTTGTCTCTGGTCTTCCCCGGTCCCTCCCTCCCCTTCCTCCGGGGCCTGGCCCTACCTGCGTCCCCTGTGTCGAGGGGCGGCAGCGGGCTGCCCCTCACTCCTCCCAGTTTCCTCCGACAGAGGCCCCGCTGCACACGCTTCACATGGACGTGTGGGGCCCGGCCCGCGTCCGTGGACAGGGTCACGAGCGCTACTTCCTGCTGGTGGTTGACGACTACTCGCGTTACACCACAGTCTTCCCCTTGCGCAGCAAGGGTGATGTCACTGAGGTGTTGATCGACTGGATCCGCGCAGCTCGTCTCCAGCTCAGGCAGAGCTTCGGCTCGGACTTTCCTGTTCAGCGTCTGCACTCTGACAGAGGTGGAGAGTTCTCCTCTGGCCTTCTGCGAGCCTATTGTCGTGCACGAGGCATCCGCCAGACCTTCACGCTTCCGGACTCTCCACAGCAAAATGGGATTGCTGAGCGCCGCATTGGCATGGTCATGGACGTCGCCCGTACGTCCATGATGCATGCGGCTGCCCCCCATTTTCTGTGGCCGTTTGCGGTTCGGTACGCGGCGCATCAGATCAACCTTCACCCCAGGGTCTCCATGCCGGAGACCTCCCCAGCTTTGCTGTGGACGGGGAAGGTTGGCGATGCGTCTGCGTTCCGTGTCTGGGGATCTCGGGCGTTTGTCCGCGACTTGTCTGCGGACAAGCTGTCCCCTCGTGGTGCTCCTTGCGTCTTCCTTGGCTTCCCCCCTGACGCGCCAGGGTGGCAGTTCTACCACCCCACCTCTCGCCGTGTCCTGTCCTCCCAGGACGTCACGTTTGACGAGTCGGTCCCCTACTACCGCCTCTTCCCCTACCGCACTCCGTCCCTCCCCCCGCCACCGCTCTTCCTTGTCCCAGGTCCCCCCCCGGTAGACCCCCTCCCCCCTCAGGGTCCTGCCCCTTCAGGTGTGTCCCAGGTAGACGCAGTCGAGCCTGTCGAGGTTACTGGTGACTCTGGTACTGCTGAGGGTGCTGAGCCTGGGGGTGCTGACTCTGGGGGTGCTGAGCGTGTGGGTGCTACGCCTGGGGGTGCTGAGCCTGAGGGTGCTACTACTGGGGGTGCTGAGCCTGAGGGTGCTGAGCCTGGGGGTGCTACTACTGGGGGTGCTGAGCCTGGGGGTGCTGAGCCTGGGAGTGCTACGCCTGGGGGTGCTACGCCTGGAGGTGCTGAGCCTGGGGGTGCGGGGCCTGAGGGAGCTGGGCCTGCTCGTGTGGCGTCTGGCGGTGCTGAGCCTGGAGGTTCTCCGGGTGCTTCGTCTCGGCGGGAGCCACTCTCTCCACAGGAGCTGCGCGAGTGGTTTGCCCGGCGCTGGAGGCGTGCTGCTGGAGCTGGAGGTTCTTCGGCTGCTGAGGGTGCTGGTGCCGCGGGTCCCGGAGGTGCTCGTACTGGGAGTACTGGAGCTGCTGGGCCTGCGGGTACGACTGGAGCTGGAGCTGCTGAGGGTGTTGGCGCTGAGGCTACTGCTGTCGGTCCTGGAGGCGGTCCTGCTGGGGGTGCTGGAGCTGGAGGTACTGCTGGCGCTGGTGCTACCGCTGGGGGTACTGGTGCTGTCCCTGCTGTGTCTGGAGTCGCCACACGGCCTAGGCCGTACTTCGTTCCGCTCCTTCAGCAGGTTCTTGGTCTCCCGCCTTCTACTGGTCCTCCTCCTCCCTTAGAGTGTCCACAGCCTGTCCCGTCACAGTTACAGTTACAGCCGGCCTCCCCACTGCCCGCTCCTTCTCCCTACACTGGTCCTACTGGAGGTCTTGCTGAGCGTCGTGAGCCTGCGTCTCGCCCTGCGTCGCCTGTCCGTGCTGCTCGCACTAGTGCTCGTGGTTCGCGTCAGCGTCCTCCTCCTGTCCCTGGCACGCACCGGATGTCTCTGCGTCTGTCCACTGCTCCTCTGCGTGCCCCTTTGCCTTCTCCTCCTGAGTCCTCTCTTCCTGCTCTTCCTGACCCGGAGTCGGACTCTCTTCGTGCTGCCAGTCCTACTGTCACGCGTCTCCTTGCTACTGTTGTCACTGACCCTTCCTTTGAGTCCACTGCTGCGTCTGCCCTAGTTACTGAGCTCGTCGACTTTGCTGCTCGCTTTCGTCTAGACTACGCTGCTAGTCTTGTTGCTGAGTCTGAGTCTGTCTGTCCTCCGTCCGTCGGGGGTGAGTGTGCCCTTGGCACGGACGTCCTTGAGGACAGGCAGGAGGAGTTCCAGTGTTTGGCTGCTGCTTCACCTCATCTCGTGTCCGTACTGCTTACCCCTGAGGGAGACCCGGATGCACTTGACATCCCGACTCCGCGCTCTTACGCGGAGGCGATAGAGGGTCCCTACTCCTCTCAGTGGCAGGCAGCTATGGACGCAGAGATGGCTTCCTGGAAGTCCACAGGCACCTACGTTGACGAGGTTCCCCCGCCTGGGGCGAACATCGTCAGTGGCATGTGGATTTTCAGGGTGAAGCGGCCGCCGGGTTCTCCGCCTGTCTTCAAGGCGCGTTACGTGGCTCGTGGCTTCAGTCAGCGGCAGGGAGTTGACTACTTTCAGACCTTCTCTCCCACCCCGAAGATGACCACTCTTCGGGTACTGCTGCACATAGCTGCTCACCGCGACTACGAGCTGCACTCTCTTGACTTCAGCACTGCTTTCTTGCAGGGCAGCCTGCACGAGGAGATCTGGCTGCGTCGCCCACCTGGCTTCACTGGGTCTTTTCCTCCTGGCACCCAGTGGAGCCTCCGGCGGCCAGTCTACGGTCTCCGCCAGGCACCGCGTGAGTGGCACGACACACTGAGGACTACACTTGCGGCTCTTGGGTTTGCTCCCTCTACTGCCGACCCGTCGCTGTTTCTGCGCACCGACACTTCTTTGCAGCCGTTCTACATCCTCGTGTACGTCGACGACTTGGTCTTTGCCACAGCTGACACTGCTGGACTCGCCCACGTGAAGTCCGAGCTGCAGAAGAGACACACGTGCACAGACCTGGGTGAACTGCGCAGCTACCTTGGCTTGCAGATCACCCGGGACAGAGCACGCCGCACCATTACCCTGACTCAGTCACACATGGTGCAGCAGGTCCTTCAGCGCTTCGGCTTCACGTACTCCTCGCCTCAGGCCACTCCTCTGCCTACTCGCCACTCGCTCTCAGCTCTGCCTTTGGATGAGTCCGTAGAGTCGAGTGGCCCGTACCCAGAGCTTGTTGGCTGCCTCATGTACCTGATGACCTGCACACGACCTGACCTTGCATACTCTCTTAGCATTCTTGCACGCTATGTTGCTCCTGGGAGACACAGACCGGAGCACATGGCTGCAGCGAAGAGGGTGTTGCGCTACTTGTGCAGTACGTCGGGCATGGGGCTTGTGCTTGGAGGGCAGAGTCCAGTGGTCCTCACTGGACACGCAGACGCTTCTTGGGCTGACGACCAGGCTACGCAGCGGTCGTCACAGGGTTACACCTTCAGCCTTGGTTCCGGCTCTGTTTCGTGGCGGGCTACTCGCTCGTCTTCTGTTCTCGGCTCCAGTTGTGAGGCTGAGATCTACGCCGGGGCCATGGCTGCACAGGAGCTTCGCTGGCTCACGTACCTGCTGACTGACCTCGGAGAGCCGCCTCGTTCTCCTCCAGTGCTCTACGTAGACAACAAGGCCATGCTGGCCTTGTGTCGAGAGCAGAGACTGGAGCACAGAACGAAGCACATTGCTCTTCGCTACTTCCTTGCTCGTGAGCTACAGCAGCGTGGTCAGCTGCGACTTGCGTACGTGGCCTCTGAGGCCAACACTGCTGATATCTTCACCAAGGCACTTGCGCCTTGTGATCATCAGCGCTTCTGTACTCAGCTGGGTCTTGTACCTACCTTGCCTCACTTGCTCACCTCTTGACCTTGTTTGTACTGTTGCATATATATATACTCCTGCTCTTGCTTGTCTAGCCTTATATATATATGTAATCCTGCATGTGAACTGGCCTTGTGGCCTTGAACTTGTGCTCGGAATGTGTGGTGACTTTGTGATCCACCCTGAGCTTGCTTTGCTTTGCTTGACTGGTCTTGTGACCCCTTGTTCTCCCCACTTTGCCTATGGGGGTGTGTCAAAGTTATATGATATAGCTACTGTAGGCTATAGTGGGGTAGCACATATGGGGTACAGTTGCCTAGGGTTTGCCTTTTGTACCCAACTTTCACTTAGTCATTTCATTCCTGTTTTTCTTGATTCACATCATTCTCACCACAGACCTCGACACACGCGATCTCATCCTCACATACGCTCCGCCAGATACCCCTCCCGAATCATTCAAGTATCTCGGACGAGCCCGCTCGATCAACGGGATTTATGTCCTGGATTTCGACGTACCTTCCTGCCAAGCCTCATCCGACGAGCTCGTGGACCTCGTTCCCCTCGAGTTTGCCTTCACAAGCAAATGGGAGCACCCGGACGGACGACCGTGGGTTCGCCGCAGTCCTCATCTCCGAGAGATCAATCTGCACGACCCTGACATCAATGGTCTCTGCACCACCTGCCACACGCCCACCGCGAGTCGCACGGAGCAAGTCGAACGAGAGCAAGCGGCAATTCAGGAAGCAGAAAGCGCTGAGGCAGAACCAACAGGCATGACTGAAGAAGAACTCGCCGTGTCATCACATCGCATCTTCGGTGAGCCGAGCAAGAAATTCGGACAGAAGCAGCAGGAGAGGCCAAGGCCTTACTCGGACACCCTACGGTTCGTCCTCGAAGCCAACACCACTACCTTCGACGACGATGGACGACCACGTCCCTACACCCGCGAGGTCTACCGCCGTGAAATTGACCCTGCCTGGAAAGATCCTGACGCACCTGAGGAGCTCAGCGTCAAGGAAGAACAAGACAAGGCCCGGGCGGAAAAGAAACAGAAACTGTTTGAGGAACGCGTCGCGGCTGGATGGGACGAGGAGACAGCACGACGAGGCGCATGGGGAGATGAAGATTACGAACCAGAAGAAGGCGACAGAGCAACCTGGGGATCCGCCACTGGAGCATGGGGAGCCAGCGCCAGCGGTACGGTCAACACGGAAGGATGGGGCAACACCGGCGGATGGGGAGGAAATGAATACGTGGATGCGCCAATCACAAAGGAAGAAGTAGAAGAGATGGAATGCAAGATGCAAGCTGAGCGTGGAGAACCATCCTCTCGCGTCGCCATTCCACTCGGTCGTCCCCCGCGCACCCGCTCACCCCCTTCCTCGCCCCATCGATGGCGTAATCCTTGGTCGGAGATTGAGGAGGGGAATGAACCACCAACTCCTCTGCGGGACTCACTTGGTCCAACCTCCCGCCCAGATCCGTTTGCTTGCTTCATCGAAGGCACCACGACCCCGCTCACCATCATCCCCGACCGAGAATTCCTCGCGCTCTATCTCACTACGGCACCTGCAGAAGGAGAAGCAGCGGCAGAAGCAGAAGCAGAGGAGCCAGCCAGCGAAGCAGAACCAGGAGAAGAGGAAGAACCCCCGCTCCAGATCCCACAACTCACGGCGGAGGAGGCAGCAGAGCATCACACCCGTTACAAACGCACTTCCGGCATCCGCGCCGAAGACGACCTCTGGCACCAGCGAATGGGACACCCCTCGCGCCAGACTCTTGCCAACTGCCTCCGCGCCAAGGTTTTCCCGCCAGGAGCACTGCTGCGCCCCGACGGAACGGAGTTACAGCACACCACCCCTCACCCGACCACCTGCACTGTCTGCCCCACAGCTGCGCTCTCTCACAACGCCTATCCCTCCCTGGAGCCAAGTACCAACCGCTACAAAAAGCTGGAGAAAGTTTACAGTGATTTTATCGTACTCACCCACGACGGCATCAACGGCGAGAAGTATACTCTCACCTTCATCGATGCCTACTCGCGCCACGTGTGGATCGCCAACGTCGACGCCCGTTCCAAGGCTCCGGAGGTGTTCCGCATCTTCCTCGCGCACGCGCAGCGCCAGTCAGGGAGAAAACTGAAGATCTGGCAGAGTGATGGGGCAAAAGAATTTCGCAGCAATGAGCTGGAGAGTGTCCTCACCGAGAAGGGGATTAAACACGAGATTTCCCTCCCCTATGCTCACCAACAGCAAGGCGTCGCCGAGAGGGTCAATCGCACGCTCATGACCAAAGTCCGCGCCATCATGAATCAGTCCGGCCTGCCAAAGAAGTTCTGGCCTTATGCCATGAACCACGCGGTGCGCCTGCACAACCTCCTCTCCACCACCGCCAACAGGGATAACCTGTCCCCCCACATGAAGTGGACCGGCTCAAGGGGAGACCCCTCCATGCTGAGGGTTTGGGGGTGCATGGTGCAATACCGGCCGACTTCGGCTACAATCGGCAAGTTCGTTCACCGTGCGCGTTGGGGTGTTCATTTGGGTCTCAGTAATGAGCACAAGGGTTGGCTCATCCTCGACATGGACAGCAAGGAAGTTGTTCCCGCACGTGACATCCTCTTCTACGAGCGACTCACCCTGAAGCAGTGGATCGAGGACGAGCGCCGAAACCAGGCGCGCGGCTATGTCAACCACGGTCGCAGCTTTGCGACCCCAGAAGATGCAACAGCAGCAGCAGCAGCACTAGACCGCGACGACACCGACGAACATCCCAGCATCCCACCTCGCCCTCGCGACGACGACGACGATGACAGCGATGACGATCCCGCGCCAGGACCATCACGGCGCCAAGCAGAGCCAAACACCGTGGCACCCGGCTATGAGAGCAGAGACGACGACGTGGTGGAAGTCCCCACCAACACCGACACCACCAATGTGTCAGGCCTTCAACTCCTCGGCCTACACACATCCGTCTCTACCCTTGCACGGGCCGTGGAGCCAAAGAACCCTCGGCAGGCCCTAACTGGTCCTCACGCCAAGGAGTGGCGTGCTGCGATGGATGCGGAGCTCAAGGCACTGGAATCACGTGACACCTGGGTCCTAGTCGATCGTGCAGCAGTGAAGGGGAGGAGGGTGCTCAGCGGGAAATGGGTCTTTCGCCTGAAAACTAACGCTGACGGCACTATCGAGCGTTTCAAAGCACGCTGGGTCGTACGCGGGTACGATCAGCGCCATGGCATCGACTTCGATCAAACCTTCGCTCCCGTCAGTCGCCACACCTCAGTCCGGATTCTACTCGCTATTGCCGCCGCGAAGCACCTGCCACTGCGACAGATCGACGTGAAGAACGCGTTTTTGTACGCGTTGGTGGATGCCACCATCTTTGTGGAGCAGCCGCACACCTACGGAGAAGGTGATCCCAGGGTCTGTCAACTGAAGAAGTCCCTCTACGGGATCAAGCAGGCGCCTCGCCTCTGGCAGCAGCATCTGCACAAAATCCTCCTCGAAATCGGCTTCAAACAGCTCCCGCACGACCCGGGAATGTATCGCCTTCACTTCAGCGGCGACTACATCCTCCTGACAGTCTACGTCGACGACCTGTTGTACACGGGCACCTGCAACAAACTCCTCGATCAGTTTCAGGAGAACCTGGCGCAGCGCGTGGACATTACCATCAACCTCGAAGTGAAGCAGTTTTTGGGGTTAAGCATCACTTACGCGCCAGAAGCAATTCATCTGTCAGCCTCCAAGTACGCAGAACAGCTGGGGGAACGCTTCAACATCTCACCCACACCACTCTCAACTCCCTACCGCAGCCCCAGCACCAACTACAAACCGGACAACAAACCACTGTTGCCCGCAGGACTCCGAATGTACCAGCAGAAATTGGGGTGCCTGCTATTCGCCTCTATCACCTGCCGACCCGACCTTTCGTACATCGCCAGCCAACTGGCGCAGTACTCCCGCAAGCCAGTAGCAGAGAACCAGCTGGACCTGGAGCGCGCCCTGCAGTACTTCATCTCTACGCCTGACATTGGGCTCTCCTACTCCACGCTGACGACCACCTCCTTCAACCTCAACGGCTACGTGGACGCAGATCATGCAGCTGACCCTGCAAATCGACGGTCCCGAACCGGCTTCCTTTTTCGCTTGGAACCAACTGGGCCAATCTCCTGGAACTCGCAGAAGCAGGAACTGGCTGCCCAGTCATCGGCCGAAGCAGAATACATCGCCGCGACAGCAGCAGTTCGCGAAGGCCTGTACCTGCAGGAGCTGCTACAGGAGGCGAAAATTCCAACTTCGCCCACCTTTCGCCTTCACTGCGACAACCAGAGTGCCATCAGGATCGCGAACAAGCCAGGTTTCGTGAACCGCACGAAGCACATCGCGCTTCGGTACTTTTTCGTAAAGGACGAAATCGACCAAGGCAAAGTTGACCTCGCCTACTGCCCGACCACTGAGATGGCAGCAGACTTCCTCACCAAGCGCCTGCCACGTCAGCAGTACAAACACTGCTCTGACCTCACCGGAGTAGTCAAGCGAGTCAGCTCCACCCGCGTCCAGGAATGAAGGGGAGTGTTACGATATGAAGTTTCATGAGAAGGCATTCCTGTATGCTGCAGGAGCCGACTCTACCGAGTACGAAGTCGAGGAGTCAGAAGAGTCGAAGCGACGCAGCAACCGCCTGACCAAGACCGATGCTGGCAGAAACATTTGAAGTGAAAAGAGCGGGAACAGGTTTGAAACGGGTTCCCGCGTCGCACGGTTTGAATTCGGTTGTAATAAGGGAATGTACCCCTTAGAGTACATGGCTAGTCTAGGTCTTTTCGTATTCCCCTGTATTCTTATATAAACCCGATGTATGCATGCTATTATCAACTCAGTCATTTACATTCACTCTGACCTGAGATTCAAACTTCCGCTGCAACACTACACTGCGATCAACCCTGAGCGATCCTTCGCTAAGTCCCACTTGGGATTGTAACAAACAGCACCCAACAGTAATCCGTTACCACTCGCGACACTCGCTTCGACACCATTCCCGCCACTGTTCACGACGCGACCCAACCTCACGGCTCGGTTGGTAACCCGCGCTCCGGACCTCCGCCTCGGCATTCCCAACCTCGACGCTAGGCCCGTCGCGCACCCCATTTTCCACACATTACCGTTACCACTGTAGTTTCGCTATATATTCTTCGCTCATGCCTTCGCTCTTTTGTACTTTTTGCTTCGATAGTGCAATTCTCGCTCGCTCACTCAATTGCACTCGTAACACTTGGTTATCAGAGCCTACGATCTCCTCTCGGACCGCACCCACACCTTCGCTTCCCCACTATCTCAATTTTTTGGGGGGGTAGACGTCTCTTAGCGAACAAGCACCGCCGCTCGAAGTGCTCGCTCGTAAGCACGCACGGCCATGACAGAGGCTCTTGCTGAGTTTGCCCGACACCCCCGCCATGGCCGAAATTAATCTTGCGACATTGACGCAGGAGCAGCTCGACCGTCTCGTGCGTCAACTCGAAGATTCGGCACTCGAAATCGCGACACTCACGGCGGAACGTGACTCCGCTGTCAAAGCATATGCATGTTCTATATTGTTGAATTATATTTGCATATCCTGTTATAACTGCCTACAGCTTGCTAGTGTATTAGTTAGATATTAGGTTCAACTGCTGGTGGTGTACCCTTTTCCCCTTCCTCTCCTTCCTATTCGTACTCCCAACTTCATAATGAAAGCCCTCTTTTGGCCAAACTTCTCCCTCCATGATTCTCCTTGCTAAACCTCTCCTAAACCTAAGTACTGCATAATCTCCTAATCTTAACATGATATCAGAGAGTGGTCCCTCCTAGGACCTCGTTTTTAATGGGCCCACCAAACCCGCGATCTGCCATGGCGACTTATTGTGCTGCTGGCATGGCTGCTACTGCTAGTAGCGCGAAATCCGCTGCTGGCTCGAAATCCGCTGCTTTTGCAGCACCCGTCGCGCTGCCCCCTTTCGCCTGCCCCGTCGCGCTCTGCCAGTGGCGAGCGTGCCAACGAGGCGACGGCGGGCGCCAGCGCCAACGGCGGGCGCCAGTGCCAGCGCCAACGGCGGTCGCCAGCGCCGACGGCAGGCGCCAGCGCCAGCGCCAACGGCGGGCGCCAGCGCCAGCGCGACGCCAGCGCCCAGCGCCAGCACTTCCGCCAGCGCCAGCGCATGGGGGGGAGGGGGATGAGGGGGTGGCGGGAGAGCTTCTGCCGCGCCATCTACCTCCTCTCCTCTCCTCTCCTCTCCTCTCCTCCTCCTCTTCTCCTCTCCTCTCCTCTCCTCTCCTCTCCTCTCCTCTCCTCTCCTCTCCTCTTCTCCTCCAGCCGCATCTCCTCCTCCTCTCTCCTCTCCTCTCCTCCAGCCGCATCTCCTCCTCCACTCTCCTCTCCTACAGCCGCATCTCCTCCTCCTCTCTCCTCTCCTCCAGCCGCCTCTCCTCTGCTCTCCTCCTGTGCACCACCACCAGCTTCCTCCTCCTCACCAACAGTTGTGTTTGCTCGTAGATGGCGAGCGACCAGCATCCTTCGCCCTCCGGCTATCCCAGCCCTCCTCCGCGCTCTCCGCGCCCTCCTCCGTCCTGGCGTTCACAGGTGCTGCCGGTCAGCCACCGCTGTTTCTGTGCCTATCCCAGCTACAGCAACCGCTCTCCAGGCGACCTGGTGCCAGACACCACTAGCTATAGCCGTAGGCAGTTACGGGGGTGTGTTGAATTATATTTACATATCCTGTTATAACTGCCTACAGCTTGCTAGTGTATTAGTTAGATATTATTTTCAACTGCTGGTGGTGTACCCTTTTCCCCATCCTCTCCTTCCTATTTGTACTCCCAACTTCATAATGAAAGCCCTCTTTTGGCCAAACTTCTCCCTCCATGATTCTCCTTGCTAAACCTCTCCTAAACCTAAGTACTGCATAATCTCCTAATCTTAACATATATGTGTAGGCTGTAGTGGGGTAGCCAATATGGGGTACAGCCCCTTTTAGGGTTTCATACTTGTACCCAACTCTTCTATAGTTCATCATTCCTGTCTCTTGATTCTGATATGGTTTCAGAGCAGTAGGTCCGTTGGACCGTTTTTTTTTTCGGGCCCACCTACCGCTACCCCACGACTGCGACTGTGACTGTGCCTGTGACGTGCTGCGCTGCGCGCGCCGTCTGCCTGCTGCCTACTGTCTGCTGACTGTGCGGTCTGCTGCTACTTAGAGCGCGCAGACCTACTTCCTGCGCGCGGCTCGTTTTTTGCCCCACGCGTCGCCCACCCTACCCGAGTCGCGCCTCGGCAGCCCGCGCGCGGCTCGCTGCTGCTTCGCGCGCCGCGTCTGCAGCCCACGCGGCGCGTTGCAGCCCCGCGCGTCGCGCGCGCTGCCCGCGCGTCGCGCTGCAGCCCTGCGCGCCACAACCACTGCCCGCGCGTCGCGTTGCAGCCCCGCGCGCCGCGACCCACCTGCCTCTGACGCGGCCGCGCACTGCTTCTGACGCGGCCGCGCCCTGCCGCCGACGCGGCCCCGCCCGGACGCTGACGCGGCCCCGCCAGCCCTGCAGCTGACGCGGCCCCGACCTGCCGCTGACGCGGCCCCGCCCTGCAGCTGCAGTGGCCCCGACTTGCCACTGATGCGGCCCCGCCCTGCAGCTGCTGCGGCCCTACTCTGCAGCCGCTGCTGCGGCCCCGCCGTCGCCGCCGTCGTGCGCCTACCATGCCGCCGCCCGCCGAGCGCCGGCCCTGCCCGCCACTGGTGAGCACCTGCCTTGTTCGCGCACTGCCGCGCCCTCTGCCTGCCTGTCTGCCTGCCTGCCTGCCTGCCGCGCCTGCCGCGCCTGCCCTGACAGAGCTGCTGCTGCTACTGTTGCTACTGTTGCTACTGGCGGTGGCCAGATGCAGCTCCAGCGACGCCCGCGCAAGTCTCTCACGCCTCAGCAGCTTCGTGAGTGGTACGCTAGTTGGGGTTGTGGCGGTAGCCGTCGTGGCTGTCGCCCTGGAGCTGGTCGGTCGGGAGCGTCTGGCAGTGGCCAGCTGCAGCTGCAGCGGCGTCCGCGCGAGACACTTACGTCCCGGCAGCTTCACGAGTGGTACGCTCAGAGTCGAGGGTCTCGGAGTACCGTTCGCTGCCCGTACGTCCTTCGCACAGGTGATCGGGCTGGTCAGGCTTGCGGGACACTTGGTCACACCCAGTCCCGCTGCTTCGCCCGTCTGAGCGACGCCTGGCGTACCGAGTTTGGCGACGAGGCTGAGCTCCCCACCTGGCTGGAGCTGCTTGGGCAGAGGGTAGATATCTTTGCTCTTGACTATGATGCTATTCTCACTGCCATGTATGCATTGCCTACTAGTGATGACCGTGCTTGCTCCCTGTGCGTACCGCCTGACCCAGGTATAGAGGCTGCTGCTCTAGGTGCTAGTGCGTCTCCTGCGCTAGGTGCTGGTGAGTCTGCTCTCTCTGGTACTGCGCCTGCTGCGGCCGTGTACACCTTCACACTTGACTCAGGTGCTTCCCGCTCCTTCTTTCGCGACAGCACCACACTCACGCCGCTCCGTCGGCCGGTTGCAGTCTCCCTGGCAGACCCCTCTGGGGGTCCAGTCCTTGCGCACTCCTCCACGGTCCTGCCGTGTCCGGCGGTCCCGTCTGGCTCCCTCTCAGGTCTTCACCTCCCCTCGTTCTCTACGAACTTGGTGAGTGGAGCTGACCTACAGGATGTGTGGGTTGACCAGTTCACCCCTGGAGGTCAGCGTGTGACCCACTGTACGTGCTCCCGGACTGGTCGGCACCTGGCCACGTTCACCCGAGAGCCTGGCTCGAGTCTGTACACACTGACCACTGTGTCCCCTCAGGTAGCTGCGTCTGCGTCTGCGTTTGCGTCAGGTCAGCTAGCGGCCCCCTGTTTGTGTCGCGCTTTGTCGCACCAGACCGTCCTGTGGCACCACCGCCTTGGTCACCCCTCGGTGCAGTGCCTTCGTAGCATGCACCGCCGTTTCCTTGTCTCTGGACTTCCAGAGACTCTGCCTCCTCTACCGCCCTCGCCTGCTCCTCCCTGTCTTCCCTGTGTCGAGGGGCGGCAGCGCGCCGCTCCTCACTCCTCCTTGTTCCCTCCCACAGAGGCTCCCTTGCAGACTCTCCACCTGGACGTGTGGGGCCCAGCCCGCGTCCGTGGACAGGGCCACGAGCGGTACTTCCTGCTGGTCGTCGACGACTACACGCGTTACACCACGGTCTTCCCCTTGCGCAGCAAGGGGGAGGTCCCTGATGTTTTGATCCCCTGGATCCGCGCTGTTCGTCTCCAGCTCCGCGAGCGGTTCCAGTCGGACTTTCCTGTCCTGCGTCTGCACTCTGACAGAGGTGGTGAGTTCTCCTCAGACCTCTTGGCAACCTACTGTGCGGAGAACGGCATCCGCCAGTCGTTCACGCTTCCGGCCTCTCCACAGCAGAATGGGGTTGCTGAGCGCCGCATTGGCTTAGTCATGGAGGTCGCTCATACCTCCATGATCCATGCGGCTGCCCCCCATTTTCTGTGGCCGTTTGCGGTCCGGTACGCCGCGCATCAGCTCAACCTCTGGCCCCGTGTCTCCTTGCCGAAGACCTCGCCCACACTGCTGTGGACGGGGAAGGTTGGCGATGCGTCGCGTTTCCGGGTCTAGGGTGCTTGTGCCTTTGTCCGCGATACCACCGCGGACAAGCTCTCCGCCCGCGCTGTTCCCTGTGTCTTCCTTGGCTTTGTCCCGGACACGCCTGGTTGGCAGTTTTACCACGCCACCTCGCGCCGTGTCTTCCCCCCTCAGGACGTCACGTTCGACGAGTCGGTTCCCTTTTACCGTCTCTTCCCCTACCGCACTACCCCTCTCCCCCCCCCGCCGCTCTTCCTCGCTCCAGGTGCTCCCCAGGTAGACCCCCTCCCCGCTCCCGGTCCTGCTCCTTCAGGTGTGTCTCAGGTAGACCCTCCTCCTCAGGTTGAGGTCACTGGTGACTCAGGTCCTGCTGAGGGTGGTCTTGCTCGGGGTGCTGCTACTGGGGGTGCTGAGCCTGGGGGTGCGGAGCCTGGGGGTGCTGAGCCTAGGGGTGCTGAGCCTGGGGGTGCTGAGCCCGGGGGTGCGGAGCCTGGAGGTGCGGATCCTGGGGGTGCGGAGACTGGAGGTGCTGAGCCTGGGTGTGAGGAGTCTGGGGGTGCTGAGCCTGGGGGCGCTGAGGCGTCTGGTAAGCAGTCTCTCTAGAGCGGCCGTCTCCGTAGTCGCTCCGCTGGTGCCTCGCCGCTGCACTCTCGTCGTCGACTCCCTCTCTCCCCACAGCAGCTGCTTGAGTGGTACGCTGGCCGTCAGGGTCGCGCTGCTGGAGCTAGGGGCCCTACTGCGGGAGGCGCTGGAGCTGGTGACTCTGCCAGTGGAGTTGTTTCTGCTGGAGGTTCTGGAGCTGCTGAGGGTGCTGGAGCTGGAGGTGCTGGCGCTGGTGGCGCTGGAGCTGGAGGTTCTGGAGCTGCTGAGGGTGCTGGCGCTGGAGGTTCTGGAGCTGCTGGAGGTGCTGGCGCTGGTGGCGCTGGAGCTGGAGGTTCTGGAGCTGCTGAGGGTGCTGGCGCTGGAGGTTCTGGAGCTCCTGCAGGTGCTGGCGCTGAGGGTTCTGAGTCTGCTGTTGCGCGGTTTCCTTGGAGTAGCCGCCTTCGTACGCGTGTGCCTCTCACCTCGCAGCAGCTGCACGACTGGTACGGTCGCCGTCAGGGTCGCGCTTCTGGAGCTCGGGGCTCTGCCGCTGGAGGTACTTCTGCTGCCGTCACTGGAGCTGGGAGTGGTGCTGGTCCCGGAGGTGCTTGTACTGGAGGTACTGGAGCTGCTGGGGCTGGAGGTGCTGAGCCTGAGGGTGCTGCTGCTGGAGGCACTGAGGCTGGAGACCCTGGGACTGGAGGTGCCGGTTCTGGGGGTGCTGCTGTTGGTGGAGCTGGTCCTGGAGGAGCTGGCGCTGAGGGTTCTGGAGCTGCTGGAGGTGCTGAGCCTGAGGGTGCTGCTGCTGGAGGCACTGAGGCTGGAGACCCTGGGACTGGAGGTGCCGGTTCTGGGGGTGCTGCTGTTGGTGGAGCTGGTCCTGGAGGAGCTGGCGCTGAGGGTTCAGGGATTGCTGGAGGTGCTGGAGCTGCTGGGGGTACTGGAGCTGCTGGTGCTGGTGTCACTGCACAGCCGCGCCTGTTCTTCGCTCCACCGTCTCCGTCGTCTCAGCCACCGCCTGACTCTGTGCTTCGCCAGGTTCTTAGTCTCCCTTCGTCTACTGGTCTTCCTTTACAGCCTGGCTCACCGCTGCCTGCTCTTTCTCCTTACACTGAGCAGCTAGGGGGTCTTACTGAGCGTCGTGAGCCTGCGTCGCGTCCTGTCTCGCCTGTCTGTTCTGGTCGTTCCGGTCGTCGTGTTCCTCGTCCGCGTCTGCCGGCTGTCCCCGACACCCACCTCGTAGTCCGTCGTCCTTCCTCTCCTCCGCAGCGTGTTCCTCTGCCGTCCCCTCCTGCGTCTTCTCTGCCTGTCGTTGCGGACCCCGAGTCCGACCGGTTTCGTGCTGAGCACCCTACTGTCACGCGTCTGCTAGCCACTGTTGTCACTGACCCGTCGTTTGAGTCTGCTGCTACGTCTGCCTTAGTTGCTGAGCTTGTGGACTTTGCTGCTGCCTGTCGTCTAGACTACGCTGCTAGTCTTGTTGCTGAGTCTGAGTCTGTCTGTCCTCCGTCCGTCGGGGGTGAGTGTGCTCTTGGCACGGACGTCCTTGAGGACAGGCAGGAGGACCTTGAGTGTCTTGCAGCCGCTGCGCCTCATCTCGTGTCCATGCTGCTTGCCCCTGAGGGAGACCCGGATGCTCCAGACATCCCGACCCCGCACTCTTACGCTGAGGCGATCGCGGGTGAGTACTCCTCTCAGTGGCAGACAGCCATGGATGCAGAGATGGCATCCTGGAAGTCCACAGGCACCTACGTCAACGAGGTTCCCCCACCTGGGGCGAACATCGTCAGTGGCATGTGGATTTTCAGGGTGAAGCGGCCGCCAGGTTCTCCGCCTGCCTTCAAGGCGCGTTACGTGGCACGAGGTTTCACTCAGCGAGAGGGAGTTGACTTCTTCCAGACCTTCTCCCCCACCCCGAAGATGACCACTCTTCGGGTGCTGCTGCACGTTGCCGCTCAGCGTGACTTCGAGCTTCACTCTCTTGACTTCAGCACAGCCTTCTCACAGGGCAGCCTGCACGAGGAGATCTGGCTGCGCCGCCCACCTGGCTTCACTGAGTCGTTCCCTCCTGGTACCCAGTGGAGCCTCAGGCGGCCGGTCTACGGTCTCCGCCAGGCGCCACGTGAGTGGCACGACACACTGAGGACGACACTTGCGGCTCTTGGGTTTGCTCCGTTGACTGCTGACCCGTCACTGTTTCTGCGCACCGACACTTCGCTGCCGCCGTTCTACATCCTCGTGTACGTTAACGACTTGGTCTATGCCACTGCTGACACTGAGGCTCTCGCCCTGGTGAAGTCGGAGCTGCAGAAGAGACACACGTGCACAGACCTGGGTGAGCTGACAAGCTATCTTGGCTTGCGGATCACCCGGGACAGAGCACGCCGCACCATCACACTGACTCAGTCACACATGGTGCAGCAGGTCCTTCAGCGCTTCGGCTTCACCTGGTCCTCGGCACAGGCCACTCTTCTGGCTACAGGTCACTCGCTCTCAGCTCCACCTTCGGACGAGTCCGTAGAGCCGAGTGGTCCTTACCCAGAGATAGTGGGCTGCCTCATGTACCTGATGACCTGAACTCGTCCTGACCTTGCGTACCCTCTTGGCCTTCTGGCTCGCTACGTGGCTCTTGGTCGGCACCGAAAGGTGCACATGGATGCTGCTAAGAGGGTACTACGCTACTTGTGCAGTACATCGGGCATGGGGCTCGTGCTTGGAGGACGGAGCGACGTTGTCCTCACTGGCCACTCAGACGCTTCTTGGGTTGACGACCAGGCTACGCAGCGGTCGTCACAGGGTTACACCTTCAGTCTTGGCTCTGGTTCGGTTTCTTGGCATTCTACGCGCTCGTCTTCAGTTCTCAGCTCCAGTTGTGAGGCTGAGATCTACGCCACAGCCATGGCTGCACAGGAGTTATGCTGGCTCACCTACCTGCTGACCGACTTGGGAGAGCGGCCTCGTTCTCCTCCAGTGCTGTACGTCGACAACAAGGCCGCCATTGCCTTATGTCAGGAGCACAGACTGGAGCACAGACGAAGCACATTGCTCTGCGTTACTTCCTGGCTCGAGAGTTGCAGCAGCGTGGTCAGCTTCGTCTTGCTCACGTGGCCACTCGGGCCAACACTGCTGATATATTCACCAAGGCGCTTCCGTCTGGTGATCATCAGCGTTTCTGCACTCTGTTAGGCCTTGTGCCCACGTTTCCTCACTTGCTGTAGACTTTGCTTGTACTATGATCTATATATACCTGCATGTTTGCTCTGCTAGGTAGAGATCACTGTGCTGTTGTTGTTGCATATATACCCCTGCATGTGAACTGGCCTTGTGGCCCTTTGCTTGTGCTCAGTGTGTGTGGTGACGTTGTGATCCACCCTGAGCTTGCTTTGCTTCTCTTGACTGGTCTTGTGACCCCTTGCTCTCCCCCACTTTGCCTATGGGGGTGTGTCAAAGCATATGCATGTTCTATATGTGTAGGCTGTAGTGGGGTAGCCAATATGGGGTACAGCCCCTTTTAGGGTTTCATACTTGTACCCAACTCTTCCATAGTTCATCATTCCTGTCTCTTGATTCTGATATCCGCCCGCCAGCAATCAACGGTGAATGCACCAGCTCCATCACAAGCACCCGCAAATGCACCTACCTGCGCAATCAGAAGAACCGATCGTCATCTCATCAGGCACACCGACGCAAAACGACAGCGTGGGACAGCGCTCAGGCGCAGCCAGTGATGGCGCCGCTCAATCGATGCCTGGCATGGAGAGAAATCGGGCCGCGCCAAGCCCGCGTGGGCCTCGCGAAGCTCGTCGGCACGTGGAGTTTGCAGCAACAAGTGGCAACCACGACATCATGTCACCAATGCCACTCAAGCCGCAGCGCCCGCCCTGTTTCGATCTGAGCCAACGTGGAGGTCCGACGGTTCAGTCGTGGGTCTTCACGATGAACGTTTTCTTCGACGCGAATTACGTCGAGTCGGACGCAGCGAAGATTCGCTACGCTGTTTCGCTGCTGAGGGGCCCCACCATGGACTGGTGGCGAGTCATCGTGACGTCGCCACGCGCCTACGAGCCACCGTCGCAAGAGGAAGGGCCCACGGGTCCAGCCGTCACCTGGAGTTCATTCTGCGAAACAGCCCAATACAGCACGTGGGATGCGTGGTGCGCAGGGCTTCGGGCGCGCTTCGAGCCGATCGCGGCTTCTATTTCGGCGCGTCAGAAACTGCGTACTTGGCGGTAGCTCGGGTCGGTTCAAGACTACAAGAGTGGTTTTCTCGCACTATGCGAGCAAGTCGGCTACATGCACGAAGCGGAGCGGGTGGACCGTTACGTTGGAGGGCTGAAGCCGGACATCTCGCACGAAATTATGCTACGCGGACTCTCGAATTTCAACGAGATTCTCGCGCTCACCGAGAAGATCGATATATTACGCCGTCCGAGACCGGGGTCCTATTACGGACATCGCCCTCGGGGACCGATCGAGCACGCCACTGTACATGCCGTTGCGACAAATGCAGCTGCCGCGCCATTTAAGGGGCGCTGCTTTGCTTGCAATAGGCCGGGCCATCGCAAGAGTGAGTGCCCAGAGGAGCTGAGGCGCCGCGGAGCAGAGCAGGGGAGGGAGTCTCCAAGGCAGGGAAACACCAGCAGTCAGTAGGAATCGGGCCAACTACTGACGAGACTGCCTGCTCGCCCAACCTCACCGACCCTCACCGAGTCACAGTACCGATTCACGCTATCGATCGGGCTCGGATGAATAAGGAGGGTACAGCGACGGATTGCCCAGTACTGATTCACGGGAAAATACAGGGAGCAGCAGTGAAGATCTTTATAGACGGAGGAGCAAGCCACAGCTTAGTTAATACCGCAACCGCACGGAAGCTGCAACTGACACTTAGTCGGTGTTTACCGGAAATAGATGCACGCTTAGTGGACGGAACGCCGCTGGCCATACAGGAGAAGGTGGAGAGAGTAAAAGTCCGCTGCGGGGGGGAACTTTGGGTTTACACAGGAAATGCTCGCGACGACATTGGATGGGCACGACATTTTACTGGGACGTGATTGGCTGCGACGGTATAACCCGCGAATCGACTGGACGACGGGTAGCTGCACTGTGCGAAGTAGCGGTAACTGGGTCGTGCTACCTCGCTGGCAGTCGCCCGAGTCTTCAAAGGTCCACGTCAACGCCATCACGATGAAACGGGCTGTCGCCGCTGGAGCTGACGTGTACGCAGTAGATATAGCATTGGTAGGAGAAGCAGAGCACCCGAGCGATTTTCAGAAACTGTTGGCAGCGGTACCGCCCGAACTACAGGAACTGTTGAAACGGTACCCGGGGATTTTTCCGGACGATTTACCAGAAGGACTGCCACCTCAGCGGGCACATGACCACCGCATAGAGTTAGAACCGGGGGCACAGCCAACGATACCGCGACAATTCCGACTGAGGAAGCAGTTAGATTACCTGTTAGAGAAAAAATTCATCCGACCGAGCTCGTCACCGTTCGCCGCACCGATACTGTTCACACCGAAAAAAGACGGGGGTTTTCGCATGTGTATCGACTACAGAGCACTGAACAGGGTAACAGTGAAGTCGCGATACCCCATTCCCCGCGCCGACGAACTGATTGATCAACTGCGAACAGCACGGGTCTTTTCGAAAATTGACTTACGCGGAGGTTACCACCAGATTCGGGTCGAACCATCGGACTGCGTAAAAACAGCATTTAGAACTAGGTATGGGTCATTCGAGTACACCGTGATGCCATTCGGGCTGACCAACGCACCGGCGACTTTTCAGATGACCATGAACGAGGCGTTTAGGCTGCTCTTAGATAAATGCGTGATAGTTTACCTCGACGACATCCTAGTTTACAGTCGGGATAAGCAGCAGCACTTAGCAGATATGGAAGCAGTATTTAAGGTTTTAGACGAGCACAGATTACTGACCAAGGGTTCCAAGTGCGAGTTCTTCCAGGATAGGTTAGAATTTTTGGGGCACGTTATTTCGGAGGCTGGAGTTGAAATCGACCCAAAGAAGCTGGACACGGTAAAAGCGTGGCACCCCCCGACGAACATCACGGAGCTGCAGAGCTTTTTAGGGTTCGTTAATTATGTGCGTCGGTTCGTCCCCGATATGGCACGGTTAACTGCCCCACTGACGGATTTACTGCGGAAGGGGGTCACTTTTACGTGGGGGGAGAAAGAGCATGCTGCCTTCTCTGCCCTGAAACATGTTCTCTGCTCACCGCCCGTACTGCGCATCGCTGACCCACACCGCCCATTCGAAGTAGTTACAGACGCAAGCGACATCGCCATTGGAGCCGTACTGCTAAAGGATTTCGGCAACGGTTTACAGCCCATCGCATACGAGTCACGAAAACTGCATCCGCCCGAGAAGAATTACCCGATACACGACCGCGAAATGCTCGCAATCGTGCATGCATTCAAGGTTTGGCGCTGTTACTTGACCGGCGCAGACGTGACAGTACGGACAGATCATAAATCATTACAGTATCTCCGCGCACAGCCCCACCTCAACCCACGACAGATTCGCTGGCTTGATTTCCTCGAGTCAAACTTCCACTACACAGTCACCTACAAAAAAGGGGCATCGAACATCGCCGACGCATTCACCCGCCCCACTGCCCAGATCCATGCAATACTACTCGCCCAGACCAGCCCACTACTGACAGGCCTATTTACCCACGGGTACCAAACGGATCCATTCTTCACAGGAGGAAATTCGCAACAGTTCGCAGCAGCAAAGAGAGTCTATTACGTAAAAGCCGGGACCGACCGCATCTGGGTACCAGGGTACACACTGCTACGGGAATTACTGTTACAGGAGGCACACGACGGAGTTACCTCGGGACATTTCGGTGTAGAAAAAACACGGCAGCAGCTGCAGCGGTATTATTACTGGCCCGAAATGTTGACCGACGTTCAACGACACGTGGCATCGTGTCCCACTTGTCAGATCATGAAGTCATCACGGAAGCGGCCGGCAGGACAGCTGCAGCCGATACCACCCCCAGAGCGTGCTTGGCAGCAGGTGACGATGGACTTCGTCACGGGGTTACCGGCCGGAGCGAGTGGGAATGACGCGATCCTGGTCGTCGTCGATCGACTGACGAAAATGGCACACTTCGCAGCCTGCAAAAAATCAATCACAGCCGAAGAAACAGCCCGCCTCTTCATCTCTACCGTCGTTCGACTGCACGGGATACCAGCATCGATCATCAGCGACAGAGACACGAAATTCACCAGCAACTTCTGGCGGAACCTGTGGCAGCAGTTCGGCACGCGACTACAGTTTAGTTCATCATACCACCCCGAAACCGACGGACAGACAGAACGGACAAATCAGACCATGGAACAACTCATCCGAGCCACGTGCGAAGACCCGACCACATGGGAACAGCAACTGCCACTCATCGAATTCGCGTACAACAACTCACCCTCTGCCACGACTCAACAGTCACCATTTTACCTGAACTACGGACAAGACCCCACAGTACCCATGCCCCCGAATCCCGACAATCCAGTCCCACCCGTGCAACAGTTCGCAGAAATATTACAAGCAGCACGGACCCGAGCAGCAGAAGCAATAAAAAAATCAAACGTCATCACTAAGCGCAACGCCGACCGACACCGCCGCCCCGTCACTTACCAACCCGACGACCTGGTATTACTCGACACTCAAAACCTCTGCCTGCCCATCACCCCAAAACTCCGCCCCCGATATTGCGGGCCATTTCGCATCAGCCACATGATCACACCCGTCACCGCCCACCTCCTCCTCCCTGCTGACTGGTACGTCAGCCCGCCGTTCCACGTCAGCCTACTTCGCCCATACGTACCATCCACCAGCCAACTGCCTCGCAACCGCCCGGCCAGCATGACACGACCACCAACAGAGCCAATCATCACGCCCGAGAAAATACTGAGCCACCGAGTACGTGACCCACGGGGAGCCCGCAGGATCGAATTCCTGATCCGCTGGAAAGACCGCACACCCACCGAAGACAACTGGGTTCCCCTGGACAGAATCGAAAACCACCCCGTCCTCACAGAGTACCTGCGCAGCCGAAATTTCCGGGATGTACACGCGCTTTCATAAGGAGGGCCTCCTTAGGGGGGGGGGGTAGTGTAAGGAAAATTCCTTTTCCTTACTTCGCGTCCCTACTCAGCGCGTACACCACTGTCCCCGCCAACAGCACCCAACAGTAATCCGTTACCACTCGCGACACTCGCTTCGACACCATTCCCGCCACTGTTCACGACGCGACCCAACCTCACGGCTCGGTTGGTAACCCGCGCTCCGGACCTCCGCCTCGGCATTCCCAACCTCGACGCTAGGCCCGTCGCGCACCCCATTTTCCACACATTACCGTTACCACTGTAGTTTCGCTATATATTCTTCGCTCATGCCTTCGCTTATTTGTAATTTTTGCTTCGATAGTGCAATTCTCGCTCGCTCACTCAATTGCACTCGTAACAATTATATATCTTTAATTCAGCACCAGTTTATGAATTTCCTCACATGCCACAAAAATATGGCAGCACGTGAGACTTACAAGAGGATACGTTATATCAAGGATCGAAAGAGGGCCACAATCAGCCACGCTGCACTCCAACTTGCAGCAGCGCACCTTCAGAAGACGTGGTGCTTCACGTGATTTTTGTGCTTGTGGCAGAAGCGACGAAACCGCCAAAATCCACTTCAAATATGAACTGTGATTGTGCGGGAGGGCGCCGTGTCAGGAAACCGCACCGCACCACATCGTGTCCGTTCGTGACACGAGGTGGGCTAGATTGGCACTCGGGGTTGGATCGTCTGGCTTTTGCGCGTTCAAAAAGACACGTGAAGCGTGAAACGAGAGGCGGTACTGTTGATTCACGCCATGAAAGAAAATGCTGCATTCCACAGAAACTCATGTACAGTTGCATCGAGACACACAGTACAGTAACTGCCTTCCGTGCAATGCAATGGCTGGAACTTCCTCCTCCACATTCTTCTTTCTCGTGGAATGATGGATGGAACCATGCGTGTCAAAACTGTTATTCTAACATGGCTACAGTGCGCAATCAGGAAACCTTCAAAAAAATGTGTAATTCATGGCGCTTCATCTCTCGATGGAGGCCACCCGTGACCTTGCCTTGCCTGCCACCACCGTCCGTTCCCCTCATCACCCCCGCCCACCACTCTTGGTGACGCCATGCTGATGTTTTGTGGTCGTAACTATAGGTCCTCCTATGCTGCGCTGGTTGCGGCGCTTTCCTCGTCACGCTACGTGACAGCATGGATTGCTTCAGCTCGGTTCGGTCCCTAGGATCCCGTCGAGGTGTTTCACTTTGACTGCATGCCCTATTATACTATTAAACTGTATTGCACCACAACGGCGTTTTAATTTCCAGTTTATTTTTTAGTACAGTATTCTTGCAGAATAACAAATCTGCCCATTTCCAACAACTATGACACGACATCACACCACTCATCCAGACCAGAAAAGCTCCAAAGACGCCGACGGTCACTTGTCAGTGAGTGCGTGATTTGGCGGCGCCGACGGGAAAGGAATGTCGTGATCTTGAAGATCATCGCTTCCCTTCCCTCCTTTCCTGATCGCCGTTTCTCGAGTCGCGCCACAGCGAAGATAACTTTCAGACGTTTGGTCCACCACACCTACCACGCACCATGACGGATCCCAATAATACCTCGTTCACTCTCCGTTGCATCATAAACTCCTCCGCGCTGCAGCAGCGTCCGTTGATTCCGCTCCTCAGCACCATGCCACCCGACAGTGTCACAGCGCGCCGATGATTCCCTCGGCAACGCCTCCGCTATGGCAGCCGGGAAACGATCCGAACGCGCGCGACGGCCCAGGCCGCGCGCCGTTGCATGTCGTGTGCCGGCGGAAGCCCCTTCACCCGGCGGACATTGCGCACATCTGCGCGCTCCTCGCGGCGGGTGCGGATCCGGACCTGCCGGAGGGGTTTGGGCGGTCGGCGCTGTGCCTGGTGTGCATGGAGTCGGGGAGCAGCGACGCGGCGGCGCTGCTGCTGGAGGCGGGTGCTGACGCGAACCGCAAGGACCACCTGGGCAGGTGATCCCCGTCACATCTCGCCGACGGTCCGGATTAGGTTTCCTATGATTGGCTCGTTGCCTCATTCTAGCCGCCCGTGTCGTGCTCGGCCGTTGATAATGCGAGCGGAATTGGGACTAGCACATCGTCCCTCTCCTTGATCTCCGAAGAAAAGAAGCGAGCTTCTTAATCGCCGCGGGTTCGCCGCGTGTCCCATTGCTTGCACTAGTACTAGCAACAGCTAAATTCCGCTCATCCTCCGCCCATCGGTTCTGGAGCTAGACTAGTACCGTCGAGTTGAACAATTACTACGTACTGCCACATAAATTCTCTGATTTAGGCAGTTTTGAAATCTGGCGAGCGACTAGGTGTCGCCGTGTAGGGTACGTCGTAGCGAGGAGGCCTTGCATTTGCAAACTGGATCCGCATTGGTGCTGTTCGGCTCCGACCGACTTTTCGTGTGTACCCCCCAGGTCGCCATTGCATTGGTGTGCGGATCGCGGGTGGGTGCGCACAGCTGAGCTGCTGCTGAAGCATGGCGGGGACATCAACATCCAAACGCATGTGAGATTACGAAATGCCGCCACTGTATATTTACCCTTCCCACCACCCTTCCCCCATCCCTTGTTCTCAATATGACTCACAATCTGACGTCCCTGCTAGCTCGACCCGCTCTGTTAAATGCAGTCTGGTGACACGCCCCTTCACTGGGCAGCGAAGGCAGGCAGAAGCCTGGTGGTTGAGCTGCTTGTCGTCGCTGGTACGTGCTCTGCTGCACTGCGTTCCGTATCACTGGTTGTAATTCTCCCATTTGTATTAGCCTGGCGCACGTGCAACAGAACTGAATGCACCCTTTCGGTTTGTCTGTTGTGCCGCCAGGTTGCGCACTAAACATCACCAATAACCGCGGCCAGACGGCCCTGCACGCTGCAGCAGACATGCACATCCTCTCCTTCCTCTCAGGTACGTCAGGGGTTGTTTACCGACACTTTAAACCCGAGGTCCATAGGTTTCAAAGGTAGGAAGGAAGGATGGTTGGAGAAAGAGCCGGAACTGGCTCGCGAACCAGGGTGGTGTCGAAATGGCTAGACGTGGGTAAGAATATATTGAGAGAGTTACCAAATCTGAAATGCAACTCATAAACCCCTTCGCGGGGAATTTTGGATACGGGGGAATTTTGGTTATTGTGCGAACACGTCACTGCAGTCGTCGTCGATAATACAGTGATTTCAGGTCGCTAAAATCTTACCGACGATTTGTGAAGTCGTTTGTACTCTACTGGGTTACACCCAACCAAAGGTAGGAAGGATGGGGAACTCTGGGAAAACTTGGAACTCCGGTTTTAAGGTTCGTTTTTTTGGTGATCGCATGGCTGATCATGCCATCTACTGCCTCTTCCCCTCTTTCTCCCACACCCAGGCATCGTGAACAAGCAGGAGCCGCATGGGGAGTCTGAAGGAGCATCCAGAGTGGTTGAGAATGATGGCAAGGACGGATGTAGTCAGGACCAACTGCAAACGAGGCATAGCAGGCAAGTGAGGGAGCAGCAGTCAGGCGCAGGAGGCGCATACAGGATCACTTCCTCTGCCTCTCATCCATCCAAGCCTGACTGGGTGCAGCTGGCTCATTCCTGCCCTCCCATGCCCATCCGCCCCCCACCGACTTCAAGCAGTGCCGACAGCCCACGTGCCCCATCAGGGGATGGTATGGTGGGCAGTGCCGCAGTGGGGATAGGACTGCTGGCAGAAAAGGAGAAGCAGCACACTGGGGGGTCGGCAAGGGGAGTTGAAGACAGCTTAACAGAAGCCGGAACCAGTCAGTCGTCTGCACTGGCTCAATTACATGCGGTTGATATGCAATCACGGCCTGTTGCATTTTCTGCATATCGCAAGAAGCGGAGTGTGGAGGAGGGTGTGGCAGAGAAGGGAAAGCGGATCAAGATCAACTTGCGAAGCAAGGAGCCGCGCAATAGCGGCTGCGAGTGACAGCAAGTGAGCTTAACTAGTAGTGCCATTGGGTGTACCATGGGCGACAAAGCCAGACCACATCAGCACTGGCAACTTGACGTCCTCAAAAACAACACAGTCAGATCCTCATGCACGTTACCGTAGCATGCTGAGGTGCAAGGAATAGTGCCCCATTGTGCCTTTTTTCGACTGTGGAATCAATTTTGACCACGGAACACTTGATTTGCGTTGCTCATACAGTTTGCTGCTTCCTCTCCTTGTCTCACTTCTGCTTTTGTAGTGCTGGTTTCTCTCAAATCTTGTACCTAAACTTATGTGATGCAAGTGTAGGGCTTAGATAGACCAGGTGCCTACAAATCATAACCACAACACAATCCACAGTTGTAGCAGGACCATGTGCATTCAGTGTACGGTATGTTGGTAGTAAAAGCTATGTGAATCTTTAGTCAATGGATAGGGCAATGGGGTAGGACAATGTGTGAGCTAGTGTGCTTGCACCAGATTCATGATGGGTGGTGGGAGCAAGTTTAAATATGTGATGTAGCATATCTGCTTGTGTAGAGCGGAATAAGTGTTCTCGTGTGCTTTATCCCAGTAAAATAGCCCGACTAGTAGTAATCCTGCCGTAATGGAGTACCCAAGTGTACTGCATCTGGGAAAAGCTCACAGCGAGATTCGCCCAGATCCGCGCCAGGCCTTTCCCAACCAGACCACGCTGGCAATTTACCTTCGGAAATATCTGGTGAGGTGTACACTGAAGGTTTGCGAGTGGTTCGCGGATGATGGATGGCTACGTGCGGACATTTTATTTGACGTTTCGTTTCTGCTCGACCATTTCCACAGCCTCAACCAGGGGCCCAGCCAGTATCTTGGTTGATGGTGGCATTGAGTGACGAGGTGGTGACGCGGATGTCCTACCTCGATCAGGCTCGGCTTTTGGTGGCGCGCAGGTGGAAACACCAGTGAACCCTCGTGTTTGCGAGAGTCACAACGACAGGGTGAGTGATAGCCTTGAGGGAGGCAAGATCCACAGCAGCCTCACACGTTTTGTTGGAGCTCTGAACCACCATTTCTGCTCAGCGTTTTCCTCGACTCTGTTTTTGTACAGCAGCTCTTCACTCAATGTTGCTAACTGTTCGAGGTACTCGCGATTACCCTAAGTCGAAACGACGTCAGTGAGCGAGTTTCAGTTTCCAATCGTGTTCGCTCTTTCCAGAATGTTTGTGGATCATCTCCTCAGACGCACGGCATATGTGTGTCGCAGGGTGTGAGTTGTGAAGGAACACGTTGGAAAAAATGGTCCAGCAAGGAACTCGATCATCCTCTCTCCATGACTGCCACCGGCCGGTTCCACCGCCATTCCTCACGAAGACATATCAGCTGGTTGATGACTCTTCTACTGATGAAGTCGTCAGTTGGGGCTCTGAGCTGGTCACCTTCGTTGTGTGGAAGCCGATGGAATTTGCACGAGACCTGCTTCCTAACTATTTCAAGCACAATAACTTCTCAAGCTTCGTTCGCCAGTTAAATACATACGTACGTTCCCTTTCTCAGTTTTTTGCCGTGGCTGTCTGCATATATTGAGTGCTTACACAGACGTCGTTCGGTCTTCTTCCAGGGATTTCGAAAGGTTGCGCCGACGAGATGGGAGTTTGGAAACGATTATTTCAAAAAGGGCGAGTTTCGGCTGCTTTGTGAAATCCAACGTCGGAAGTCGTTTGTACCAATCGCCAACAACCATATAACGCAGGCTGTACGTAACGATCTCCATTCGGGTTGGGAAGTGAGCTTTTGAGTCACGCCGAGACTCGTTTGTTAATCAACGGGTATCAATTATTGCAGCTGAACATCGTCATTCATATGCCCCGTATGTTATTTCCCGGTCCTTTGTTCTGAAACTCCGCCGTGTCGTACCCTCTGCTTCTCGTCGTTCTCCAGGGTCTATCAAAAGCACCTGAGCCTATCAAGGAAGTTTGTGCTGCTGACGAAGTCGAGCGTCTTCAGTCGGAAAACGCTTTTCTCTCGAGCGAACTCAAGCGCATGCAACGCCTCTATTATGATGCGATATCGCTTCTGCAACAGGCAAGCGTAAGTTCTTGCCATCAAGCCTTGGCAGCTGTGCGAATTCCTCCAATTTTTTATTGACACGTGGTCTGTTCTACTGTGCAGCAACCACTGGCGCATTCGGGGCACGGTTCAAACAGCCTCTGGTATCCCCGCCCTCCTGTCCCCGTCTTCAATGCTCAAGTTGGCAGCAACAGTCATGCAGGGACAAGCAACTCTCCCCCCCATCCCTATGCACCCTCAACCTCCAGCCCAATGCCGCTGGCACCCATTTCCAGCACCTCAGTTGTTGAAGTGAAATCTGAGCATCCAAGTGAAACTGATGCCAAGGCAGTACGCGAGCAGGTTCTAGAGGCGGCACTGGCAGACATGCGGCACCGAGTTGCTACTTTCTCAAAAACCTCGGGATTCCGACCTGTTGTGCCAGTAGCGGTTGTCTCGAGCGATCCTCGCTCTTCTTCCCCAGCATCTTCGGTCATTGATGAAGCCCTCAGCTTACATGTACAGGATACCAGGGCTGCTGGAGATTGCGAGTCAACTGATTCAGAGACACCAAGCACTGAAGATACATCAGTGGTTGGTAAGAAGCGTGCCTCTCCTCACTGTTCAGCATCTATTGCAGATGAGGCAGGTGTAAATACATGGGAAAAGAAGCGGGACCTGTCGCCCAATCCTGTACAGGGGCAACCACAGGGTTACTAGTAGCTCATTTATTGACCTTGATTTGCAGGATACTCTGCGAACTGATTGGTTGATACATTTTACCCCTACAAATAATTCAAGTTATTTGATGGAATGAATGACGGTCCCCTAGACACATTGTGACTACTGGTATGGTTTTCTTCTTGAGGAAACAAGGGCATTGCCCATTTTGATTGGCACCTGCTCACAGATCCCAGCAGCTGCAAAAAGGAAGCTGGGCCCACTTTGCCTCACAACTAATCAATTCAGGTCTTGTCCTTCAAAACCCCTCAGAAGATATAAGTTCAGCCATGCCCTCCAGCACAGGATGACTGCTAAGATCCATGTCAGGTCTAGCTATCTTGTCCCTCAACACCTCCTCAACTTTGCTGCGCATTTCCCTGACCAGAATTCCAATGCGGCCAGGAGCCTCGAACTGAATCCAGTTGTCTACAGTGACGAGGCGCCTCTCTGCATTGACGTTGAGCAGACCACCCAGCAAGAGCAGGGCAAAGGCAGGAGCCATGGAGCACTCCCTGATAAAGATCTTGCTGGTCTGGACCTTCTCACTGAACACAAGCCACGGGCTTTCAAACGTGCCCTGTGAGAAGTTCACGCTGCCTGGATGCAAGAACACCCGGCCGTCTGCTCGGGTGTAGAAGCGCACTGCACGAGCTGCTGCATCCTTCTCCACTGCCCCATGCTCTGTCTTGACAAAGCGCTTCTCAGGCCTCTGCACGCGCACCACGTTGGGGTAGAAACCAGCGCAAATAACACCCTTTACCACACGCCACGACTGCGAATTCTCGTTGAACACATCCCAGCGCTCTCTCTCCCCACCCCTGCCTGCTGCAGCCTCCACACGGCCATGTCGTGCGCCCTTGTCCTTGTCCATCCACGCAGACACATAGCTAGCAGGCAGGAAGCCCAAGGACGCAAGTGACAGCACAAAGTCTCGCCTCAGACCCTCCATGGCCACCAGAGTGTCCCGCGACAGCCCATTCGCCTCACAGTACGCCCATTCACCCCCCCCACCGCCCCTCCCACCGCTCCTAGCTTCCACCCATCCCTGATACGCCACTGCCACGGCCACATGGTCGCTGCGTGTGGCTCCAGCGAAGCGTGCCTTGGCCTGCGCGGCCACGTCCCTGTGGGCAGGCGAGGCGAGGAAGAGCGGGCGTGCATGAGCCGCTGCTGCAGCGATGGAGAGGGCGGGGTCGAGGCAGCGCAGGAGCACGGAGAAGAGCAGCATCTTGCCCACGTGCACGTCCAGAGGGAGACGAGCTAGGTGCGCGCCCAGAGGGGAGAGGACCTCCGCTGGCAAGTGCAGCGCGGACAGGGACGCCAGGCATGCGAGAGAGGAGGAGATGGCGGCTTGCGGAGGGGGGGTGAGGGCGAGGGAGAGGCACTGGGCCACCGGCATGGATGGTAGCATGGCCTTCACCTGGTGGGATGAGCAGAGGGGGCAGTGCGGGGCAGAAGGGTGGAGATGAGTGCTGGTGCTTGGAAAACGGTGGGAAGAGTTGGAGGGTAAGCTGGAGGGTGGTGGCGGCGGGACATGGCATGGCAAAGAATTGGACTTGGTCCACGCACGCGCCTTGGTCTGCGCGCGCGCCTTGGTCCGGGCGCGCGCCTTGGTCCGCGCGCGCGCCTTGGTCCGCGCGCGCGCCTTGGTCCGAGCGCGCGCCTTGGTCCGGGCGCGCGCGCCTTGGTCCGCGCGCGCCGCCTTGGTCCGGGCGCGCGCCTTGGTCCGGGCGCGCGCCTTGGTCCGGGCGCGCGCCTTGGTCCGCGCGCGCGCGCCTTGGTCCGCGCGCGCGCCTTGGTCCGCGCGCGCCGCCTTGGTCCGCGCGCGCGCCTTGGTCCGCGCGCGCGCCTTGGTCCGGGCGCGCGCCTTGGTCCGGGCGCGCGCGCCGCCTTGGTCCGGGCGCGCGCCTTGGTCCGGGCGCGCGCCTTGGTCCGGGCGCGCGCCTTGGTCCGGGCGCGCGCCTTGGTCCGGGCGCGCGCCTAGGTCCGGGCGCGCGCCTTGGTCCGGGCGCGCGCCTTGGTCCGGGCGCGCGCCTTGGTCCGGGCGCGCGCCTTGGTCCGGGCGCGCGCCTTGGTCCGGGCGCGCGCCTTGGTCAGGGCGCGCGCCTTGGTCCGGGCGCGCGCCTTGGTCCGGGCGCGCGCGCCTTGGTCCGGGCGCGCGCGCCTTGGTCCGGGCGCGCGCGCCTTGGTCCGGGCGCGCGCGCCTTGGTCCGGGCGCGCGCCTTGGTCCGGGCGCGCGCCTTGGTCCGGGCGCGCGCGCCTTGGTCCGGGCGCGCGCGCCTTGGTCCGGGCGCGCGCCTTGGTCCGGGCGCGCGCGCCTTGGTCCGGGCGCGCGCGCCTTGGTCCGGGCGCGCGCGCCTTGGTCCGGGCGCGCGCGCCTTGGTCCGGGCGCGCGCGCCTTGGTCCGGGCGCGCGCGCCTTGGTCCGGGCGCGCGCCTTGGTCCGGGCGCGCGCCTTGGTCCGGGCGCGCGCCTTGGTCCGGGCGCGCGCGCCTTGGTCCGGGCGCGCGCGCCTTGGTCCGGGCGCGCGCGCCTTGGTCCGGGCGCGCGCGCCTTGGTCCGGGCGCGCGCCTTGGTCCGGGCGCGCGCCTTGGTCCGGGCGCGCGCCTTGGTCCGGGCGCGCGCGCCTTGGTCCGGGCGCGCGCGCCTTGGTCCGGGCGCGCGCGCCTTGGTCCGGGCGCGCGCCTTGGTCCGGGCGCGCGCCTTGGACCGGGCGCGCGCCTTGGTCCGCGCGCGCGCCTTGGTCCGCGCGCGCGCCTTGGTCCAGTGGACTACTTCGCTCTTTCCAATGCTACTCCCCTCCTCGCCTGCACTCCCTGGTTGCCGCCCAGCCCCTGAGCTCCAGCCCGTGAGTGTCGACTGCCATCGGCACCGCTAGCATCAGAGCAATCAAAAGCAGCCACCGTACCCTCAACAGTCACAGCAAGCCAAGCCAACCCCGCACAGCGATCCCCTCCCTCCCCCCTCCCGCCCCCTTCCCCCTTCCTCCTTTTCTCCCCCCCGCTCCCTCCTCTCCCTCTCGCCCCCACATCACCTGCAAGCAGAGCGAGTGGAGGGACACGCGCAGCATCTCTGGTGGCGTGTGCGGCGGCAGCGAGTGGAAGAGGGAGCGCGAGTAGAGGCGGATGCAGCACCCCGGCTGCACCCTGCCTGCTCGCCCCGCCCTCTGCGCCGCTGCTGCCTGTGAGAGCCACGCATCCCCCATGACGTCCATGCCCCGCACCACATCGTGCACCACCTCCCTCTGCCGCCCACTGTCCACCACCCACCTGCTCCCCGGGGAAACCGCGGGCGAGGGGTGCAGGAGAGGGGGAGATACAGGGAAGGGATGTGGATGGAGGGAATATGAGGGGGAAGGGAGGGAGTGGATGGAGTGAGGAGAAGAACGTATGGTGGCTGTGATGTGGGGCAGACAGAAGGGTGTACAATCGCATGCATGCATGGCAGGGCATAGCACAGCAGGGCATCTGGGCATGGCAGTGCACGGCATGGCAGTGCAGGGCACGGCAGTGCAGGGCATGGCAGGGCATGGCAGGGCATGGCAGGGCAGGGCAGGGCAGGGCAGGGAAGAGCAGGGCAGGGCGGGGCAGGGCATGGAGCACGCACACGACATCATCGATGGTGACACTGGTCTCAGCCACGTTGGTGGAGAGCACCACCTTCCACGTGCCCTCTGCCACCGCTGCAAACACCCGCTGCTGCTCTTTCTGTGCCAGCGACCCGTGCAGCGGCACCACCACCATCGCCCCCCGCCCTCCTCGCGGCCCCACTCCCCCCACCGCCTGCTGCAGCACCCGGCTCCCCTCCAGCTGTCGCTGCATGTGCTTGATCTCGGCCATACCCGGCAGGAACACCAGTATGCCGCGCGCCTTGACCGCGCCTCTTGACGCCCCGCTGCCCGCCCTGCCCTCTGCTGGCTCAGGCACAAGCAACGATGAGCCAGCACTGCTGCTTGCACTGCTGCCGCTGGCTGCGCTGTCCCAGCTGAAGGTGCTGCTGCTGTCGCTGCTGCCTGCTGATGACCCCACCGCCTCCTCTTCCCGCTGCTGCCACTGCTGCTGCTGCTGCTGCTGGTGGGGGTGGGTGTTAGCGCGCACGATGGCAGCAATGAGTGCTTCTATGAGCTCGTAGTTGATCACACTCTCCTCCACCACTGCCAGCGACCGCCACACGGACTCACTGTACTGCTCACCCCCTCCTGCCCCTCCTCCTCCTGCCACCGCTCCTGGCCCTGCTCCTGCTACCGCTCCTCCTGTCCCTGCTGCTGTTACTGCCCCCTGTCCGCCCACTCCTTTGCCGCCTGCCACACCCATGCCCTGCTCTGCCATGGGAGCAGCGCTCGCATGGAGTGCCGCACCACTGCTGCGCCCACTGCTGTTGCTGTTGCTGCTGCGCACATCACCCGCATCGTCTGCCAGAGACTCCCACCCGCCCTCCTCCTCCTCCTCCTCCTCCTCCTCCTCCTCCTCCTCCTCCTCCTCCTCCTCCTCCTCCTCCTCCTCCTCCTCCTCCTCCTCCTCCTCCTCCTCCTCCTCCTCCTCCTCATCCTTCCCCTCCGCCTTACCCTCCTCCGCGTCTCCCACCTTTTCTCCAGCTCCGCCCCCATTTGTCCCCATCTCCACAGCCCCGCCACCCTCCCTGCCCGCACCTTCCCCGCGAGCCATGCCTCCTGCAACAGCATTGCTCTTGCCTGCGCCCTTGCGTGCATACTTGGAGTTGCGGCCGATAACCGTGTTGGTGACGGCAAGAGCATCTTCTAGAAACAGCTGCCGCACCGGGTGGGTGCGCCCTGGTACTGTGATCAGCGCCGGGCGCGGCAGGCGCGAGGTGAGGAGGGAGGAGAGGGGAGTGGAGGGCGTGGGGGATTTGGGGTGGAGAGGAGAGAGGAGGGAGGGCGGGAAGTGGTGGGAGTGGGAGAGGAGGAGGCGGTGGAAGTAGTCTGCAAAGGCGTGTGCATCGGCTGTGGCTGACATGAGGATGATGCGCAGCCTGCAGAGGATGCCGGGGAAGGGGAGGGGGTGGGCGGGAAGAAGGAAAGAAATGGGTGAGAAACGGAAGGTGGGTTGGGAGGGGCGAGGATGAGGTGAGAAACGGTGTTCAGGCGAGGGAGGTGCAAGAATGGAAAAGAGAGACGAGAATTTGGCCAACAAAAACACACACACAAAAATTAGGAACCGAGCAGGATTCAATGCGCAGCCTGCAGGGGACACAAGAGAGAGGGAAGGGGTGGGGGCGAAAGGGGGGAAGAAGGAAGAACTGGTGGGTGGGACGGGGTGAGGAGCAGGAAGGTGGGTCCAGGGAGCGAGGAGGAGGTAAGACAGTGTTCAGGCGAGAGAGGTGAAGGGATGGAAACGAAAGACTCAAGGTTGGGTGACAAACAACAGGAGTACGGGAAGTGATCACGCAGGGAGGCAGAAGTGCAATGCGGTACGCACAGAGGCAGCTTCTCCTGCCCCGGCCCCTGCTGTTGAGCCAAGTTGCGCTGCAGGAGTGTGAAGCGCAGCAGCAGCAGCAGCAGGTCGGAGTCGAGAGAGCGCTCGTGCACCTCGTCCACCACCACGTGTGACACCCCCGCCAGCAGTGGGTCCGCCAGCAGGCGCCGCAGCAGCAGCCTCGTCGTGCAGAAGAGCAGGCGCGTGCGCTGCGAGCGCCGTGCCTCCATGCGAATGGCGTACCCCACCTGGTGGCCGGATGGCAGGGGAAAGGGACGGGGGGAGAGGAGGATTGGAGGAAAATGGTGGGGAGTAAGAGGGTTTTTGAGGTGCGTGAGAAATGGTGTACCTCACCAGGGGGTAGGCAGGGTGGGAGCAGGGGTAAAGGAAACGCATGGAGGAGGGTGGGTGGTTGCAAGATGGCTTCGTCACAAGAAAGGAGGGGAGGAGGAGAAACAGAGAGAGCGAGGGTGGATGGAGGAAGGGAGGGCACGTGGCACTCACAGTGTCGCCAACGGTCTCAGCCCTCTCCTGCGCCACCCTGTGCGCGAGGCCCACTGCCGATATGCGGCGTGGCTGTGTGATCACCACGGAGCAGCACGGTGCAGGGCGCGAGGACGACGCTGGTGCAGCAGCGGACTCCTCGAGTGCTCCCTCCAGGATGTACTGGGGCACCTGGTGGGGTGGGGGGCAGAGGGGCAGTGGGGAAGGGGAAGGAGAGATGACGAGGCAGGTGAAGAGGTAGATTCCTCGAGTGCTCCCTCCAGGATGTACTGGGGCACCTGGTGGGAGGGGGATCAGGGGGGTCAGGGGGAAGGGGAGGCACGAGAGTGATGTGGCACGAATGGGGGTGGATGGAGTGAAGAGGGCTGAATGAGCGGAGCAGCAGCACTGAGGCACTACAGTGACTTAACCCATGATGACTCCATTACCTCTGCTCTATCCCACGCCCCTCCCCATTTTCCCTCCCTTCGCCTCCCATCCCCGAATCCCATCCCCTTGCGCCCATTTCCATCTCCGCCCTCCCACATTCCCCACTCCCTCCAGGCCTTCACCCAGCACGGACCTGGGTGCTCTTGCCGCTGCCAGTGGCGCCACTGACCACCACCACCCACGACTGCTGCAGTGCAGCCAGCAGTTGCGCTCTAGACGCTGCCACAGGCAGCCCCCTCCGTGTCTGCATCATGCCCGCGTGCTGCCTGCTCCCCTGCATCTCCTCCCACCGCCGCTTCAGCCGCTCCCAATCCTCCCTCGCCTCTCCCTCCCCCATTCCCCGCCTTGCTCCCCTGCCTGGCTTGTTCGCTGCTGTGCCCTGCTGCCACCATGCGTCATCCCCTGCTGCCCGCACTGCCACGTCCCTGCCAGCACTAGCGGCGGCGCTGGCAGCACCAGCACCAGGAGTAGCTGGCACTGCTGCGGCAGCTGTGTTGGCAGCAGCAGCGACTGGTGCTGAGAGGGAGGCAGCGGCAGACGAGGGGGAGGCGGAGGGAGCGAGGGAGAGCGAAGCGAGGTGAGGGAGAAGCAGGGGTGTGTGGGAGGGACCGGAGGAGGCAGGGCGGGGAGAGAGCAGAGAGAGGAAGGCGGGGAGAGCGTGGTCTGCAGCCCAGGTGGCAAGGGAGTGCACGATGCCCATGCCAGGGGGCAGGCTGTTGCGTGCATAGTGCAGGGCGCAGGCGGACCAGAAGCGCAGTGAGAGGGGGACGGCGGGCGGGAGGGGGATGGGGTTGGAGGAGGAGAGGCGGAAGGCGAGGAGTGGGAGGGAGAAGGGGTAGGAGCTGGTGGCTGGAATGATGACCTGGGGGGTAGTGGGGAGCGAGTGGGGGGAGATTGGGGGGAGAGTGCAGGAAAAGCAGCAGTTGGTGGAAGGGAAGTTGGAGGGGGCAATGGAGGGGAAGGGAGGGTGCCACACGCGTGCAGCACAGAAAAGTTTGAAAAAGCGCAATGGATTCACTGGTTGGCAGCGCACCTCAAGATGAAGAGCAGCAGCATGTGCAGAGGTGCTGTCCTCGCCCTCCCCATGCCCACCACCACCCGCCTCCTGCTTGATCCGCACCGACATCACAACCGCCAACCCCCCAGCACCGCTCTGCACCTCTCGCACAGCCAGGTCCGCCCCAAAGATCGCCTCCAGCACCATGCGCTCCTCCTCCCTCGCCTCCCCCACCTCCCCCTCGCCCCGCTGCTCCCCTTCCCCCCAATCCCCGCCCTCCGCGTCCCCTTCTCCCCCCTCCGCGCCGACCCCTCCCCCCATGCCCTGTGCACCGCGCACGTCCAGGGGATATTGCTGCTGGAGCCACTGCAGCGCTGCCACCTCGTCGTCTGCACCGCTGCGGGCGGTGAGGGAGAGCGCTTGCAGCGCGGAGGGGCCGTCGTAGCCACATGCAAGGAGCCAGCGCAGCTGAAGGGAGATGCCGGGCTGCCACTGGTCGATTTGGAGGGCCGTGGCGGAGGGAATGGCAGCGGGAGACGCGGAGTGCAGCACTGCAACAGCGGAGGCGGATGAGGAGGCGGTGAACTGGGCTGGGAGCAGGTGCTCTGGCATGTGCAGGATGAGCCAATCACGTGCTGCCACGTAGTCGGAACAGTGGGCTGTGGCTTGCTGTGTCCAGTCCAGCGGGAAGCCAGATGCCAGCAGCTGATTGGCCACTGCCTGCCTGCTGCTCTCACTCTCGCTGCCACTACCAGCCACTGCTGCCGCTGGTGGCGCTGCCTGCAGCGACGCAGAAGCAATACCAGCAGCAGCATAAGACCCGCTAAGCTCCGAACCCCCCTGGGGAGCAGCAGCAGCAGCAGCGGTGGCGACAAACGGGGCAGGCAGGGAGGAGGCGGCGGCAGGCGCGGGGGCAGTGGAGAGCAGGGCGTGCACGAGCTGGCGCTTATCATCGCTCAGGAACACGTTCGCGCGCTGCACCTGCCGCTGCTGCTGCGCTCGATCCCGCTCCTCACGCCTCTGCCTGTCCTCAGCATGGCGCCTGTCACGCTCCTTCCTGTCCTCCCCCTCGCGGTCCAGATCCCGCCACTGCTGCCGGTACTCCTCGCCCAACACTCGGTCCATCCTGCAATGCACATCGGTGCACGGGTAGAGGGGTAGGAAGGCTAATTGTGTGCGAATGGGGCGTGGGAGGTGGGATGCGGCAGGGTGAGAGAGAGGAAGCAAGTCGGGTGAAAAGGAAAGATGATGGGAATACGAGCAGAGCACGCTTCTGCTCTCCCTATCCAGGCCTGTCCACCCCTTCCCCCTCCCTCCCATCCAATTCAAAACAAGTATTCCCCCTCCCACACGCACCAAACCTCAGCCCCTTCCTTCTTCGCCCCATTCCCACCTTCCCTCCCATCACCTCTTGCCCCTCCCCCCGACCCTTCCCCCTCCCCCTCCCTCCACCTGGTGGAGCCGAGGACGCGGTGCAGGGCCATGGTGGCGGCGCGGTTATGAGCGTCCAGAGACGAGGGCGCGGGGGGCGTGCCGCGCCACCACACTATGGTGTCCTGTGTGGGGTCGCGCGGATCAGGGATGATGGCGCGCGCGTGGAAGCCCCCGCCTGGCGCCTCCACCTGCGCGCGCAGCAGGGGCGGGGAGGAGAAAAGGATGGAGAAGAAGAGGGGGGATAGATGGGGAAGGGAGGAAGTTTAGGCGGCATAGGGGCGGAGGGGTGTTGAGGGAGGAAGTATGAGGAAAGTGGAGAGGGGGAAAGGTGGGGAAGAGGAAAGGGGGAGTGTTTGGAAAGGCGAGACAGGGAAATGCGAGAGGAGGGCGAGGTGGGGAGGCATGCACGCACGTGTTTGTACTTGGGCGTGGGGCGCTTGTTCTTCTGGCACCACTCGTTCAGCAGCACCTTGGGCGTCTTCACATAGTACACGCCCCCCCCTCCCGCTCCCGTTCCCACTCCCGCTCCGCCCTTCTCCCCATCCGCTCCCCCTACTGCCACGCCAATCCCCCTCCCCGCCCCATCACCTCCCCGCGCAATCGCGCCTGCCCCCGTGGCGCCCGCCCCTCTGCCCACGCCCTGCGCGGCAGCACCAGCTGTCGTCGGCGCTCCGTTGGGAGTGTCCACGTCAGCATTGCCGGCGGCGGCGTCAGCGTGCTGGCTCTTGACGTGGTCCTTGAGGCGCCCGTCCTGCTTGAACACGCGCTCGCAGAACGGACACGGTAGCGGCTGCGGGGGAGCCGCGAAGGCGGGAAACGCGGTAAACAAACGGGGAGGCGCGAAGGCAGGAGAGCCCGGGGAGGAGTGGGAGGGGGACGGGAGAAGGCGGATGGGGGAAGGAAGACGGGAGGTGAGGGAGAGAGCGAGAGGGGAACGTGCCTGTGGGGTGAGGGGGGTGGGGCGGGTTAACGAGGTGGAGTAGCAGCGGAGGGATTCGGGAGGTACAATGGTCAATCGCGATCGCACCTGCCCGGCGTTCTTGGCGTTGGTGGGCGCGGCCTTCCCGCCGCACCCAGCGGCGCCCGTGCTGTATATGTGCCGCTTCGCCTTCTTCTCCTGCGCCTTCTTCATCGCTCCAACTCACCTCCCGCGCATTCCCTCCTCGCGCTTCCCCCCCCCCCCGCACGCCGCTTCTCCCACTTGCACAGCCCGGGACAAAGAAGCCAATTGGCGGACGGATTCGGGGTGAGGGGAGGGCGAGGCACTGAAAGTAAGAAGAATGGCGGCGGTGGGATCCAGGAGGTGTGGGCTGAGTTGAGGCGGGGAGGGAGCAAGGAGATCAGATCATTGGAGAATGGGAGGCGTTATGGCAAGTTCGGTACAGTGGAATTCCGTTGCAGATTGCTAAAAGTTTTTTACATTTCAGTAGTTATCTGAATCTATACACAGCACACAGCCACGTGCACCACCTGTCCTGGAAACTCTATAGATCAACTACAAAACATATCATCAACCACCAAAAATATAGTGAAAGCACAAAGCATGCAGTGCCTATCTCCACCACCACCCCTAGCTACTGCTGGCCCAGAGCCTCCTGCTGCATCTGCTGCTGGTACTGCTGAATGACCTGTGCCGTGTGCAATGCCGTGCCCGGATCATTGCTCGCGGCTGCCAGCTGCCGTGCCAGCGCCATCTGCTCCTCTGATAACGCTGCCTGCTGCCCTGCCGCCTGCTCCACACCCACACATTGACACGCAGAAACAATACGTTATGTTCTCTGGAGAACATAGAAAGAGCACATGGGGGCATGGGTCGCAGCATGGGCATTAGGTACCTGCTGCACGGCAGCATCGTTGGGAGCAGAGGCGGCCATGTGCTGTGCTGCTGCCATGCTCTGTGCTGCAGTCTCCGCCGCCTCACTCGCCATCTGCGCCACAAACGCCTGCGCTGCTGCCCCTGCATGCTCGCCCTGCATCGCTGCTGCCAAGGACGGTGCTGCTGCCCCTTCCACTCCACTCATGGCAGCCCCCGGAGCTGTTGAGTAATAGCTTCCACCAGCACCAGGGAAAGATGCGGTACCTGGGCCTGTCACCATGCCCTGCTGCTGCTGCACTGGTGCCTGCATGGGCTGTTGTGGCTGCTGCTGTTGCTGCTGCACCGCCATCTGCGCCGCCTGTTGCGCTATCATGCCCTGTACTGCGGACTCTTGCTGCTGCTGCCGCCCCGCTGCGCGCTCGTCCTCCCTCACAGCGCGCGCTGCCTCGCTCGCCGCCATGCTCGCCGCCTGCCTCGCCGCCTGCTGCTGTTGCGCCGCCACCTGCGCCGCCACCTGCATCTTCTCCTGCGCTTCCGCCTGCTTCACGTACGCGCGCTTGCTCGCCTCTTCCGCCTCCTGCGCCGCCTGCACCGCCTCGACTGATGCTGCGCGCGCCTGAAGCAGAGGGTGCACGCGGCGGATTGGAGAAGAGCCAGATGAGTATCGATCAGATGGCAAATCAGCAAGGCGGCAAGAAGCACAAACGATCCGTACTTCCAACGGAAAGACAGCCGCAGCAAACGGGAGTGCGTTACGAGCAGCACATGGCAGCACGTCCCGGATTCTCCCGCGCGGCGCGCTTGCGCTGCCTTACCTCCGTTTGCGCGTCCGTCGCCATGGGCGCTCCTGGTTGGTTCTGCTGCTGTTGCGGTTGTGACGGCGACGCGCGTTCCTGCTGACGCTCTGCCATGATCGGTTCGTAGCCGTGCGGAGGGCGAAATCAGGCGCGCGATGGCCGCCGAGCTCTCGTGAATCAGTACTCCTGGTTAGCGTCAGAGCAGCGCAGCGAAGCACGAACAAGCATCATCACTTCCAGCGAACTGCTGCCGCTGTGGCCGTGCCATCATGCGACCAGACCAGACCCGCAGAGGCGGATGCTCGCGACACACGAGTTGACTGTATGTAAGACGAGCTGACGCCCTCTTTCGGAGGGACCACGAGGGCATGAAGGAGGGCACGTGGCGGTGGTACCGTACTGCGGAGCTGGGCATTGCGGACCATGCATGCGTGCTGTTTGGTGCTCACATTGGAATTTTGCTTTTGCTCGTGCGCCTCGGGAAGAACCCAACCGAAATGTTCCAACCGACGCTGCTGAGGGAAATGGCTTCCCTCCCAGGAGCAAGGGGCACAATTGTGAAACGCGTTTTCGCCGATCAAGCGAGACCTGCTGCTTGCTCCCGCCTTGATTCCTGCAGAGCACAGCGATCTCCTGAGTTTTACTTGCTAGAAAGTCGCGCGCCATGGCGTCAGTGCAAGGCCGCCGCGAGTCGCGAGACGAGAGAGACGAGTCGCGCGCTCCTGCGACGGAGAAGGGAGAGCGCGACGAAGGAGCGCCGGCAACGGAAACTGGCGGAGCGACGGGCAGCGAGCAAGGGCAGGGCGAAACGGCGAGGCGTGAAGGCAGTGGTCAGGCGACGAGGGTGGTGGACGCGGACAAGAGCGCTCAAGGTGGCGAGGCGAAACAGACAGCAACAGGAGGTGGTGCTGCTGCTGCGGGCGGTTCTGCTGGCAAATCAGGCGATGGTGATGGTGAAGGCAGGGCAGGTGGCAAGGAGGAGGAGGGGCAAGGAGGTGTGGAATCGGAAGGGATGGGGAGTGGTGCTCGGGGAGAGGGGGAGAGAGTGCAGGTGAGGCAGGGTGGTGGGAAGACAGAGAAGGCGACAGGTGGGGGTGAGACAGAAGGTGGTGGTGGCTCTGTTGTTGAGGAGGGGAAGACAGAGGAGAAGGGCGAGCAAGGAGGAGAGGATGTGAAGGGTTGTGTGCTGCCTCCCACGCACGTTGCAGGTCCCTCCCCTGCCACCACTTCTGCTTACTGCGCACAGCGTGTGGCTGCAGGCACCCAGCTCACCCCTGCTGACCCCACTCCTCCCCACTCTGCTTTCAGCAGCAGCCTCTACCCTCTTGCTGCTGCCACCAACCCTTTCGCCATGCAGCTTCCCTCTGTAGCCCCAACTGCTCTGCCTGCTGCTGCTGCCCCAACAGCTACTGCCGCTCCTCCTGCCTCGGTGGCAGCACCAGCAATAGCATCTCATGGCGTGGCAGCTGCACCCTATGCCATTCCCCCTGGTGGTCCTCGCATGCGCACTGCGGGAGGCATGGCACGCACGGGAGGGGCGTTGAGTGTGGGGCCTGCAGATGCTGTGCTGCCGGTGCAGCCGAGCGTGGGTGTGCATGGCGGCATGGCAGGTACAGGGGTGAATGCCCAGGTGGCTGTGGAGGAAGCAGCAAGAGTGACACCACGCACTGATCCGGAAGAGCACAGAGGGCCTGCACCTATGGATGTGGAGGAGGGAAAGAGTGAGAGCGTGGAGAAGTAGGTTGGTTTTAATTGCAATTTTGTATGTCTGGCCTTATCATTTGGTTTAAAGCTGTAGTATACATTTGTAAGCGGGGTTTAGGGTTTGTATTGTGTGCCTCACAGTTTAGGGGCAACTTTTCAAATTTCAAAAGTTTTTGAACCCTTCCTTTCAAAAGTATACCGAAGCTGTAGTGTACCCATTCTTTGTGTTTGCTTGGACATGTAAATAATTGTCATTTTGTGTGCTGTGTGTATAACATAGTAATACCTGCTGTCCAGCTGTAGAATGCAGGCAATTGTGTGCTTGTCCAGTTTATTGGAGCACCGATTCGGGTTTGGGTGCATTCACCAAGCACCTGATTCGTCCCTCCTAACCCTGTTTCCCGGATGAACCACCCATTGGCTAGAAACCAGCTTGTCGACTCGGGATGTCGCCGAGAGTCGTCATGAGGGAAGGGGGATACGGATAGGATGACGGGATATTGCGAACACTAACGAAAGTCGAAGCTAACCATTGCGACGATAGGCTGCATGACGCCGCCATCCAACAACTCGTGCCACCCATACGCCATGCCATGCCATGCTGTTGTTTTCCAACAACATTGCCCAACGCTCTGCTGCAAGTCATTATTAGACGCTTAGGAGCGTGCCTTCCTTTATTTGACAGCCTAAAACGTTCCTAGCCCGTCAGCTGATAAGTTTTTCGTGAGCCGTTCATCCCGCGCCTGCTGCTCGCTCGCTCCTCTCCGTCGCGCCCGCCGTCGCCGCGGTCGTCCATGCCCCATGCGCCCGTCGCGCACGCCATCCTGCCGGCGCTCATGGAGCACGTCTCCTACCCCATGTCCTTCTCCCCCCCGCCTTTAGCGGCGGCCTCAGCGCTGGCGGGGTCGAGCCATGCGGCCGCAGCGGCCGCCGCGTCTCACGGCGGCGTGCCGGTGGTGAGCCTGGTGTCAGTGCTGGCGGGGGGCGGCACGGACGTGGCGGCGCTGACGCTGTTCGTGGGGCTGCTGTGCGCGTGCATCGTGGTGGGGCACGTGTTGGAGGGCGTGCGATGGATCAACGACGCCGTCACCGCCATCCTCTTCGTCAGTGCCCCGTCCCCTCCCCTGCACGCTCGCCCGCTGCTGCGCTTAACCATAACGCGCGCAATGCATCCCCGCCTCTCCCCGTCCCTCGCCTCCCTGCTCCGCTGGCCCCCCTTGCGCTTTCTCCTCACTCCTTCCGTTCGCCCCTTTCGCGCCGTCGCCCTTTGCGTCTCGTCGTCGCGAGCATCCAGTCGGCTCCGCGCTGCCTCCTCCTCTTTCCCCCCCTTCCCTCTCTCTCCCCTTCCACCTTTCCATCCGCGCCAGGGCCTGGCGTCGGGCACGGTGGTGCTGTTCGTGCGGGGCGGCGCGAGTTCGATGATTCTCCGGTTCGACGAGGACCTGTTCTTCATCTACCTGCTGCCGCCCATCATCTTCAACGCCGGGTAACGCGCGCGCCCATTCCCCCATGCCGCGTGGTAGCTCGGTAATGGGGGCTTCCTGACAGGGGATGTGAAGCAGGAGGGTGTGCGGTGAGAGGGGGAAGTGCGGAGAGAATCTGGTTGTTGTCCCGCTGCCCTGCACCACACCTATCGCTGCCTCTCACTCCGCTGTCCCACACCCCTCGCCGCCTCTCACTCTCTCCCTTGCTCCCCCCCTTCCCTCCCTCTCCCGCCTCTCTCCCCCCCTCCCCCCCCTCTCCCGGCGTCCTTCCATATGTCCGCGTGGGGGGGCGGGCGGGGGTGGGGCACGGGCGTGGGAGGGCAGGTTCCAGATGAAGAAGAAGCAGTTTTTCCGCAACTTCGGGGGCATCATGGCGTACGGCATAGCAGGGGTCTTCATCTCCGTCTCCGTCATCACTGCAGGTCGCCATGCACTCTGCCCCTCTCACTGCCACACTCCCTACCTTCTCAACCCCCCTGCATGCTCTCCCCTTGGCTTGCCACAGTGCGCTCGTGCTTTTTGTCATGCCACTCCCCACAGCCCATCGCCCCTTCAACTGCTCTCTGCCAGTGCATGCTGCGTACCTGCCGATTCTTCATGGCTCGCGCTTGTCATCTCCCCCTCATGCCCTCCTTTGTCCCTGCTTCCACCCCACCCCTCCCCTTCTCCTTCAATCAACTCCTACCTCTCTTGCCTCCCTGTATCTCTTTTTTCGCTGCTCACTCATTCTGTATTCCAGGTTGCAACTTCCTCTTCCCTCTCCTCGGCCTGCCTATTCAACCCAGCCACATATACCTTGGTCAGTGCCACGTGTACCTTGGTCAGTGCCACGTGTACCTTGGTCAGTGCCACGTGTACCTTGGTCAGTGCCACGTGCACCTTGGTCAGTGCCACGTGTACCTTCGTCTGTGCCACGTGTCTTGTAGTCACTCCCATCGCATGCTTCACATAGCAGCAGCAGTGCAATGACTGCACTCACCACACCAGCCCAGCGTCACTGCTTCGGGACTCTCACCTCCCCCCCCTCCCCTCTCTCTTCTCCCCCTTCCCCCCAACCTCCTCTGCCGTTCCCCTTCCCCCTTCCACCCCACCCTCTGTGTGCAGCGCTGGGAGTGATCTTCTCCGCCACTGACTCTGTCTCCGTGCTGCAGGTGGGCTTTGGTGAAGAGTGGGGGGATAATGGAGTTGGGGGGAGAGTCGGGGGAGAGAGTGGGGTTGCGGGAGGCCATGAGGGTGTGTAGTAACCTAGAAATGGGCAAAGCTGGGGGCAAGGGTGGGTGTGTGGGGGAGGGCATAGCGTGCCCACGCGCACCAGCAGCCTGCAATGCCCCTTCCTCCCTCTCTTCCCTTCCCCACCCGCCTCTCCTCCTGTGTGCCCCCCCGTGTGTGTGTGACCCCCCTGTGTGCCCTCCACTCCCCTACCCCCTGTTCCCTGGGTGCATGCGTGCTACAACCTATACCCTGCACGCACGTGAGCAGGTCCTGGACCAGGAGGAGCAGCCGTTGGTGTACAGTCTGGTGTTCGGCGAGGGAGTGGTGAACGACGCCACGTCCATTGTGCTCTTCCGGGCCGTGCAGCAGCTCGCCCTCTCGCCCGCCGCACACGCGCTCTCCCTCGCCACGCTGCTCAACGTCCTCTCTGACTTCCTCTACCTCTTCACCGCCTCCACCATGCTCGGCGTTGCGGTCCGTGCTCCTCTGCTCCCTGCCCTGCCCTGCCCTGCCCTGCCCTGCCCTGCCCTGCCTGGGCGCTTGTGCAACGATTGGCCTGTTCCTGGAGGAGGGAGTGCGGAGGGAGGGATGAGCTGGCGTGGGTGTTTGAGAGGTTCTTGCACTCATTGGGGTACGAATGCGGTTGCTGCTGCTGCCACCATGCCTCTTTCTCACTCCCCCCTTCCGCTCTTCTCCTTCCTGCCCGCCTGTCTGTCCGCCTGTCTCTGTGTGTCCGCCTTTCTTCCTGTGTGCATGTGCGTGCAGCTAGGACTGCTATCCGCATACGTGATGAAGACACTCTACTTCTCCAGGTAAGTGCCGCCACAGCTCTCCTCCTCCCCTGCCCTGCCCCTCCCCGCATGCCAATGTGTAGTTTCCTGCGCCACCAGCCACTCATCACTGCAAGTATCTCCTCGCTTGTCCCACTCTTTCCCCACACTTCCATCCTCACCACCCGAGTCGTCTCAACCACTCAGCACCCCACTCCTCCCCTCCACTTCCCATGCCCGCATGTCCCCTCCCTCCCATCCCCCCTGCTCCACTCCCCTTCGCCCTCTCTCGCACGGGCAGCCATGCGACGGATCGGGAGATAGCGCTGATGGCGCTGATGGCGTATGCGTCGTACATCCTGGCGGAGGTGCTGCGCCTGAGCGGCATCCTCTCCGTGTTCTTCGCCGGCATCGTCATGAGCCACTACACCTGGCACAACGTCACTGAGAGCTCCCGCGTCACCACCAAGTAAGCTGCCACGGGGGGGGGGGGTGGGAGAAGGGGGAGAGGGGAGTGGGCGAAGTGGGGAGGGGAGGGGCAGGGCGCTGGGGTGGTGGTGGAGGGTTAGGGGGGTGTGCTGTGTCGCGACTAGGAATTTTGGGTTGAGAAGAAAGGGGGTGTGCTTTCCTGGACGGGTTGTGCTACTGCGAGATGCATGCATGACTGCATGGTCACATGGTTGTGAAACTCAGTGGAACACAAGGGCAGTGGCTGGCAGCAGTGGCAGCAGAGCAGATCTGCGAGGAGATGTTCCCTCATCGCCGTGTTTTTGTGCTCCCCCCACACCCCGTGTGCCCCCCCCACACCACATCTGCTCCTTCCCTCGCCCTGCGCATGTGTGTGCTGCCGGTGCGTGCAGGCATGCGTTTGCAACGATGTCGTTCATAGCGGAGACGGTGATATTCATGTACGTGGGCATGGACGCCCTGGACTCAGAGAAGTGGACCAGCGTCAACGTCAGGTAAGCAACCCTCCCTCCCTCCCTCTCTCACCTGCGCCTTGTCTTGCCCCCCACCACCTCGTCCCATAACCCACTCTCCGTCTTTCCTACGCTTCTCTCCCCAATCTCGGCGCGGCCCCCCTCTCCTCCACTCCTCCCCCCCCCTCCTGGCGCCAACCTTAGGTCTTCCTCCCCCCCTCACGCGCCCTCTCACCCAACCCTTTCTCCTCACGTTTCCCAGGGACACGTTTGTGCTGTTCACGCTGCTGCTGGGGCTGGTGCTGGCGGGGCGGGCAGCGTTTGTGTTCCCGCTCTCCGCCCTGCTCAACCTGCAGCGCAAACACTCACGCGCTCTGCGCCCCCCCCACCAGGTGCGCGCCCTGGGGAGGCGCGGGGGAAGATGGGGGGTGGGGGGGGGGGTAACGTGCTTGGGCAGGGAGGAGGGAGTGGGGGGTTGGGGCGGAGAGTTGGGCTGTGGCACATACAGAGGTGTGATATGGGGCAGGGCTGGGGAGGACGAGAGTGGAGGATTGTGGGGTGTGATTGGGTGGGAAGGGAAGGAGAGAGAGCAAATGGCAGGCATGCGTGCTAGTGCTGTGGCTGTTGCCCTAGCTGTCTCTGCACGCACTAGCATGGTGCACTGCAGCATGCTGCCAAGAGCGGGCGCACATGAGCATGTGTGCGTGTGCCATGAGCGCGTGTGCTTGTCCTTGCCTTGTCATCTCCTGTCCTTCACTGTTAACATGTGCTGCTGCCCTGCCCTTCCCTGCGCTGCCCTGCCCTTCCCTGCCCTTCTCTGCCATGCCCTGCCCTGCCCTGCCCTGCCCTGCCCTGCCCTGCCCTGCCCTGCCCTGCCCTGCCCTGCCCTGCCCTGCCCTGCCCTGCCCTGCCCTGCCCTGCCCTGCCCTTTTATCCCATGCCATCCCATGCCCCATGCCATGCCATGCCACACCATGCCTCGCCATGCCATGCAGGTGGTCATCTGGTGGGCGGGTCTCATGAGGGGGGCTGTCTCCATCGCCCTCACCTACTCTGCTGTACGCCCCACCCCCACCTGCTCCTGCCTTTGCTCGTTGCCCTGTTGCTCTCTTCCAGTCACTTCCCAATCCTTCCTCAGCTCCACTTTTTCGTCAGCTTCACATCACAGCATGCCCGTGCTGTTTCCTGTGGTGTTGTGTGCATGCGTGCATGGTTGAATATGTGCATGGGTGCATGGGTGCATGTGAGCATGAGCAGTTTTCAGAGGAGGGAGAGGCCACGGCAGCCATGCTCATAGCGTCCACCATAGCGCTCGTCCTCTTCTCTACTCTCGTGAGCGTTGCACCACCCTGCCACGCACCTCACTACACCTCATCGCACCTGACTGCACCTCACCGCACCTTGCACATTCCTGGCCCATCAGCACGCACTGCTTCCACCCCCCACTGTCTCTCAATTGCTATTGCCCGCCTCTCACCACACGTTTTCTCACACACAATTCCCCTTAACTGCTCCCAACGGACACAGCTCCACACTCATCCGTTCCGTCACGCCTCACCGCTCGTCCCCCCCTTCCTTCCGTGCGCGCCCTGGGCAGGTGTTTGGGCTGCTCACGAGTCCGCTCATAGACTACTTCCTGCCCTTCACTCTCCACCACAGTGCCAGCAACCACAGCGAAGGCCCCTCCTCGCCCAAGTACCTCCCCCACCCCCCATCTCCCCCGCCTCTACCACTCTCTTCCTCGCTGCCTCGCCCTCCCTTCCCCCCTCTCGCTCGCGCCCCTTCTCTACCTCCACACCTGCCACCTCCGTGTCCTCTGCGCCCTCCGTGCCCGCCGCACCCTCTGCCCCCGACGCCGCACCTGCCGTGCCGTCCGCCCCTGTGCGCGCCACGCCTCCGCGGCCGCGGCTGCTGTACCCGCACGGGGCAGCGGGGCATGTGGAGGGGGACATGGTGGTGTGCTTGCCCGCTTCTTCCATGGCTGGCCTGCCCATGCCCGATGCCCGCCTCGCTTCGCGCATCCTCAGCGCACACGAGCGCGACCTGCACGACCTGTGGCGCTGGTTAGACGACACCTACATGCGGCCTCTGTTTGGAGGACGGGGGTATGTGGCCCCTGCCGCTCGCCCCTCGTCCTTCTCGCTCCCCCGGAGCAGCAGCGGGCTGGCTGGTGCTGCTGCTCGCATGCTGCTGCAAGGGGGCGGCGGGGGCAGCATGTTTGAACGGCTGGATGCGAGGGCCGTGGCGGGCAGGGAGGAGGAAGGGGAGGTGAAGGAGGGCGAGGGGGAGGAGGAGGAGGGGGGAGATGGGATGGGGCGGGGGAGTCGGCGGGCGAGCTTTGTGCGGTTTGCAGATGAGATAGGCGAGGAGAGGAGGGAGGGGAGGGGGCGGTTGGAGGAGGAAGGGGATGCGGTTGAGGGGGAGTGCCTGGCGGAAGATGATGTGGCGTGGCCCCACAAGATGGGCCACAACCTGCCCCACCACCCCCACCAGCTGCACCACCACCACCACCATCATCACCAGCAGCAGCAGCAGCACCACCAGGGGAACCACCAGCAGCAGCATGAGGGGCAGAAGCATGGCAGTGAGTGGGAGGGAGAAGGTGAGGCTCCATGGCGTATTGGTGAGGAGCGCACCTAGTGTGAGCTGTGCAGGTAGCAGCAGCAGCAGCAGCAGACGCTGGGGTGGAAGGAGCGAGCATTAAGTGGTGGAATATCGAAGTGGCGAGGGTGGTAGGCACTGCAGAGAACTGGCCAGTGCAGGTCTGTGATTACACTGCAAATAATTGTTAGGCACAACAATTGTGTAGCTGCCATATTGAGAAAGCTTGCTTTCTTGTTTTTATCATTTGGCATCGTTCTCATTGCAAATGGCATATTACAACATATCCATCGAGTTCTAACACAAGCTAGTACATGCAGAGAATACTAACTAAAATGTACCGTGTCCAAACGGCCTTAGTAGGCAGTCGATGCTGGGGTGGGTGGTGGGAAAGTTGAGTGAGCCGTTGGAAATAGAGAAACGTGGGTGGAGGGAAATGAGCTCCAACCCACGGTTTTTGTAGTTGGAGAAGGGCGTTTAGCGCGCTTCGACGATGCCAAATGTGCAGTACAAGCAGCTTCGCTTTCACAATACACAATTTTAAAAACACAATGTGTGTTTAAAATTTATAATATTGAGAAAGCTTGCTTTCTTGTTTTTATCATTTGGCATCGTTCTCATTGCAAATGGGGCCTCTGAGACATGGGCAGCGGGGGTTTCCGGTTGCGTACGAGTGCCTCTGCGTGTTGCTCCGAGGACAATGCAAGTGTCGGGTTCTGCAGGATGCGCGATGCCTTGATGAGAGATTCGACGTATGGCGTGACGTACATTTCCTTGGCTGTGTCACTTCGCCACCTGCCCAGTCTTTTGAAGATTCTGTCTGGTACACCGGTGTTGGCTGCCACTGTGGCCGCGCCTTTTCGGAAGGAATGAGTGCCGAGCTGCTGCTCTCCAAGCCCAACCTTTGCGAAGGCTTCCTTGCACCAGTTCCGGATCGTCGTGTATGAAGGTGGCCTGGCCTGGCCCACGCTGGTTGAGGCATGGCCGAAGACGCGGATCAACGACCCCTCCGAGTGCGGGCCGTAGCCAGCAAGTTGAATGAAGCGTCTGGTGCAGCGCACGGGGCAGCAAGGGTCCGCCGTTGCCGCAATGGGTATCCATGTTCCGTGACCGGCCTGATCCGTCTTGGAGTGTGGTATGAGGATCCACATGACATCGTCGTCAAATTGGATGTCTTGCCATTTGATAGCCACGAGGTCGGAGTATCGCAGAAATCCCGAGTACATGAGGATAGGGATCAGCCCTTTCTGGAATTCCGCCGGATTGTCAGACAGCAGGTAGCTCGCCGCCATGTCTCGAACTTGTTGGATCGATACGGGCTCCTTCAGACGAGTAGGGCGAGGGCAATGGCGTTTCGCAAAGTCGCGGACTTGTGTGGTGAATGGCCCATCCGTCGGGCATGTGCTCCCAGTCATGCGATGGGCGAAGCTGACTGCTGAGCACGTGAGCTGTACTACGGACAGGGTAGCTTTACGTTGGATTGCGTGGACCAGGTATAGCGCGAGGGTCATGTCGGATGCGGGGAGAAATGCAAGGTTCACCTTTGTACAAAAGGCTCGAAACTTAGTCCAGTATGGTTCGTATGTCCGGATCGTCGAGTTTGCACGAGACTGTGCGATCATGTTAATCAGCTGGTCGTGTAGCTTTGGGAGCAATTCTGAACACAAGGCGGAGAAGTTATGAATTAGTCAAATACCACTCGGAGTGCTATGATTGGGCTGTGCGGTAATCCTGAGCCTGAGAAGGCAGTGGAATGTGTCCCTGCAGCTAAGCATTGGCTTCCTTGTGTCAGAGGGATGTGTGCATGGATGTGTGACGCCCACGTGCATGGGGAGGGTTGTAGTAGTGGCCACCAGCTTGTGCCCGGCCAGTGCGGAACTATCAGTGTGAGTGATGCGTGGGTGCGTTGTGCGTGGTGGAGGACGGCGGGGACCAATTGGGGCGGGGGGAACGCGAAACCATTTTCGCCTGTCCATGCGAGCGAAAATGCATCAATTGCGAAGGCGTCTGGGTGAGGGATCTTTGTGCAGAAGCGCGATAGCTGGGTGTTGCGGGAGTTTGCAAAAAGGTCGATGGAATGGGGACCCCAACGACGTTCCAAGATGCGGAACCATGGCGTCTTCAACGAGTAGTCATCGTGATCGACTATTTTGGAAAGCTCGTCAGCGTGTGAGTTGAGTTCGCGGGGAATCCATTCGATGATTAAGCGCGTGCCGAGCTCCATGCATGTTCGTATGATGCCCTTGCAGGCCATGGTGAGGTCGGGGCTGCGAAAGCCGCCTTTGCGAAGGATGAAGAATACACCTTGGTTGTCCACCCGCACGAGAACGTGTTTTTTCTGGATCTTGTTGGCATACGTTTGGATTGCCCAAAAGACGCCTTCAATCTCCCGTCTCGTGCTGGACGTTGCTCGTAGCGGCTCTGGCATGGTTGCACTAGCTTCTTCGAGGCCGCCCGGGAACGTGGTCAGGGTGGCGCCCCAACCGTGAGAGCTGGCGTCCACATGGATTACAGCGTCGTAACTGTTTCGGACGTGGAATGGTGCACCGTTAAACCGATCAAACTCTTCGCGCCAGAAGTTGAGCTCCTCAGCTACAGATGGGGAGACGATCACACTGCTTTTCCATGACGGCGCATCGTTGATCACTTGTAACATGGCGTGGCTGAATGCGCGAGCTGTCGCGCCTAGTGCGACACTCATTGAGGCGAGCATGCCTGTGACTCTGGCCACATGACGGACGGGGACTGGTGTGCTTGCCTTGCTTGCACTTAGGAGGTTCTGGATGGTTGCATGTAGCGCGACTCGTCGGTCGGGACCGATGGAGAATCGGCCGGTGTCGGTGTCCAACTCTACACCCAAAAATCGAAGGTGCTGCGATGGTGAGAGCTGCGATTTGTTCGCGTTTATCACCAGCCCCGCTGCTTTGAGGTCCAATATTACGCGCTGACAGGTAGCTTGCGCATGGGCCTTTGACTGGCAGAGAAATAAAATGTCATCCACGTATGGCACTACTCGGATGCCCTGTTCTCGCCAACGCCGAGCAAGTTGCTTGATGAGTTGCGTGAAGACGAATGGAGCTGTGGCGAGTCCGAATGGCAGGGATCGAAATGCGTATGTGTGTCCACCAAATTCGAATCCAAGGAACTTCCAGCACGAGGGGTGGATGTCGATGTGGTGATAGCCGGATTTGAGGTCGATGGAGAACATCCAGTCCCCAGCGCGTGCCAGGTCGGCCACCCGGTTAAGTCCCTCGTACTTGAACTTGGGGACAATTAAGTGGGCGTTGACTTTCCTCAGATCAAGAATGAGCCTGCATTTGTCTTTTTGCTCGACCACGCTGAGCGGACTTATGCAAGTAAGCTCCTTTGCGGCCATCGGAACTGCCGCTCCGATCTCTGTGAGTTCTTGTACGGCAGTACGTGTGAATGTGGCATGCGTGTTCGCCCCGACATGGTTGCGATCGTGGAAGGGTTGCGGTGGGCCGTGGCTCCATGGCAACCAATAGCCTTTGGCTATGACGGAGAGGACAAGGCTACTCGAGCACCATGAGCTCCACCATGCAAAGGTCGCGCGAAGCCGGCCGCGCATATGTGTAACGGTTTTGTCCGTTATGGCAAATTCGTATGGGTCGTCGCCGCATGCCGCCTCGTATTGCCACGCTCCTGTGTGTTCGTGGCATGGGACAAGGGTTGCACTTTTTATTTAAAAATACGTGTGTTGCATGTGTGCACGTGCTTGAGATCACTTGTAAACGGTGTGGACAGAATTGATAATGAATTGCTATGTCAACGAGTGTGCCGAGCACCGACCGGCTCGCCCCACGGTCCACACACGATTGGATGCGGCTGTCCATGCCCTCTCTCTCTCTCTCTCTCTCTCTCTCTCTCTCTCTCTCTCTCTCTCTCTCTCTCTCTCTCTCTCTCTCTCTCTCTCTCTCTCTCTCTTTCTTTCTCTCTGATTCTCTTTCTCTCTTGCTCTGCACCACTTCTTTGTTTCTTAGAGTGTCACTTGCCAAAATCAGAGGGCCTTTAGGAATAATGTTTTATTAAATCGACCCGACACACATAGCAATGCTTTCCTAGCATGCATACGCCACCTAGTGGCCAATACATGGGACCGAGGGGTTGATGTTCCCCTTCCCTAACCTAGGCCCAAGGCCTACTCTACCCTTGTCTAGGGCTGGCCTCTTGCCATCGCAAACCCCTAGGGCTGCCCACGGTTTCCGCACTCTAGAGTGCACCGTGCCTTGCGCTCCGAGCGCATTTCCCATGGTCCGCTCCTACACTACCGGAGCGGGACCTTGGCCACCATGCCCGTTCCTAGGGCAGGCACTTGCCACATGGCCCGGCTGGCCGCAGCGGAAGCACGAGCCCCGAAACCCACGACAATTGGCCGTGGGTGGGGGACCCCGCTTGGGAATGAACGGCATCGGCGCGTTGCTTCCGCCGCGGTTGACGCGAGCGTATGCGCTTGCGGCGCGGTCCATCGCAGCCATGTCCGCGACCGCCTGCTTGAAGGGTCGAGAGGTCAGCAGGCTCTTCTGCTGGTACAGCTTGAAGCGCTTCGCCGTGCGGAAGTCGGAGGCGTCCTCCACTTGAAGCACCTCGAAACGCCCCGCGATGAGGTTGAGGGCGTGTGAGATGAGTTCGAGTCCGCCTGCCGAGTCGCCGCGCTGCGCCTTGTATTCCGCGTGCAGCAGGTACGCGCGCAAGTCCTCCAGCAGCTCCGCTTGCTCTCGCACGGAGTCGTTGACGAATGTCGTCGCCGAAAAAGTGAGGTTAGAAGAAGGGAGGGGGGGGAGATTTTCCGTGCCAATAAAATTAGTATTGTCGACTGGAGCCTCACCGGCGTCATCTTCGGAGTCGTCGGTGTCGTTGTCGACCGCTGGAGCAGGGGGAACGCCGGTCGCTGCGTCGTTGTTGCGCCGATTCGTCCTTGCTTCTCGCACTCCTTTTTCCTTTTTTGCAGTTTCGTTTTTAGCAGACGCAGATGCAGCAGGTAGTGCAGTTTCCGCGGCTGTAACGCTGACGGGCTGCTGCTGTAGAAGGGACAGCAGCGCGTTGACCTGGTCCGGGGTCAACGCCTGCGTCAGCGTAGGGGTCGTCGCCGTCGCGTCCAGCCGCGGGTGCTGGCGTGTGCCCCGCGTCAGTCGCGTGTGTCGCGCCAGCCGCCGCTGCCACTGGCGCCACTGGTGCCACAGGCGCCACTGGCGCCACATTCGCCGAAGGGTGCTGGGCATCGAGCCCGCCCAGCAGCACGTCCACTCCAGTCGGGGCGGAAGGTCCATCTTCTGCCCGACGCTTGTTACGTCGATCGCCCGCAAAATCGCGGGCGTTACGGTCGGAGTCGGAAGCGGGGTTGGCCGAGTTGTCGTTGTTAAGTGCCGGCGTAGGTGCCATCGTTGAGCGATTGAAGTTAAAAATATCGCTGAGTAAAGTCGAGGGTGAAACGCCTCGAGGAAGCGTTTTGGTTCTAGCCAGTTTGGACGGAGGAAAAAACTACTCGAGCGGGAAAGTTGAGTGAGCCGTTGGAAATAGAGAAACGTGGGTGGAGGGAAATGAGCTCCAACCCACGGTTTTTGTAGTTAGAGAAGGGCGTTTAGCGCGCTTCGACGATGCCAAATGTGCAGTACAAGCAGCTTCGCTTTCACAATACACAATTTTAAAAACACAATGTGTGTTTAAAATTTATAATTTCTCATGGCAGCTGCAAAACACCTTGAAAGTTGAAGCACCCTCCGGTAGCTTGCAGGAGCTGGGTGCTTAATAAATGAAGATGTACATAACACTAGCGTGGAACTTCAATACGTAATACTGTACTGTACCACTTCCAGGAATAGTTTTTTGGCAGCGGATACAGTACAACACCCGTTCCTTCCAATACTACAGTATTGATTGCAGAAACATGGACAAGGCTAGAAGGGGATGTGGAATTTGAAGCATTATCTGGCAATGCTGGTATGCTACAGTAACCTAGCACAATAAACAGGCATCCCAAACTCAGTGCTAATTCACTGCTAAGATGGTCCACCCATGCCCTTTCCTATAACCTGATATCACCATAACTCGTTCAACATCTCCCATGCCAGCACACCACCTACCTCCTCTACTCCTGTTCTCTGCGCCTCCCCCTCTCCCTCCCTCCTTCACGCCTCCCCACCCCACACCCGCCCCTCTAAATCTACAATGCCCTCTCCTTTTGCCCGTTACCCCTGGCCCTCCTTGCCCTTATCGCCCTCCTCCCCAGCCACCTCCTCCTCCTCTTCTTGGAACGTCTCAGGGCGGCCACCAGTGCTGGTGCTGTTGGGCAGCGACGAGGCGGGCGCGAGGCAGGGACCAAGCAGCGGGATCTGCGGCTCGATGGCGCTCATGCGCTCCCACTCCGCGTCTGAGAGGGACCAGTCCAGTAGCTCGTAGTTGGAGCGGATGCGCTGATCCCTCACACTCACTGGCAGCACACTCGTGCCACGCTGCAACGCCCACCGCAGGATCACCTGCCCACGCATGTGCATGAGTGCGGGTTGGGAGTGGGTTGCGTGTGACTGCGTGATGGGAGAACACACATCACGTGCAAGCATGTGCACAGTGCTTCTAGGGACACGGAATGCCGAGGCATGGGGTGGCATGGCGTGGCATAACATGTGATGCCATGGTATGGCATGGCATGTCATGGCATACCTGAGCGGGTGTCTTGCCATGCCGCTGAGCCACGTCCTGCACGGCATAGTGGCGCAGCATGGGCCCATGCACGGTGCGAGAGCGCCCCTTGCCAGCGGGGGCGGGCACACTCCAGAGGTTCATCTCCGCCTGCTCCTGTGACGACAGGGCCAGTGGTGCCACCCCCGGTGTGCCCAGTGGCGTGTGTGCCGACACGTGGATGCCATTCGCATGGCACACTGACAACAGCTGCTCCTGCCGCCACAGTGGATGGATCTCCGCCTGCCAGAAGAAAACCAGGCACACAGAACCACACAAAGGCGCAGGCAGATAGATTTGAGAGTTTCGGTGGTTGTTAAGCAGCGGGCGCACCCACCTCATCTGCGCTGCAATACATGGCCCAGTGCCACTGCCACCCGCTGACCATGATACGCCTGGCGGGCATCGTACCGCATGCACCTAAACGAGTGCGCCTCTCATCTCATACTGCCATGCGGCACACATATGTGGTGAGCAGCGCACCTGAACGACGGCGGGTTGCACGTGGGCGTGGTGCAGCAGGTCGAGCACCATGGGCGCGCTGAAGTTGGCCACACCGATGGCCTTCACGCGCCCGGTGGCCACGAGCTGCTCCATGCCCGCCCACAGCTCCGCCACGTTCAGTGACACCTGCCCGCGCCGCGGGGACGACACGGGCGGGTCCGTGGCGTCGGCGGGCGTGCGGTTGAGCGGCGAGGCGAGCGGCCATGAGAGCAGGAACAGGTCCAGCTGCGCCACGCACAGGTTCTTCAACGCCCGCTCGCACGCCTGCCCCAGAAGGGGGATGGAAGGGGAGGGGGGGAGGGAGGGAGGGAGGGAGGGAGGGAGGGAGGGAGGGAGGGAGGAGGAAAGAGGGAGGATCGGGGAGGAGGAGAGTGTTAGGGAGAGGGATGAGGCGAAGGAAGGAGATGCAGTTGCGGTATATCTCGGTCGGGGCGCGCGTGTGACGCGTGTGCGGCAGGCAGCAGCGCGGGGTGGGGGAGGCGGCGTACCTGGAGGACGCGGCTGGCGTTGGAGGTGGTGCACCAGACCTTGGACGCGAGGAACACGTCGTCCCGCGTGCACACGCCCGCGCTGAACGCGTCCGCCAGCGCGCGCCCCACCGCCATCTCCGTGCCGTACAGGTGCGCGCAGTCGATGCTGCGGTACCCGCACTGCAGCGCCACGCGCACCGCCTCCTGCGTCTGCTCGCCGCCGTCGCCCTCCAGCCACGTGCCCAGCCCGATGGCCGGCATCGACGCGCCCGTGCGCAGCACGAAGCACCCGTCCGCGCCCATCCGCGCGTGCGTGCCCTTCCCCTCCCCCGCGCGCTCGCCTTGCTCCCCGCCAGACCCGCTAGGGGTGTCCTGCGCCATACTGAAAACAACACTGCGCGACGAGGACGGGGCGGGGAGGGAAGAAGTGCAGGGAGGGGACGTGTGCGGAGAGAATCAGAAGTGGAATTTACTAGGGCTAGAGGGCGCGTATATATATGGGTGCAGTGAGGGGAGAGTGCGAAGCGAGTGGGGGTGATAGTGACGGCGGGTCCGTGGTGGCGAGATCCAATGGCGTGACCGCGAATGCCGGTCATGCCACGGCCACCCTGTGCTGCTCTCGCAACCCCCCACGCATTTCCAACGGCGGGTGAGACGGCGCGCGGTGACACACGATGCAGCGGCGATTAATTGGTAACTCAAGGGCACTGGTAGAGATTTCACCCTAAGCCGACCGCTAGCCGGGCGACGCACTGCGGGCACTAGGGCATGTCGCGCCGCTGATTTGCGCCACTTCACTCCCCGCAAACCACGATACCAGGGTCCTGTGCGTACCCTACGTCTAAGCAATTGCCGCCAATGGGCGCGGCTTTGATGACCGTTGGTCGGCTTACCGCGGGCAGATGCTGCAAGCGACGCACTGTTAGCACGCACGCGCTGCTATCCACCACGCGCACGCGACACCAACTCGCGGTGCACTTCCGAAACGCTGCTCGCGCCTCCCTAAATCCCGCCGAGCACCATTTGGCCGCCCGCACGCGCGCTCGATCTACCTCGTAGAGCCCGCGGCTCAGATTGCAAGCCGCTGGTTGTAAGAACGGAGTACGACTAACGCGGTCCAGACGAGACTGTCAGTCGGCAATCTGACGCGAGCAATGACCTAAAAGCAGCCTGCTCGAAATGTGTGACTAGTGTTTGGGCTAGTTGACGCCCGTATAACAGATGTGACTGCATTCAAACTTGTGCACTTCCACAGCAGGGTCACATTGCAAAACCCAATGCACCGTGTAGACAAAACAGGTAGAAATTCCAAGGAATCATACATTCACAGCACAGATAAGCACAAGATAAAAGGTATTACTTTCCTGATGAAATCCGTACAGCGTTTATCGAATTTGTCCACCTTGCACTTGTAGATCGCGGACGCGGAGGTGGTCTCGTGTGCAAGTGTGCGCTGGCGCGGCAGTGAGGCAAGGTGAGGGCGGTTAACGGCGGCGTGTGGTTGGTTGGAGGGGGCCAGGGCGGGTGGTAGGTGGGGTGTGTGGGTGGGTTGGTTGGGTGGGGGGAAGAGGGGGTGGCTCGCACTGCTCGGTCTGTGCGACAACCACGTCTCTTCCCTCGTTCCCCACACGACAGACCACAGCTGACCAGACGAGGGAATCCATGGGTGTTCACTCAACATATGTGCGAGTTGTCTAGCCAGTACTGTATCTGACTCCTCCCACTCGCTAGTGTCACCCATGCCACATCACTGCCAATTCTGACGGCTATTGTCGCGCCTTGAACAAAAACCCGTCACTTCACACAGCGCTTGCGCGCATTGCGCTTCGCTTCCGCGCTTGCGGCACCCATCAAGCAGCCAAACTAAGTCGCGGAACCAGGAAAAAGGGGAACGGGAGGGAAGAAAGGGAGAGGCTGCGCAACAGCGGAGGCGCGAGGAGATCGAGGCGCCGCGACGAGTTTCAGGAGCTGCTGCGAGGCGCTCACTCAACCGCCATGGGCGCGGCTACTCCCGCCGCCGAGGCGGATTCGCAGTCCGCCAATGGCGCGGGCGCTATGGATTTCGACTGCGCGCCGAGCAGCGCAGCTGCGCCGCACTTGCCGCAACCCGCCCCCGCGGTCTCGTCGCCCGGCGCATCGCCTTGCACTCCGCCAATCGCCGGGTCCGCCGTAAGCACGCGGCAGGCGCAATCTTCGCTGTACGCGCGGCGGCAGGCGCGGCTGGCGGGTGGCGGAGAGAGCAGCGCGGAGCTGAGGCGCACGCGGAGCCTGGACGTGGAGCGCGCGCAGGTGGTGACGATGAGGGGAGCGGAGGGCGGCGGCGGGAGTGGCGCGGGCGTGCAGGGCTTGGGATGGACCACGACTGGAACCGCCGCGGCGCTGGCAGCGGCGCATGGCGTAGGGGTTGGGGGAGAGGCGGGCGGTAATGGCGAGGCGAGCAAGGCGCACAGGGACAAAGGCGCAAGTGCAAGCTCGAGCCGAGGTACGTCGCGCTATGCTGTGCCCTTGTGTGCTCTCATATGCGCTCGCTTGCCTATCACGAGCCACGTGTGTGCATGCGCGCGTGTGCACGCAATGCCGTGTGCACCACGCGCCTCTCAATCTGTCCCCCCTGCTCTCTCACTTCCTGTCCTCACACCCCCTTCCCCTCTCTTCCCGCCAGGCCCCCCTCTCGCCGACTCGCCCTTCCTCTCGCGCCTTTGCCGCGGTCGCCCCCCCGCGCCCTCCCCACTCTCCTCCCTCGCCCCCCGCCGCACCGCCTCCTTCACCTCCTCGCTCCTCTCCCCGCTCGCCCTCCCCTCCGCGCCGACCCCTCCGCCCCTCACCCATCCTCCCAACCTTCCCCCACATCCCCCCCAACAATTGTGCTCGTCTTGGGAAACGGGTGGGGAAAGGGCGGGGACGCGGGAGCGGGGGGCGCACGAGAGCGCAGTGGCGGAGGCAGCGGCGGCAGTGGCGGCAGCAGCGAGCTCCATTGCCGCCGCGCTGGAGCAGGGGGGCGCGGGGATGGGCGCGGGTAGGCGGGCGGTGGGGCAGGGCAGAGCCGGGGGGAAAGCCGTTAGCGGGGGGGATGAGGGTGGGGCACTGGCGGGGGAGATGGAGGGCATTTGGCGGGCGGTGCAGCAGCAGCTGCAGGCGCAGTCGCAGGGGGGATCGGAGGGGGGAGCAGCGGGCGCGCAGCAGGGGGTGATGGCGGTTGAAGAATCCGGGATGGGGGGAGACAGTAACATGAGAGGCGCGGGGAGGGGAGGGGGAAGCAGAGGTGGGGGGGGACGCAGACTGCTGAAGGCTGCGAGTGCTGGCAGGGAGAGGGGGAGGGCGGAGGGAGTGGAGGGCGCGGCTTGGAACATGGTGTGGCAAGCATTGGACGGTAGCGGTGAGGGGGAAGGGGAGGCAGCAGCAGAGGGGGTAGGGGAGGCGACGGCAGGGCAGAGCAGTGGGGGAGAGCGGTTGAGTGTGGAGGAGGAGGGGGAAGATTGGGAGGAGAGGGAGAGGGAGGAGGCGCGGAGGAAACTGCTGGGAAGGGGAGTGAGGCAACTGACTCGCACCAACAGTTGCCCGCCCTCAGTGCACCGCGCACAGGCTGTTGACGGTAGGAAGACTGTCACTGCCCTTTCGTGGGTGGAAGCACTCTGATGCACAGCCAATCGCTTTGGCCACAGGCATGTGCCTGCCCTTGCATGCATGCACACGCAGCCCCATTCACAAGAGAATTTTGTTGCCCCCCATGCACACGCACCACACCGTCTCACCCTCCTTCCTCTTCCTTTCTTCCCCCCCCCGTCACCCCCACTGCCGTGTGTCTGTGTGTGTGTATGTATGGGGCATGCAGTGGGCGGGGACGAGGCCATGGCATGTCGCAAGCGGCGTCGACTGCCGGCTGACACGCACGGCACCGTGCCATGGCCGCATGCGCAGGTGCGTGCACCCCGCTCACCCCGCTCACCCACCCATGCTCCAATCCCCACCCCTTTCTCCCCTTCCCCATATCCCCCTTCACCCCCATCACCCCCATCACCCCCTTCACCCCCTTCACCCCCATCACCCCCTTCACCCCCATCACCCCCATCACCCCCATCCCCCTTCACCCCCTTCACCCCCATCACCCCCATCACCCCCATCACCCCCATCACCCCCATCCCCCTTCACCCCCTTCACCCCCTTCACCCCCTTCACCCCCTTCACCCCCTTCACCCCCATCACCCCCATCACCCCCATCCCCCTTCACCCCCTTCACCCCCATCACCCCCATCACCCCCATCACCCCCATCACCCCCATCCCCCTTCACCCCCTTCACCCCCTTCACCCCCATCACCCCCTTCACCCCCTTCACCCCCATCACCCCCTTCACCCCCATCACCCCCATCACCCCCATCACCCCCATCACCCCCATCACCCCCATCCCCCTTCACCCCCTTCACCCCCTTCACCCCCATCACCCCCTTCACCCCCATCACCCCCATCACCCCCATCACCCCCATCACCCCCTTCACCCCCTTCACCCCCTTCACCCCCTTCACCCCCATCACCCCCTTCACCCCCTTCACCCCCTTCACCCCCTTCACCCCCTTCACCCCCTTCACCCCCTTCACCCCCTTCACCCCCATCACCCCCTTCACCCCCTTCACCCCCTTCACCCCCATCACCCCCTTCACCCCCTTCACCCCCATCACCCCCATCACCCCCATCACCCCCATCACCCCCATCACCCCCATCCCCCTTCACCCCCTTCACCCCCTTCACCCCCATCACCCCCTTCACCCCCATCACCCCCATCACCCCCATCACCCCCATCACCCCCATCACCCCCATCCCCCTTCACCCCCTTCACCCCCATCACCCCCATCACCCCCTTCACCCCCTTCACCCCCTTCACCCCCTTCACCCCCATCACCCCCTTCACCCCCTTCACCCCCTTCACCCCCTTCACCCCCTTCACCCCCTTCACCCCCTTCACCCCCTTCACCCCCTTCACCCCCATCACCCCCTTCACCCCCATCACCCCCTTCACCCCCATCACCCCCTTCACCCCCTTCACCCCCTTCACCCCCTTCACCCCCTTCACCCCCTTCACCCCCTTCACCCCCATCACCCCCATCACCCCCTTCACCCCCTTCACCCCCTTCCTTCACCCCCTTCACCCCCTTCCTTCACCCCCTTCACCCCCTTCCTTCACCCCCATCACCCCCTTCACCCCCTTCACCCCCTTCACCCCCTTCACCCCCTTCACCCCCTTCACCCCCTTCACCCCCTTCACCCCCTTCACCCCTTTCACCCCCTTCACCCCCTTCACCCCCTTCACCCCCTTCACCCCCTTCACCCCCATCACCGCTGACCCCCTCCCAACTTCCTCACCTCTTTCTCACCATCCCCGTTTTCCTCTCTTGCACCGGCCTCTATTTTGTCTCAGCTCCCATCGGATGTCTGCCTGCGCATCCCCCCCAGTTTCTTCTACTCTCTGCACTTATCACACGCGGCACCCACCCACGGGCACCAGGGCATCGCCGTGGGTGGTGCGATGCTCAGCAGCACATGCGCCTTTCTCACTGCGCGCCCCTCAACCCTTCCCCCCACCTCTCACCCGTTGCTCGCCCATGCAGCCCCACGTGCAGCCATCGACGTCCACCTTTTCTGCTGCTGCTGCTGCCCCCTTCTCCTCCTCACACGCTGGTCCTGCTACCGTCGCCACCGCCGCCACTGCTGCTGGCAGTGCTGGTGGTGGGGGCGGGCAGGGGCAGTGGTGCAAGCAGGAGAGCGAGGGGGAGGATGGGGAGTGTGGGAGCGCCATTGGGGCAGAGCAGAGCATGGGCATGGGGATGGAGAGGCAGTGCCGCTGGGGGGGAGAGGAGGCGTGGAGTGGTGAGGAGGGAAGGAGCAGTGGGAGAGAGGGGGTGAAGGGGGGGGGCAGGAGCGCGGAGGGGAAGGGTGGGGGAGCGGGAGTGGGGCATGGTCGAGCGAGGAGAGGGCAGGCCACGGACAGCCATAGCATTGCCGAGCGGGTGAGATGCCCTCATGCACTGCCCTGCCCTGCCATGCCCGGCGTTGCTCTGCCGTGCCGTGCCGTGCCGTGCCGTGCTGTGCCGTGCCGTGCCGTGTCATGCCGTGCCGTGCCGTGCCGTGCCGTGCCCTGCCGTGCCGTGCCGTGTCATGCCATGCGTGCTTATGATTTCTTATGCGACCAATATGCATGCATGTTATTCCTGCTGCGTGTTCTCTCTTCATATCCACTCTGTGTTCCCTCTGAATCCCTCCTGCACCTGCATCTCCCTGCCGTCGTTGCCCTGTGTGTGCCTGCCCGGGCCACCCCTGGTGTGTGTGTTCGTGTGTGGCATCAGGTGCGGAGGGAGAAGATATCGGAGCGCATGAGTGTGCTGCAGAGCCTTGTGCCCACGTGCGCTAAGGTGAGCACGCAGCTGGGAGAAGGGGGGGTTGGGGAGTGTGGTGGCGGTTGCAGGTTAAGGGTGCAGGGCTGCAAGTGGGGATGAGAGAGTGCAGAGCATATGGCGTGCTGTGCTGCACCAGGTGAAGCAACGATACGCTGCAGAGGGCGTTCACACTCTGGCTAACTCATCTTTGTGTGTGTGCGCGTGTGTGAGTGCGTGCGTGAATGAGTGTGTGCGTGTGTGAGTGCGTGCGTGCGTGTGTGAGTGCGTGCGTGTGTGTGTGTGTGCTTGCATGTGTACGTGCGCGCGTGTGTGCGTGTGCGGGTGCGTGTGCATGTGTGGTGGCATGTGCATGTGTGAGAGCAGGTGACGGGCAAGGCCATGATACTGGACGAGATCATCAACTACGTGCGCTCGCTGCAGCTGCAGGTCGAGGTGAGTGAGACACCCATGCACCGCACACCACTACACAGTAAGTGCCCTGCTCTACCCTTCACATCCATGGACCAACTGAGTATGCATGAAGCCCGTGACACCTGTCATGTGCACACCATCATCACTCCTTCCTGCATATCCCGTCCGCTCTCTCTCTCCCCCGCCCTGCGTGCATGGGCGTGCAGCTGCTATCGAGCAAGCTGTCAGCCATGGAGTACGACCTCATGCCTGAGGACGACCTGCTGCCTGATGCTGACCTCTTCCAGGTGCCGCTAGCCCCCCTCTCACCATGCCACGCCATAGCACCAGTCCCCGTGTCAATCTCATGCAGCAATTTCATTTCAATCAGGTCACTAGGTACATGTTGCCATACATCACTCTCGCCATCTCCCATAAAACAAACCTCCCCTTCCCCCTTTCTCCTCTTCTCCCCCTTTTCCCCGCCCCTCCCCCTCGTTCCTCAACACGCATACTCCTCTCGTTCACTCTTTCCCACTCCCGCTTTCTCTTCCTACCCCCCTTCTTCCTTGTCCCTCCTGCCCCTCCTCGCCAACCCCTTTCCCCCTGCAGCTCACCCCAGAGCACCTGGTTGGCTTCCCCGGACCTTCCTACGCGCCCGCTGCAGGGCGCCCTGCACCCGCGGAGGGCGAGGGGAACCACGAGGGCGCAGGCAGTGGGGGAGAGGCGGAGGGGGAGCAGGGGGCGGGTGGTGGGGGCGTGTCGGGGAGCAGGAGTGGAGGCGAGTGGGTAGTGGGGCAGGGAGGGGCGGTGGTGAAGCAGGAGCAGTGGGAGGAGGTGGGTATGTTCCTCCGGGATGATGGGGGCCCGGGGGGGGAGCACGGCAACGGCTCTGCTGCTTGCAAGTGGGAGGCGGAGGAGTCTGACGTGGCAGACAGTGGCGGGGTGGTGGGAGGAGAGGGTGAGAGCAGGAAAGGCGCGGATGCGCAGGCAGAGGGGACGAGGGGCAAGGGCGGAGTGGTGTGGAATGGCAACGGCAGTGGCAGCTGCGGGGGTGCAAACGGCACGTATGAGGGCGCAGATGTGTGTGATGGTGGGAGGGCATGTGAGTGGCCGGCCCTCTTTCCCGCAGATGCGGGTGGGGAGGCGGGTGTGGTGGGCGATGGGGGGGTGGACGCATGGTGGAAGCATGGGCTGGAGGACACAGGGGGGCCGGGCGGGGGCGGAGTGGGGGCAGGGGAGGTGGATGCGGAGCAGGCAGCGGAGAGCGAGGGGCTGATGGACATGCTGCTGTGCCACATGAGTGGCGGCATGCAGCACCTCTCACTGCACCCTCACCCCCACACTGCCCCACACACACACCCCCCAGCTCTCACCCCACCTGGCCCCCTTCACCCCAATGGGCTGTAGGGCGGGTACGTGCTGTTTGTGCTGCTGGCAGCACCGCCTGTCCGTACACCTCCACCTCCTATCCTCACCTCACTCCTGCGCCCTGTTCCTGCCCTCCTCACCAGTTCCCCCCTTTCTCCCCACTCCTCCCCCTCCTGCTCTGCAACCTACTCTGCCTCTCCGACTGCCCTTCCTTCACATCACATGCATGAGCATAGCCTACATGGTATCCTTCTCCCCCCACACGGTACCTGCTCTGCCTGCACCACAATGCAGCTGCAGGGAGCTCGCTCCATCCCTGGTAAAAAGGAATGGCCCAGCTGAGCACGTACGGCCGGAGTGCAGACTCAGGAAAGTGGCACCGCCCAATGCTTGCTGCGTGGAAGTTCAGCAGGGTGCATGCATGGAAGCAGCACCGTTGCAGGGCCATGCATGCAATTCCAGTTCTGTGTTCACCGTTTGCATTGCGGGGGGTAGAGTTGGGGGGGTAACATGCAAGTTAGCATGAAAGGGTGCTCAAGTAGTGCGCTGGGCCCTCTTCTAGCTGGATCGTTATATGCACTGCTCATGTTAGCCCCACATGCGCTATTAGTGGCACGTGTCTGCAAATAAGTGACCACATTCATGTGGCCCATCAAGGAGTCTCGTTTGTGTAGTAGTAAGCTGCCGTACCATGTACTACTTGACCTATTATGACACAACATTTCAAGCAGCAGGTGCACTAGAGGTATTGTGACTTCCACCATGCCAGTGTGCTCTCAACTCAACCTCATCAACCCTGTTCTTGCTGGGCATTCTCCACAGACCTCTTCTCTGCCCCTGCTCGCCCGCCTTCCACATTGTCCAGTGCGTGCCTGAGCCCTTGCAGCAAGGGCTGTGCACGCGTGAGAGCAGCATGGTCGCCCACCACCACCACGCACTCGCTGCCTGCACTGCCGGCTGCCACATCCACCGCCACCAGCCGCAGGTCGTACTGCACAGCACACACACAGATGCCAAGGTTCAACACAAAAAAGCGCATGAGGGGTGTGCAGCGTGAATCACACTGAGCAACGCGGCAATGAGGTAGAAGAAAAATTGAGGAGGATATGACGGGCAGGCAGCGATTGATGTGGTGTGTGTGTGGGCATGGCGCTGGCAGGGCACGGGATCTGACCTGGCCGTTGTGGCGGTGCACGTGCACTTGCACCACACCACGCCCCTCTGCACCGCGCACAGGGAACACCAGCCAGCAGTCCCGCGGGGCAGCACGCACAGCCATGCCTGACAGCACGATGCCCCCGCCCCCCTGCACGTACGCCCTCACAGGCGCTCCCAGCAGCGGCGCTCCCAGCACTTCAAGCACACCCGCATGTGTGTTGAGGGCGCACATGGCCATGCGGTATGCCGCTGCTGGACTCATGCTCGTGTGCGCCCTCACTGCCCCGCCCTGTGGATGAGGAGGAGGGGACGATGGGGGAGGGAGAGTGGAGAATGAGGGAGACGGAGAGCACGGAGGACTGCGAGGGATGTGGACATGTGGAGGAGGCAAGGACGGGCGTGGTGGATGGGGATGGTGGGGGTGGTGGTGGAGCAAGGGAGAGGAGAGACACAGACCAGCGCAACGACGGCGGTGCAGGAGGCAAGCAGGTAGGGCAGGCCGAGGGAGTTGGGCGGCATGGTGAGGAAGAGCGAGGCGAGGCGGAAGGAGCAGCCCCAGAGCAGCAGTGAGAGGGACACGCCCCCAGCGGACAGCAGCAGCAGCGAGTGGTTGCGCCAAAACGCCTCCACCTGCAATGCTGCTCAGGCGGGCGGGGGAAGAGGGGCACGTGGCCATGGCACGAGGTGAAGGCGGTGCAGGGGATGCGAGGGGGAGTGCGCACAACACACGGCAGAGGAAGGTACGGAAGGGCAGTGGCAGCAGGGGGTGGTTTGCTTGCGAGATGCTGCCCGTGGCACTCATACCTGCTGCATCCCTGTACTGCCATGCAACGCGGTGCAGTGCGGTGCGTGGGTGTTCCAGCAGCTCCTGCCACGGTGCAGGGATCACGGCGAGCAGGCGGGGAGGGAGCCAGGAGGAGGGGCGAGATGCGGGCGCCTGCACACACAGGTAGAGGGAGGGAAGCGTTGAGGTGGGGGCTGTCGTGCACTGCACAACCTACACGAGCAGATGCAGCGAGCGACAGCGCGAGGGAGGGGAAAGAGGCCACAAGAGGCCAAGCAAGGGTGGACGCGAGGAGAAGGAAGGACGGATGGATGGATGGATGGATGGATGGATGGATGGATGGATGGATGGAGCGAGGCAATGAAAAAAGCACGCGGGAAAGAGTAGGTGAGGGCGAGTGAGTACGGCGTCAGTGTGCGACGATCGCACGCCTTGCGCGTGCCACACGTGTGCGTCCATCGCGGCCCCTCCCCCCATTCCCCACTGCCTGCTGCGCGCCCACGCCTCATCATCGCCGCCCTGTCGCACGCCTCGCCACCGCACGTCATGCCCCACGCCGCACCCCTCCGCGCTGCCGCCACCCGCCACTGCTCGCCCCGCCACTGCCCCGCGCGCCTCAACCTGCCCGCTCCCCTCGCCGCTGATCCGCCAACCGCCCCACGCAAGCAACGCGCGAGCAGCAGGGAGTGATGATGGTGACGGTGATGGTGACGGTGACGGAACGGCGCCACGCGGCAGCGCGGCAGGCGTGTGGTGTGCAAGGTACATCCGCGCGGGTTGCGCTTGTGTGCGTGTGCGCGGAGGTATAGCGGCATGGGCGAGTTGATCCCACGCCGCGCGCAGCACACGGCGCATGCCGGGTGCTTCCATGTTGCGCGGGACGAGTATGGCGGCGAGACAGGGAGAGGCGAGTGAAGGAACGGCACGCACGGAGGGTAAGGGTACGACGACTATCAGCTGCTCTGAAGTTGACTTTCTACACACTTCGTTATGTGCTCACTCGTTTCGCTATATAATAACATAACAATTTGTGAACTAAACCCTGACAAACTTGGAGCGAAACGGAATGATAACTATGTGACGGGTTTTACAGCGACTACATTACAAGCCAAGTTGTTGTTACCAGTACATCGAGGTCACCTGTAAAGAGCGCAGTCAAGCTAGGCGAACCAGCACATGTCCAGCCACAGCGAATCTCAAATCTGCTGGCCGTCTCGCTGTGAGTCGCTGTTGTCACACAATTCGCGATCATCACTTCTGTCCCCGCACCACTTCTCCGTTGCGCCCGTCCCTTGCGCCCGTCCCTTGCGCCCGTGCGCGTCCCTTGCGCCGTCCCTTGCGCCCGTTCTTTGCGCCCGTGCGCGCGTCCCTTGCACCGTCCCTTGCGCCCACCACCTTGCGCCCGCCACCTTGCGCGCGATGCCTCCATCTCGTCGTCGCACGCGCCTCCCGTTCCCCGACCGTCACTCCGTGCTGCGCCGCTGCACTTTCGCCGCGGCCCTCTCGTTCGTAGCGCTCTCGCTCTCCGCGCTCCTGCTGCTCCACTCACCCGCGCCTCTCTTTCCCCCGCGCCTCGCCGCCTCCACTCACTCCGACCTCCTCCACACATCCCCGCTGGCCGCGGGCATTGCCGCACGCGGAGCGGTGAGCTGGGCGCGGCGGGCATGGCGGGGGCAATCGGAGGGGGAAGGCGAGGGCGCGCAGGCATCGGAGGGATGGCAGGCGGGCGCGCGGCGGAGGCAGCTGTGGCCGCGCGGGCGTCCGTTTCAGGGGGAAGGGGGGCGGCTGTGGCCGGGGCGGGTGTGGTTGGATGAGGAGGGGCGGCGCATCCAGGCGCACGGCGGGGGCGTGCTGTACGTGGCGAGCGAGCGTCGGTACTACTGGTACGGCGAGAACAAGGAGGGCGACACGTACTCGCTCAAAGGCTCGCTGGAACGGGTGAGAAGCGCCCTGACGCGCACATGCGCGCGCCAGTACCAGTGGCACTCCGCCCCGCATGTGGCTGCTCCACATGGCGCAGCACGACATGCCATGGCTTGATCCAGAGCCCCGCAGCGCAGCACCCAGGGGAAGGCACGGCGCCATGGCGCCAGTGGCACCTCCAGTTCGCCCGCTCACCCCTGTCGCCAGTGGCACCTCCAGTTCGCCCGCTCACCTGCCGCACAATGCCATTCTGCCCCACTATCACTCCCTCCCTCCACTGCCCTCCTCCCTTCCGCCCTGCCCGCCCTTGCCCTCTCCTCCCCGCCCGTGCGACCGTTGGAGCAGAGCAGGTGGACGTGGTGGGCATCAGCTGCTACAGCTCCTCGGACCTGCTGCACTGGCAGGCGCACGGGGTGGTGTTGGCGCCTGACACGCACGACCCCGCCAGCGACCTGCACGTGAGCCGCGTCATGGAGCGCCCCAAGGTGCTCTTCCACGCGGCCTCGCGCCGCTACGTCATGTGGCTGCACGTCGACGACGCCGCCTACCACCTCGCCAGCACAGGCGTCGCCGTCAGCTCCCATCCGCACGGCCCCTTCACGGTACCTCGCTCGCCCTGCTGTTTCCAACCGCACCCCTTGGGCCTTTCTTGCATTCCTCGCCCGCCCTTCGAAATCTTTCCCCACTCAGCTTTTTCTTGTCCTTATGCTGTAGGCCCATTCACTCCTATTGTCCATACGTGCAAGCGACATGGAGCATGTGTGGTGGGGCGTGCTGATGCGTCTTGTGTGGGCAGTACGTGGGCAGGTTCCGGCCGAACGGGCAGGAGAGTCGGGACATGACGGTGTTTGGGGACGAGGACGGGGTGGCGTACGTGGTGTACGCCAGTGAGATGAACGCCGTGCTGCACATTGCACGCCTCACCCCCGACTACCTCGACGTTGACGGTGGCTTTGTGCGGCGCTTTGTGGGGCGCTCCAGGGAGGCGCCCGCCGTCTTCAAGTACCGACAAGTCAGTGCCCTCTCACTCGCATGCCCGCTGCTGCCGGGCGTCCCTGTCGCTGCATTGCAGGGCATGGCATGGCATGGCATGGCATGGCATGGCATGGCATGCCTTCATGTGTATGTTCCCACCACCGCTCCTGCTTCTCCTCCTTGCCTGTGGCTCTTCCCCTATGGCAGCATTACTTTCTGGTGACGTCAGCATGCACAGGGTGGGACCCCAATGAGGCTGAGGTGCATGTGGCGTCGCACATGCTGGGTGAGTGGCGCCTGCTGGGCGCACCATGCTCCAACCACCACCACCGCCAGCACCAGCACCACCAGCAGCAGCAGAGGTGGCCGTGGCAGGGCGAGTCGGCGCCTGGTGCATGGGCGCCCTCATGCAGCAGCACGTTCGAGTCGCAGGGCACGTTTGTGCTGCCGCTGCCCAACGCCCCGCCCGGCGTGTTTGTGTTTTTGGCAGACCGGTGGAACAAGCACGACCTCGCTGACTCACGCTATGTGTGGCTGCCCCTGCACCTGCTGGGCAATGCTAGCGCACCCACGGTATGGGGCCGGCTGAAGGATGAGGGGACGGCTTCTCAGCAAGTTGCAGTGGAGGGTGGTGCTGTGACCCATGCAGTCATTACATGGCATGAGAACTGGGAACTGCCACAGTCATGGTTACATGAAGCGGAGACTGCAACAGGTTAAAAAGAAAAGAGGCTACCAGTACTTTCCTCATTGCTTCACAACAATGCCGTACATACCGTATGCAGATGGCTTTAGTCTAGACATCTCCTGTTAAAATCTGTGTGCATGAGATTGACTGCAATGCCTGCTCATAGAGAATGTGAAATTGAGAATCCATGAGAGTGCAGTAAACGCAGCTACCGTACTTGTTAGAAACAGAGAATGGGAAGCTTCATTTACCGTACTATACCGGTGCGGATTTCCCGTGTTCCGGGGGTACAATTGTCCTGAACGAGCGTTTTTCTTTGCTTTGAAGAGCACGTGAGAGAAAGATGGCGAGAACAAGCGACAGGAAAAGACGTGGGTCAAGTGTTGGAGCGGAAGGAAAGTGGAAGCGGAGGGGGGAGAGGAGCTATCCGCTAGTCATGTCCCCCCATGACTAGCCGATGTCCATCACCCGCTCGCTGTTGAGACGTACGGCTGCCCATGCCATGAAGTCCCCGCCTTCCTCAAGTTGCTTGCCGAGACCGCAGCCCACAAACATTTCAACGCCAAACCGACATCTTACGAAGGAAGGTATGAAGGGACAGTGACACTACAAGAGGAGAGGGCGACAGAGGGGGAGCAGAGCTGCAGAGGTTTGAATGTAATGTGAGAGGGGTACCTGAATTGCAGCTAGAGGGCCTTGAAAAGCGTTGTGACGGCTGGGCAGGGGTGGAATGGCGGGCAAGGGGGGCATGGGGGATCGGAGATAAGGGGATTAGATGCACAGGCGACTTGGTTGCAGGCGTGCAGGCGTGAGGGTTAGTCATGTGTGTGAGAAGAGGCGATGGGAGGGACGACCCTTGTTGATGCCTTCCTCGCCAACATCTCGCCAGGTCGCGTGGTAGAGGAGATGTTGGTCACCAGGTCGTGCGGTAGGGCGGCTGGGGGAGGGGCGGGAGTGAGGGCACGGGCAGAGTGGGGAATCAGGCTTGAGAATAATCGCAGATAACTAGAGGAAGGAGATGGGCAGAGTGGGGGGAAGGAGGCGTGCCTGGGTGCAGCACTGAATGAAGAGGCAAGGCAAGGGAGCGAGAGAGGCAGGGGAGTGAGGAGGAGAGGCAAGGTGCGAAGAGAAGAGGCAGGTCGGCGAGGAGGAGAGGCGGGCTGACCAGTGGCGAAGCTGAGGAGCGCCCTGGCGGTGTTGTCTCCCGTGAACACCTGAATACAGCTGCGGGGGACACGAAACACGGAAAGAGGTATGAGCGTCAGATGCGAGAGAAGCGAGGAGGGAAGGGAGGTAGTGGGGGAGGGGACGGGCTAGTGGTGGTGCGGATGCGAGACAGGAAACGGGATGAAGAGGGCAGATCTACTGCTGCTGCGAATCACACAGCGTATGTTGCCATACAAGCATCCCCTCCTGTTCCCTTACTCTCCCTTCCATTTCCCCACCTCCCGATTTAGGCGTGAATGCAGACGCGGGGAAAGAAGCACCATGAGAAAGGAAGGAAGCATCATCGATGGCCTCTTGGGGACTCGACCCCGCCAGCACTGCCAGGCACAGAGGGCCCCAGTCTCACCAACAGTATGTTCCCTCTCAGCCTCACCAACAGTATGTTCCCTCTCAGCCTCACCAACAGTATGTTCCCTCTCAGCCTCACCAACAGTATGTTCCCTCTCAGCCTCACCAACAGTATGTTCCCTCTCAGCCTCACCAACAGTATGTTCCCTCTCAGCCTCACCAACAGTATGTTCCCTCTCAGCCTCACCAACAGTATGTTCCCTCTTACCCTCTGAGAGGGAACATACTGTTGGTGAGGGTAAGAGGGAACATACTATACTCAGCCACGTCTATCCATGCCGCTGTGCCAAACCCACGCACAAAATAGATGTCGCTGGGGGTGATCGGGGAAGGGAGAGAAGGACAGGGGCGTGGAAAGAATCGTCTTCATATAGAGCCACTGTGCAAGAATGTTTGCTTCAAACACACAAGAATGTATCACAACAATGACCACTCAGTCACCAGATAGACTCCATGCGTGCGGTTACCTTATCCATCCAGTTACCAGATGGTATCAATGCGATAGAAATGGAAGTTTCCCCGTGCTGGTGCCGCTTCACATAGAAGCCCCGCGCCCACTCCTGGCAGTGGGGGTACAGCAGGGGAGGGAGGGCAGTGGGAAGAGCAGCAGCAGTGCAAGGGACGTACAGCGCAGGGGCACTCATGTGCCCGTGCTGGTGCCTCTTCACATAGAAGCCCCATGCCCACTCCTTGCGTGGGTAAGGGGAGGGAAGGAGTTTGTATCTGTGCTGCTAATCCACCTCTTTTTCCGTATATGTGCAACCAACCAAGCTCATATCTATACATTCTCCTGGCTGGCTGTGTGGGAGGGTACAAGGATTCCCAAAGATGGTGGCGCGGGCATTGGCGAGGCCACTCCACCCCGTACTGCTGGCATGCATGCTAGTGGGCTAGCCTGCTATCCTACCTGCTGGCTGGATGGCAGAGGGTAGAGACCCCCAAAGATGGTGGCACGCGCATTGGCAAGGCCGCTCCGCCCCGGAACCTGCGCGACCACGGTGCAGCGCGGTTCCGACAGGAGGAGGTTGCGCGAGTGCATGCCCAGGGGGGAGAGCAGGAACATGGGGTCTGGTGAGGGGGGAATGGCAGGAAATTGTGGGGTGTGGTGGGTGGGGGAAAGGGGGGTGGCAGAAGGTGAGTGCAGGAACAACAGACTTCCTCGCTTGTTCCCCGTGCACATTCAATCCCACCCCCAGTCCAACCCCACTCACCCCTCTCTCCCCCCACTTCCCCCTTACCCACTTTCCCACTTTATGCCCCCAATCCCCCCTTCATTGACTCACGGCCATCAGCATCGGTGGTACAGTCGACTAGCGACTCCAAGGGGTGCCCCTTGCGGCGGTGGTGCGAGCGGGGCGAGCAGAGCTGTGCGTACTACGCCTGCTCCACCACTACCACTGTTGCGCCCTGCCACCGCCACCGCTGGCGCTGGCAGCCCGTGGGCGCTCGTGGCACTCTCCACCCCTCCGGACACGGGCGAGTGGAAGAGACCGGAGCGAGTGGCGGACACTGGAAGTGTTGGGAAAGGAGAGGGGAGGAGGGAGAGGGGAGGAGGGAGAGGGGAGGAGGGAGAGGGGAGGAGGGAGAGGGGAGGAGGGAGAGGGAAGGAGGGAGAGGGGAGAGGGGAGTGGGGAGTGAGAAGGTGGGGAGTGAGAAGGTGGGGAGTGAGTGAGAGGAAAGGCTGTAACGCAAGGCACTACAACCCGTGGCATGCTGGAGCAGAACAGCGCTCCAGGTTGCGCACTGCTACAGCCGGGGCGGGTAGGCTGTGGGCGCTAGTGGCGCTCTCCGCTCCCCGTGACACTGGCGAGCGGAAGAGACCGGAGCGAGTGGCGGAGACTGGAGAGGACAGGGGAGGGGAGGAGGAGGGGAAGGGGAAGGGAAGGGGAAGAGGGAAGGCATTAGAGACCATCACCGCTGGGACTGGCGGCCCATGGGCGCCCCGTTGGACTCCCCTCTCCGCCCGACACAGGGTGAGGTGGGGGAAGGGTGAGCGGGGTTGAAGTGAGGTGTGCGGGGAAAGGAGAAAGGGTGCGATGGGGGAAGGGTGCGATGGGGGAAGGGTGCGATGGGGGAAGGGTGCGATGGGGGAAGGGTGCGATGGGGGAAGGGTGCGATGGGGGAAGGGTGCGATGGGGGAAGGGTGCAGGAATTGACGGACAGCTTGTGGGCTGATTGTGGGGAGGGGAGAAGGGCGGAGGGGAGGGGAGGAAAGGAAAAGCTACCTCGCTCACCCACCCTCCTGGCACCACTGCCTCTCACCCGCGCCCCCCACCCCCAGCCACTGCCACTCGCTCACCCTCCCCGCGCCATAGCCATTCACCCGCGCTCCCCGCGCCACTTCCACTCACCCGCTCTCACCATCCCCTCTCACCCACCCTCACTGCGCGATCGCCCGCAGCGGTCACTAGCGGCGCCGCCCCCGCATCCGCTTCCGCCACGCCCTCCGCCCGAAATGGGGAGCGTTCGCTGCGCTTGGCGGAGTGGCGCAGCAGTCGGTGCGGAGGGGGGACGCGGCGGCTAGCGAGTGGGCGGAGGAGAGTGGACGTGCGCGGGGCAAGGGTATTCTGGAAATAAGGAAAGGAACGAGAACAGGGAGTGGGGGGACGGGAGAGGAAGCAGGGAATGGGAGGCAGGGAGAGGGACGGGCGAGAGAATGGAGCGAGAGTCGGGGAGAATGAGGGAGTTAGAATCGAGTGGGCAAGAAATACGGCCAGAAGGAGGACAAGGGTAGGTGAATCGGAAATGGGAGTGCAGCCGCTCTTGTTCTGAGATGTCGTTCATACCGCAGCAGCGTATAGCGAAGCGAGGAACGGTGTACACCGCGTGTGAAGAAGGCAGTGTGGGCTTGCGATAAAGCGCGCGCATTGCTTGCGAAAACGCCGCAGCGGCGACGACCCACCTCAATGTGTTCGCTCGTTAGTGTCACACTCGACAAGGGGCGCGTTCCCGGGGGTAAAGCGGGGTGGACGCGGAGGGCCATGGGAAGAAATTGCGCGGAACGGGGAACGTTGCGCGGAACAGAAGAAATACGCTCGGAGAAAATCACTGGGAAACCGCACTGGGCGGCGTTGCTCATTTCTTCGGCGGCTGTCAATGGCAGGGCGGAAAAAATGCTGATGGTGGAGACTAAGAGCACGCGCGACGCGGCTGTTGATGATGTCTAAGTGCGAGGGGAAGAATAGTGGAGTTCCGAAACGGAATGAAATGGAACTCAAGGTTTGGGGGGGACTCTAGAGATATATGTGATTTACTAAGTGTGTCTAGTTGTTGTGAAATGGAACCCTGTTTGTAACGGACGCACAGCAGTTCCTTCGCCAGCGAACGGGAAATGGGCTGCTGACACGTGCGCGAGATACAGGCGCAAACTTGGGAGTAACGAACCAATCAGCCGTGAGTCAGCAACAACCAAGCGGGAACGCTAATGAGTTGAGAATAAAGTGAGAAAGGTTTCATAACTAATACGAGGCCGCCTATATCGGATTGTAGTGTAGGCGAGTCACTCACACCACAGCAAAGCAGGGAGAAAACTCGTTCGTAACTGCTTGCTCCTCATTCCGCTACAATTTCTCCCCCGCATCTCTCCACGCGCATATCTGTCGCGTCTGGAACCAGTTTGGATTTCGTGGTCTGCTTCGGAACTCCGTCTGAGCACCTCCTTTTATTCTCTCATTCTTAAATTCGCATATATTTTCTCCTTCAGGCCGTTTCGTGGCGTGTTTGTGCGCGTGCCTCGTCCCTGCGATCACCCCGCTCCACTCGCCCTCGCGACGATGCGACGAGAGGAGGGGAATGGGAGGGGCCGTTAAGGACGGGCTGTGATAGGCGCGTGAGAGGCCGAACCGTTCTGTGATAGTGCAGCGTGACTCTAGCCGCCTCACCCTTGTACATTCCAACTCCTCTCTCGCGCCACCATTTCATCGCGGATCGTACGCTCGTCGCGGTCTCCTACAATCGACGTGCAATTTGTACATAATTCTCTCTCCGGTGGCAGTCCGCTTTCCCGCCTCCGCCTCTCCGCCTTTCGCCTCCCCGCCTCTCCTCCTCTCCGCCTCTACAATTCTCCGCCCCCTTCTCCGCGCTTCGCCCTCCGCCCCTCCGCCCGCGCGCCATGGCGTTTCCGGAGCTGCTGGCGCGGCAGGCGTCCATCTATTCGCTCAGCTCGACGAGTTCCAAGCGACGTTCGCAGGCCCGTCGCACGCCGTCGCATCCAGGCCCATGGGCGACTTTCTGCGATCCGTCTGGCTCGCCGAGGAGTCGCAGATGTTCACCGCCGCGCACGTCGCCGGGCGCGCGACAAGGCTGCGGGGCTGCTGTGCGCTTGCTCGCTGCGGTGGCAGAAGTCCAGTGCGGCGATCACTGGGGTCGCTGGGAGCGCAGGGAGCGCAGGGAGGGGGTTCACTGGGGTCACTGGGAGGGCTGGGGGGAGCAATGGGAGTGCAGGGAGCGATGGGACCCGCCCCTCCAGTGGTGGGATTGCCATGAGGATGGGCATGTGAGGGGGCATGGGCGGAGGCGTGGGCCGAGGCGTGGGGATGGGTGGGGGAATGGTGCCCACTGTGTATGGTGTGGGCGCAGGGATGGGCGCAGGGATGGGCGCAGGTACGGGCGCAGGTATGGGCGCAGGCGTGGGCGCAGGGGGGCTGGGGGGGCTTGCTGGGGCGAGCATGGTGGCGGCGGATGAGGTGGGGGGCGGGGGAGAGAGGTGTGGGGGCCACTCCGTGCCATTCCCTGCCATTCTCTGCCACTGCCTCTGCTGCTGTCTTGCTCGCCCTCTCCCATCCTTCCCCTTTTTCCCGTACCTCTCCCACTTCCTGAACTTTCACCCTCCCAACCGACCTGCATCACCTCCTATTCTCTCCATCGCCTCTCCCCCCCTTTCCTCCCTCTCCCCCTCCCCTCCCTCCGGCAGGAGCTGACCTGGTGGTGCGCTGTGCAGGACCCTTCCAGCGAGAACCGCAATGCACCGTTTTGAAAGCCGCCATCCGCACCAAGGTGGGCGCCCTGCCTCTCGGGTGTCTTCCTCCTCTCTCCCCTCCCACACCTGCGTTGCGCCCCACACACCCTGCATCACCGCTCCCCCGCTCTACTTGTCACCTGCCCCCTGCGGTACCGCCATCGTGCTTCTCTGCCCAATGCCGTGTGTGTCGACGTCGCGTTCACTGCGACGTCTGAGGCGCCTCAAAAGGCCTCCCTCTCGCCCCCTTCCCCACCCCTTAAACCCCTCTTTCCCCAGACGCCCTCCGTGGCCGTGTGTGGCGACATGGCGGTCGCTGGCAATGCTCGCTCGCTGCACGAGGCTGCGGTGGCGGCAGGTGTGCCCGCCATCACCACCGCTGGCATACCTGCCGATGGGATGTTGAGGGATAAATGCCGGCGGGAGAGTGGGGGAATAGTGATGAATATTGAGGGAGGAGGGGGGAGCTGACATGGCGAGTTGTGGGGACATGGACCACGGGTTGTCTGCTGCCATGCTGCCATGCTGCACGCTTGATCAGCGTGCCACTCCTGTGTCACATGGTGGCCCTGCCTGTGCTCTCCTCTCCGCAGTGATGGCAGCAGAGCTGGTGCGGCTGGCAGGGGAGGAGGGGGCACGCATGGAGGAGCAACAGCAGGTCGCTCTCGGCCTTCGACCTGCGGTGCCACCACCCACTCACTCACTCACGCGCTCATTCACTCACGCACTCACGCACTCACTCACTCACTCACTCACTCACTCACTCACTCACTCACTCACTCACTCACACACTCACTCACCCACACGCTCAGTCACTTACTCACATGCACCCACCAGGTTTCAACGCGACCTTGTCTTGTCGTTTCTCCGCACCTGTCACCTGTCGTGACCGCGAGCCTGCTGCTGCTGGGCCATCCCGCCACGGCCCTCAAGGACGGTGGGGGGGGGGGATGGAGGTCAAAGGGGGGAAAGAGCGGTGCTTTGAAGTGCACGGGTGAAGAAGGTGTATTTGGGCCGATTCGCCGTGCAAGGCTCGAAGCGCTTCCGCCTCCCCGCGCTCCCCCACGGCGTTCCGCTTCCGCCGGGCGCGCTCGCCGCGGACTGCTGTGCAGAGTGCCAGCAGCGCGCTGATTGCGCCTACTGGAACCTCTCGCGCCGCTGTCTGACGTGTGCGCCGCGGACCGGCCGGCTGTGTTTCTTCCCGGCAAGGAGCACGCCTTGTAAGTCGGTCCTGAGCGGCTGAGAAAGATCCCCGTCGCGTCCTCTCATATTTTCTCCTAACCTCCCTGCCGCTGAAGGTGCCTCTCCCCGCGTCTCTCCCCGTGACTCTCCCTGCGCCTCTCCCCAAGATTCTTCTCGCGTCCAGACTATCGGCGGTCTGAGATTATCCTTTCCCGTCTTTCTGTTGGCCTTCCTGGTTTCCCTTCTGTCATTCCCGTTGTTCCCGTCGTTCCCTTTCTTCCCTTGTTACCCTCGTTCCACCGATACATCCCCCCCCCGCTCCCCTGATCATCTCTCACCCCACTATCTTCCGCGTCTCCTTTGTTTGTGTATGTGTTGTGTTTCCCTTTTTTTAAATCTCCGAGCGCCTCTTGCAGCGTCGGAACTCGATACTGCAACGCAACGACATCCGTAACGCGTACAACGGCCAACACCCCCAACAACACACCTTCCGATAGCGCGCTTTCCCTTTTCGAGGACGCTACTGATGAGGATGAGCAGGAGTGGGCGGAGGGGCAGGCAGAGGAGAGAGCATGATGCGCACGTGATGGGCGTGTTCGAAGGCAACAGGGCGAGAATGCAAGCAGAGGAGGTGGAAGAGCTGAAGATTGTGGAAGCAGCGTCTCAGACGCAGCAAGAACAGCAGCAGGAGCAGCATGCAGAGAAGGCGTATCAGAAAGACCCTGAGGCAATGGCAGCTTTGGAGCTGGAGGCAATTCAATGCGAAGAGCTGGAGCAGGCGGAGCAGCCTCGTGGCATCAAAGTCTTTGAGCTTTTCGAGCTGCAGCAGCAGGAGAAGGAGGAGGGCATGCAAGGAGAGGAAAACCCTGAGCCTTTTCAGGAGAATTCTCAGTTGATGCAGCAGACTGAGGGAGAGGGCGTGGCAGTGCAGCAGGCAGGAGGAAGCGCCACCATCCGAGGCATGGAAGCGTTTGAGGTGGGACCTCTGGCAGGCGGCTGTGAGACAGAGGGGACAGTGAAGAAAGGTGAGAAGCAGAAGGGGCAGGCGGAAGAGGAGGAAGAGGCAGCTCTCGCAGCAGCAGTGAAAGAGATGGAGGAGGAGGAGATCCCGATCCGCCTCGTGTCCTTCTCTTGTCGACGCCAGTTCCCAAATCACAAGCCAAGCAGCAGCCATGGAAGCAGGAGGCGCGGAGAGACAGAGAGAGAGAGAGAGAGAAGGCAGAAGAGGCGGAGAGAGAGAGACAATCTCCTAGCAGGCTGCCTGGAGGGACCTGGAGCAGCAGGAGATTCATGTGCAGTTGACGTCTTACACAGTGGTGGACGCGGGTTCTCTACCCGCCAGCCAAGCAGCGGCAATGGAAGAAGAGACGGAGAGGCAGGCAGACGCCAGTGTAGGTGCTGTGAAGGAGCTGGAGGAGCAGGAAGTACCAGTAAGGCTGGTGTAGCAAGAAGAAGCAGAGAGGCAGGAGGGGGAGAGAGCAGCAGTGCTGAAGCAGCTGGACTAGAGGAGCAGGAGATTCTGGTGCGGCAGAACCTGAGGGGGCACTCTGCCTTTCACATGGCATCCTAAGCTGTGTCTAGCAGGAAACACATTTTTCAAGGCGCCTCGGAAAGAGATTCCAGTGCGCTGAACCTAAGAGGGCACTCTGCCTTCCACCTTGCTTCCTGATCTGCATCTAGCAAGCGAAGCAGAGCAGGAGAAGCTAGATCCTCTGTGGAAGAGTGGAAGTAACTTTAGGCACTGTACCATTTTTTACCCTTCAGTAGGAATTAGTGGTGGGTGTAGCATGTATGATTGAGACACGCACAAACTTGATTCTCTGGTTGTGTGCTAATTAGTTATGTTTAGCATGCTGTACCTGGTAGAATCATGCTATGCATGACCCTCCAGTTGGAGGGAGTCCCACGATTACCTGCCAAATTCTACAGCTGCCAAGTGTTTGCACATTCTCATCGAGACTACATATAGGTTTTACACAAGAAAGCATAGACACAGATTAAAATGCATAACAACCCAGTCGTAATTTCCATAATCATACTAGGACACTACAGTATACAATTCTGGTAAGATGGCACAGCAAGCGGAGCAGCCATGCATGTCACCTGCACTCGTCCACCCCTCTTCCCTCCAATTCCATCATGCTCCTCTTCCCAACATGTGCTGCCAGCATGCACATGGCATCATGACATGTCACACCATGCCATGCCCCACTAGCGCACCATGCCATGCTGTGCAAGCCATACCACGCATGCAAATGCATGTCACCAGAACCGCCACCACCATCACCACTGCCACCAGCAGCAGCACGAAAGCAGTGCGGAGCAGGGAGGGCAGCAGCAGCAGCAGCAGGGAGCAGGCAGACGCAGGAGTGGGGCAGCAGAAGCAGCGGCCCAGCAGAGGCAGGCCGCTAGCCAGTGGAGAGAGAGGAGGCGACGCGAGGGGGAGGAGACGTGTGTGAATGTCAGCGAGTGTGTGAGTGATTGTGAGTGCGTGTAGGCGTGAGTGTGTGGGTGTGTGATTGTGTGGAGTGTGTGTTAGTGTGTGTGAACGCACTGTAAGCGAGTGTGTGTGTGTGTGTGTGCGCCTGTAAGTGAGTGTGTGTGTGTGAGTGCCTGTGGGTGTGTGCAAGAGCATGTCCTGTACACATGCCCTGCACACATAACATGCACACAAGCCATGCGCACATGCCCTGCACACATAACATGCACACAAGCCATGCGCACATGCCCTGCACACATGCATGCCCTGCACACATGCATGCCCTGCACACATGCATGCCCTGCACACATGCATGCCCTGCACACATGCATGCCCTGCACACATGCATGCCCTGCACACATGCATGCCCTGCACACATGCATGCCCTGCACACATGCATGCCCTGCACACATGCATGCCCTGCACACATGCATGCCCTGCACACATGCATGCCCTGCACACATGCATGCCCTGCACACATGCATGCCCTGCACACATGCATGCCCTGCACACTGCCTGCCCTGCATACATGCATGCCCTACACACATGCATGCCCTGCACACATGGCATGCAGGCACATGTAGCGGTGAGCAGGCTATGCGCAGGGCAGGCACACGGGCAGTGCGTGGGTGGCGTTGGTAGCGCAGGTGGATGGCGCCGGTTGGGGGATTCCCGTGCATGTGAGACGAGCAGGGTGGGTGGGGCTGTTTGTGGATGGTGGAGGCGCCACATGTGCTCTCCCCCAACCCCACTGCCTCCCTGCCCAACCTGCCACCCCCCAGCCAAACACACGCATGCACTGCTGCTCACACGCCGGCTTCAACGAGGCAAAAGAGGGGAAGGGAGTGAGGGAGGGAGGTGGAGTGCAGGCAGTGGCGGCGATGGGGAAGGGTATGGCGCATGGGATGGGATGGGAGGGGGTGCATGGGATGAGGTGAAAGGGAAGAAGGGCGATGATGGCTGAGGCAAGGAAGCAGCAAGGCAGAGCGAGCGAGCGCTGACTCAGTGAGACGCCCATCCCACATCCTCCCCTTCCCCTCCGCGCCCCACGTAGCACCCCCAAAGTAGAACCCCCCCCTTCTCGCCCCGTCCCCCATTCCTCGGCATTCCGACCTTGGAATGGTGCAGCATGAGGGCGTGGACACGCGAGGGAGGTGTTCACCCAGCCACGTGTCGGCGCCTGCTTGAGCACACTCACTCGCATGCCCGTCTCATCTCCACAGTCTCACTCGAAGGCAACAATACCAAAGGGAGGATTAGCCACTGGAGGGGCATAAAACGCACAAGTGAAGCGTTGAAGCACGGACTCGTTTCAGAGCAAGAACTGACGTGCTCCTACTCGTCTGACCAACTAAGTGCTCGTGCTGGTGTTGCCAGTCCTGCTCGCCCCTCCAACTACTGCACGACGGCACCCCCAGCCCAGCGCTGATGCAAGTGCCGCCACGCCACTGCTGCTGAACTCCTGCATGCTCGGACGCACACCACCTTGGCTGCTCGGACTGAGGGAGAGGGACCAGAGGGATGGGATAGGGAACGATGAGAAGGGCAGGAAATCAAGTGGTTAACAATACTCACCCGCCCGCTCACATGCCGTTTACGTGCTGTCACGTCACGTCGTCCCCCCACCTTGGCTGTCTCAGTGATGGGCGCGAGAATAGGAGCGTACGATAGAAACGGTGGAGGAGACGACAGGTAGCCTAGATCTCAAACCTTTGCGGGCTGAACCGACTTGCATTTCTGGGTCTGGGTTTAAAGCCTTAACCGACCTGCTGCCATTGTTGCTGCTGCCGGTGTTTCTGCTTGTCGGTGCTGGGCTGATAGCGTGGCTTTCAAGAGTTTTCCTGCAAGCAAAATGGAGGAGAAACAATGGCATATGAAATGCGTTGGTTGTTTTTGAGGTGTTGCAGAGGCAAGGAGACGCAGCAATACTGAGAAGACATAAGGACAAGGAGAAAGGGACGAGGAAAGGAGGGAAAAGAAAAACGGACGAGACAACAAGGGAAGGGCAAAGGCAACAACGGACGAAGCAAAGGTGAGCACACAGCAAGGAGGTGAGAACAACTGAAAAGGGAAGGGAAGGGGAGGGGAGGGAGGGAGGTAATGGGAGGGGAGGGGTGTGGCGCATGGGATGGGATGGGGTGCATGGGAAGACAAGGGGGCAACACGCGAGAGTAAGCGGCTGTCCAGTGAGACCCTCGCCCACTGCTGCTCCACCCCGCAACCTCCCTCTGCCTCCCCCCCCCCCCCCCCCTTCCGCCCTCCGCCACCCGCCCTCCGTCCCCCACCCCCCACTGTTTCTGCAGCTGCCCAATCCCAACGTGGCCTCTCAGCTCGCCTGAAGTGAACCCCCCCTCCCCCCTTCCCCCTGCTCTCTGGCGCCCTTTGCCACGGGCGGCACGCACCGGTGGGAGGTTGTGATGCGCGAGGGGCAGCATTTGGAGCTTTGCGCGCCAAGCCCGTCCACAGACGAGAGCCGTCCACCCCACGTACCCGCACGCACGCCCGTGTCCCCGCCTCCTTCCTCACCTGACAACTCGGCAAGGGAGGGGGTGGCAAGGGAAAGGAGGGCAAGGGAGGCGGCGACGAGAGGGGAGGCGGCAAGGCAGGAGGCGGCAAGGAGGTGCTCTTCCGTGCGCTTGCTGCTGCGTGCGATGTTGCTCGCGCTCCCTCCGCTGCTGCCCGCGCACATGCTATGCGGAGCACAGGGGAAACGAGGGGAAGGGGGCGAGCGAAAAAAACGCTCCTCCCCCCCTTAGGCGTTGCGTTGCAGCCCATGGCTGGTTGCTGGTTGCTGCAGCCAGATGGCTCATCGGGAAACCGCTCGTCGGCTCGTGGCCTCCCGCACTGCTCAATCGCGGCCGGAAACGAACAGGGGACGGCATCGGCGCCTGCGTGTGGTGAGAAATGGAGGGCGATGAAGCAGCGAGCAGAGCGAGTCTCTACGCGCGCTGTGGTAGACGCCTACGCCAACTCCCCCCAACGCCGTGGCTGCATGGGAGTAGCCTTGGCGTGGTTGCCGCAGCCCGAGGAGTGGACCATCCGCTGTTGGGAAGACTCACAGCCGCACCAATGCATGGGGGAATGGAAAGCAGCGGAGTCCGAGCATGAGCAGAAGAATATAATCCTAATCAAGCTATGCGAAATATGATGCTGGAACAGGCGTGTACTGTAATGGTGAATCTTGACTTCGTGGTTTCAGGAAGGGAAAGTATGCCAATGGTAACATACATGGGGCTCTTTAACGCGTACAGTAAGTATTACAGTGCATTTTCACGCGTTTGGTAACTCGTTTCACGCAATTGGTAACTTAGCACAGGCGAATGATCACGCGAATGGTAACTAGATGAAACTTCCGCCGAAATGTTCCTGACTAAGAGGAATTTGTTAAATTGAAAGATTTCACGGACCGTTTTACCGATATTGAACGATTCCCGCCGTGACTTTGAAGGATTGCGTTTGTTCAATTACCACGGACCAAATAGTTTCAGAGTAGTTTCATATCTATTTTAAGCTCGGAAATATAGTACTAACAAGTACAATTATATTTTTGCAAGCATGATTGCATAATTGCAAAATGGGGAAATTTCCCCGGAAAAACGACAATAATTTTATTAAAAAAATGTGTAATTAATGCAACGTGGGATAATTTTGGAGGTGGGAAAATAATACTCTTCCGAATGGCATGCCTTTATTGTAGAAATAACCTTGAACGCCTTGTCGCAAGGAGTTTAGGGTTGATGCTCTCAAAATCATTTGCCATCCGAAAGGGGTATATATTTTTTGCCCCGATTGAACGGTTTTCGAGCAACTTTTTACGAAATAGTCCGAATTTCGGAAAGTGTGTCAGAATTTCGGAAAGTGTGTCAGAATTTCGGAAAGTGTGTCAGAATTTCGTGCTTCAGGACTCGTCAATTCAGTCTGGCGCGAGCGGGAAAAACCAGAATCACAGTCAAGTTTGACGAGGGTTTCTTCTAGTTACCATTCGCGTGATGGATTGCCAGTGTATAGTTACCAAATGCGTGAATCGAGTTACCAAACGCGTGAAAATTCATTGTTATGGTTACCGTACGTGTTATAGAGCCCCATGTATGTTACCATTCGCATATTTTCCCTTTCAGGAACTGTGATTTTAGGTTCCTCCTCTTGACTTCGTGGTCAGCTTTCGAACGTGTTACCCTGCATGCGAAGAGTTTCGCAGACGAAGAGTTTCGCAACCAAATGTGTGGTTCAGATTTGAGATCCAGTCTTTGAGAATTCAAATTCAACATTTCCTACACGGTTCAGATTCGAGATCCAAAGCCTTGAGAATTGGGCTGACATTCTGCAGAGCAGCCCAATCTAACTCGAGTTCTTCGTAACCCGCCTATTACCTCAGCTGCTAAGGTATCCCCAAGGCGCCTCCTTGACGAGGCCCCCCTCCTCGATCATAAGCGCCGCCCAACAAGCCTCACGCCATCGATCAGATAATTCTCATCTACCCATCCTTTCATGACGACCACAGCCACTTGCCGCTGCGTATTTTTCCTCCTCTTCCCTTGCCGTTCCAAGGCCTGTGGAATTCGCCGTGGTGAGTCCCCTCACTGCTCACCCCAGTCCATTTATTTTCAAAAGACTCATAAGTAAATCTCGTCCCTACTCATAACGTTCCCTTCGCCCTGGTCACTGTCTCCTGCGATGAACAGACTCTGCATGCCCCCGTGGCATGTTCTTCCCCTCCCTCCTTCCCATCCGGCCTTAAGCCCGCTCTTGACGCGCCTCAGCGCTAGACCCCCTTAAGTGCATTCTTGAGTCCCTTGCCTTCCAGTTTTTTTACCTTCCAGTCCCTTGCCTCCTCGCACACACACACATACACACCCCTCCGTCTTCCCTGTTCGCCGACCTATCAGCTCAAGCGCCAATGGCGGGGAGACTACTCAAGGCAAAGGTGTTTCTTGTGGATGAAACATTCGAGGAGGTGGAGTACGATGAGTCCAAGACGGCTGCGGATATCTTGGAGGTGCGTCTGTAAACGCGTGGGATCGTTGCGTGGTTCTGCCTTTGGGGCGCCCCTACGTCTCTGCTTCGCTTTTGATACGCTCTTTGCTGCTAATAGGCACAACTACGTTTCGCATCCACTCCCCCCATTTATATCCCCTCTTCCCCCCCCCCCATTCAACTTCCCTCCTCATCCCGCTTTCATCTCCGTTCCTCTGCGCTCTTTCGTCGCCCCACTTCCCTGCTGCATCTTACGTCTCTGCAGGCCATGGGATGTTAGAAAGCGTGGGGTGCTTGGGGTGTTGCTGCTAATAGGCACAACTACGTTTCGCCTCCACTCCCCCCATTCATATCCCCTCTCCCCCCCCCCCCCCCCTCCCCCCATTCAACTTCCCTCCTCACTCTGCTTTCATCTCCCTTCCTATGCGCTCTTTCGTCGCCCCACTTCCCGGCTGCATCTCCTCTTCCTCCATGCGACTCTGTCTTGTGTGACCGTCGTTGCTCTGTCTTGGTCGATGCAGAACGTGGCGAGCAGAATTGGGTTGGGGGAGTTCAAAAGGTTCGGGCTCTTCGAGCACCGGAGGTGCACCAACGACAGCACAGAAGTCTTCTCGAGTGAGTCCCACACGCCGCAGCTGGTTCAGGCTATGGCAGAGCTGTTTCAGCTGGTTCATTGATTCTATGGTTTCCTGCATGCACGTGAGCCTGTCCACCAAATATTTGTGTTCGGGCGTAAACAATGTTGTGATTGAATATGGTGTGCAGGCTCGGTGAATATGGTGATTATTTCAAGTTACACGCTCGGTGTGGTTGAAGTAACATGAGGTTTCCGGTTGTATGCATAGATTGTCTGCATCCGTGATGATCATTCGCTGTTCGTTATGTTGAGCAGATGACTACACGGGTATTGACGAGGGCGCTAGAATGGCGGACATAATGGCCGCCCTGATGAGCTCCACGGAGAGTAGCGAGCGGCAAGTGGAGCGGCGCCTCATGTTGCGCAAGAGGTCTTTCCGGGACGGGGAGGAGGCGATAATGGACCCGCTGTTCATCCGGCTCTGTTATCTCCAAGCTAGGCAGGAATACGAAGAGGGCATCTATCCCACGCCTCTGGACCTCGTGGCGCAGCTCGCAGCGCTCCATCTAGTTCTGGACCTTGGCTTGCTGCCTGAGTCTGAAGCAGCGCTGTGAGTCTATTCACATGAGGCGTCTGAATTCATTCTAGGAACAGGGACCGTTCCAAGTGTGACACTGGCCTCTTAAATAAAAGCAGCACATGTTTTTGCTTATACGCCTTCCCTTCCTCCCTGCCTCCCTCCCTCCCTGCCTCCATCCCTCCCTGCCTCCCTGCCTCCCTGCCTACCTGCCTCCATCCCTCCCCCGCCCCTACCTCCCTCCCTCCGTCCCTCCCTCCCTCCGTCCCTCCCTCCCTCCCTCCCTTTTTTTCTTTCCAAATCTTCCCTTTGTCTCGTTCTCCCAGGATCGGGCAAGCGCAGGTGGAGCAAAGGATCCCCGTGGAGTTCCGACCCATGAAGGAGCAGCGAGAGTGGCACACGGACGTGCTCACTCGCTACAACGCGCTCGTGAGCTTCCACCAAATCCTGACCATGGAAATGGTGTCTTTCATATTGACGGCTCATATAATAGGAGTGAGAGTGGGACGTAGGCGTGCACATTCGCACACTCACTTTATCTGCCTTTACGCCTCGTCCCCTCGCTCCTTCCCCGCCATCCAGTCCCACCTATCAGCTGAAGACGCGAGGAAGCAGAGTCTGCAGGTCATTCGAACCCTACCCTACTATGGGTCGGATTTCTACCATTTGAAGTGCGTTGAAGACCCCAAGAAATTGCTCCCGAAGCGAGTTCTTATGGGCATCAACAAGCACGGGGTAAGTCACCCTTCTTCCCCCGAAACGGTTTTTGCTTTTGATGCCCCACATGGGGGATCATTGCCATATGGGTTCTCTTTTTCCGTAGAGGAGAGCAAGTGAGAGGAGATATCCCTCTGCCATTAGCCTTGACCCTCTTCCGTAAGCAGTTTATTAAGGCCGTGAGGGTCTTTCTTCCTCAATATTCTCGTGCACATGCTCACTCTGTCACTTCACAGGTGCACTTCATCCGGCCATCCCCAAAGGAATACATTGTTTCAGTGGAGCTGCGTAACATCATGAAGGTAAACAGCAGCCCTCCCGCGCTGTTCTTCACCTTCCGCATGGCGAGAGTGCCGCACGTCTACCAGTTCAAGAGTGCGCAGGGCGAGGGGATCTGGCTCGCCATCGAGATGCACATTAATGATGTCCTCGATCGCCGCTTTGCTAGGCGCCAGAACACATTGGGGGAGAGCTCTGGTAGGGGTGGGGCGGCTGGGGAGGGGGGTTCGGCGTTGGAGCTGCGCTTGAGAGCAGAGCGGGATCACCTGGCAGCAAGGCTGGCAGTTGCTGAGCAGCAATTGGAGGAGATCCGGGCGGCAGGGGCCCAGCCAAGCGAGGAGGTGGAGGAGAAGGAGGCGCAGTGGGGGAATTGGCAGGAAATCATGAAGGAGCTGCAGGAGCTGAGGGAGATGAAGGTGGTGAGTCTCGTCATGTGTGGGTTAAACGCATGCTGTGGGCGACTTTGATCATTGGTCTTCGTTCTGATTCGTCTTCCCGCTCGTGATCCCGGCCTTGTCCTACAGGAGATGGAGCGGAACCGAGTGGAGGATGTGGAGGTGATACAGCGGCAGGGCAAGCGGATAGCGGAGCTGGAGGAGATGGTGCAGCGCAATCGGGACTTTAACATGGTGGAGGGCGAGTGGGCCGAGGGTGTGCTAGGCATGGGTGCTTGTGCATGCGTGATCTCTGGCGCGCTCTGAACCTCTTCCCACTTACATTCCCTCCCCCCATTCGTTTCCTTTGCGCACGCCTAGATATGAAGGGGAAGATCCGAGTGATGCCCTGAACCCCCCCTTTGCCTCCCTTCCCCATCCTCAACCCCGTCCTTTCCCTGCACTCCTCTCTCCTGAACTCAACCCTGCCCCCACCGCCCTTTCTTTCTTTTCCCGCCTCCCCTCCCTATGCATCCAGACATGAAGGGGAAGATCCGGGGCGAAGGGCAGGGCATGGGGCAGCAACATTGCCATGTCAGCACGGGCAACAACATGAGTCTGCTGAATGACGCCAGGACACAAGCTCTGGAGTCGCAGGTGAGTTTAATCAACTTCAGGGTTGGTTGGCATGTGTTAAGGGAGCAACATTGCTTTGGCAGCAGGGGCAACAACATGAGTCTACGGAATGAGTCAAGGGTAGGGCAGCATTGGAGTCACAGGTGAGTGCGTGGTCAGATTAGGGACAAGGACAGCGGGCGAGCAGGCGCAGTGATGCAGGGTTAAACCCCTATCAAGCGTGTTTAATTCCTTTGTTTCCCTGTCCCCCCTCCCCCCCCTCTCGCCTCCCCCTCCCCCGCCCCATCCAGCGGAAGGCGGTGCAGGAGGAGCTGAAGACGGTGGGCGGGGGAATAGAGGAGCAGGCACAGGCAGCTGCAGGAGAGCACTCAAAGGTACACATCATGCACCCCTGCCCGTTCCCCATACCTCTCTTTATCGCTCTCTTCCTATGTGGGTGACCCATGCCGTGCACCCTTCTTGTTTAAAGGTGGCATACGTCCCCGTTGGCCCAGTCACTGCTGTCACACTCTCAACCCCCTGTTTGCACATGCCGCCATGTCATCATGGCACCATTTCGTCCTTATGGGTTGCAGCAGAAGGACTCGCTGCGCTGCACCCCGCAGTCGGGTCGCGCAGAGGAGCATGTGGTGGCGCCCCCCCTCACCACCCCATGCACACCGCTCCCTGCACCCACACCGGTGCCTGGCGTTTCGGAGGGGGAAATGAATCTTCCCGTGCCCACAGCACCGCATGCTCCAACAAAGGGACGCCTTGAGGTATGGATGTTTCACATCTCATTTCCTACTTCTCGCTTCACCCTCGGACACTCTTCCTCACCTTCACGTTTTTCCTTGCCATTCCTACCGTATCCTGTTTTTTCCGAGCCTGCATGCGGACAGTGGTGCTAGAAATTCGGTTGATGGTTGAATGGTCGTCAGTGGTTACAGCGCAAGCCCCCTTTCTTCGACCGGAACCAGTGATGAGCTTTGACTACTCTTTTATCTCATCCCTCCTCTTCATTGGTCCTTCCTGCCTTGTTTGTTCCCCCTGTGGGCTGCGTGACACCAGAGGGTGGAGCGGGTTCTGCATGTGGTGGAGGACGACTTGCAGAGCAGGGATGCGATGCTGCAAGAAGTGACGGCAGATAGGGACCGTCTGCAGGGGCAACTCAATGGTGTGGTGGAGCGACAAAGAAGTGCGGCGCAGGAACTCGATGACATGGTGCAGCAACTCATTGGCATGACGGAGAGGGAGAGGGAGAAGAGAAAGGCCGCCGAGGCAAAGCTGCAGGCCCGCGGACGGTAACTGGGCGTGGTTGATGCTGAGATGCGCAGATGGTTACGTGGTAGAAGTGTTTTACAGTGTTCCAGATACCAGTAGCAACCATTGCATACCTTCTACTAGTGTGAGCGGAGATATTGATTCTATCCAGGTACAATAGTGATCATTGTTACATGCACTTTACATTAACCCAATACGATCAAAGAAACGACTGGTTTTGTGACTTGCGTCAAGAAGTGTGCACTGCTGCACACTGCATACAGTGGTGCAGAACCACAATACAGTACCCTAGGTGTAGACCAGCTACAGCCCAGCTATAGCACAGCTACAGCTCTCCCTGATGTCCGAGTCCGCCTCTGCTGCCTTCCTGGCAGCTTCCTACTCTGCCTCCTTGTCAGCCTGCCATGTGAGAGGAAAGAGGGAAGGGAGTGTGCGAGGACGGGGTTGAGTGAGAAGTGAGTAACGCAACGCGGGGGAAGGGGCAGGCGCGAGCCGGGTTGGTGGGATGATTGTGGGAGGCGAGGTGTGAGGGAAATGCCGCAGAGATCGTGGGGCGGATGGTGGGAGAATGGCAGGGATGGCGGGGGGAAGGGCAAGGAAATCACTGCAATGGCGTGCTGACCCGCGGTGGCAAAAGGGGTCACAGGCCATGCGCTGACCCACCAGGGCACCAGGGGTCCATGGGCCACCACGATGCGCTGACGTGCAGAGTCTTGCGCTCCTTGGAGGCGACGGCGTCGGCACCCTCCACCTTCTCGCTCATGATGTCCACCAGATCAAACTCCTGTGCTTCGTGGATGGTGCAGCGCGGGCGCGTGATGCCGTGAGGTGACATGTGCATAAGGGGACATGGGAAAGAGGGGACACGCGGATGAGGGAGATTAAGGGACAGTGGGGTTACCAGACGGTGCGATGAGGTGTGAACGGTGTGGTGAGATGGTGTGGAAAAGCCAGGGGTACCACTTGGCTGCCATTGGCTTGAGCTGGTCGAGAGGGGAGTCGGTGTTGAACAGACCAATCACACACAGCCTGTGGGTGGGGAGAGGCGAGGCGAGAGGAGAGCGGGCGGAGAGGAGAGGTGAGAGGAGAGAGGGCGGAGAGGAGAGGTGAGAGAAAGGACAGGTGGGGGAGGGCAGAGGTGTGCGCCTGCCAAAGGAATTTGGGGGTGTCCCAGTGTGCGAGGGAGGGAAGGCATGCAGCAAGGCAAATGGCATGCCACTGACATGCTGCGTCTGACATGCAAATAACATCCAAGGCTTGATAAGCATGGCCGACACATTCCGTCTGAAAGACATCCTCCTGCCCCTCCTTGCCCCCCAGAAGGGAGCGAAGGGGGTGGAGAAAGGGTGGAGATGAGACATGGTGCCAGCACGACCTTGCGACATTTTACAGTTGGTATGGGACAAGGGCAGTGCCATACCTGACCCCTAGACCACCTGCATGGTAGCTGAGCGGACCAGTACAACCACGTACGTACCAATTGGCACTTGCCATGTGACATGTGCAGCTAATTGGCACACCCAACCCCCCGTATCAACTGCATGAGCTGAGGTGCCACGTACTTGAGGGGGCCGGGAAAGTCCCGCACTGTCAGCTGCATGAGAGGCTCCACCTCACCTTGTTGCCATGTGACATGGCATGCAGCGACCCACCACACCCAACCTCCCTACTGCTTGAGGTGCTCATCCCAGCGCCCCATTCCAGCTGCATCAGCAGCGGCACCTACTTCGTGCTCGGCATATGACAACACCCCACCAATTACCTGCATGAGCTGAGGCGCCACTGAGTGGTACTTGAGCGGGCCGGAAAGTCACAAGCCAACCCCCTACCTGCATGAGTTGCAGCGCCACAATGTGGTACTTGAGCGGCCCGGGAAGTCACGCACCGTCAGCTGCACCTCGCCCTCCCTCCCTGGACTGGGCGCTGGGAGCATTATCGACAACTGCTCAGCTCAGTGGTGCAGAGTGGTGGCGAGGGGTGGAGATGGGTGGAGAGGAAAGAGAGGTGGGAGTGTGCGAATGCGGGAGATTTCAGAGGTAACGGAACAGTGGGAATCACACGCGAGGTGTGAGAGTGGAGTCACTGGAGTGGTGTGCATGCATCAGCACAACATGGCATCGGATGAGCTGGCATGGGATGATCTGGCATGGACGAGAGGCACAGCACTGACATGCACACACAGTACTCACGTGGGGGAACTTGGCAACTTTGAATCGAATTGAGCAACGACCTTCTTCTCACTCTCATGCACCTGGCGGGAGAGGTGAGGGGTGAAGGAGGTGAAGGGGATACAAGGTTTGAGGGGGGAAGGTGCGTGAGGAACATGAGCAGGGGACATGCTACAGGTGATGGACGTTGGGCAGCAGTGAGCAACAGGGACCGTGGAGCAACAGCAAGGGACTGAGGGGTCGAACAGTGAGCAATCCAGGAAAGATCGAGGTTTGTGCATAGTGGGTGCAGGGAACACGCACACGCGTAGTGTGAGGTGCGAATGAGTGGCTGAGGGAAGAGGGGATAACACGAGGAGGGGTGAATACCAGGGAGCGGGATAGAGCGCACACAGCTGAGGGGACGTAAGAGCAAGGAAGCACACAGCAGAGGGACGTAAGAGCAAGGAAGCACACAGCAGAGGGACGTAAGAGCAAGGAAGCACGCATACCAGGGCGAAAAGAGCGTCTTTGCGGAAGGTGGTGGAGAGCACTTTGTACATGCCAGGTGTCTCCCTCTTACTCGTGCTGAACAAAAACATCTGCCAGGGTCTAGTGCGAAGAGAAGCGCATGCGTGGGTGGGAGGGGCGGAGGGGCATGGGGAGGAGCAGCACTTGCATCGTGTCAGCAGCAGAGGTATGGCACGGCTGGCACGTGTGGAGGCTGGTGAGCCACAAAGGGTACGGCAGGTTGATGCTCCGCATTGCATCCACACCACCCCCTCCCCCACCCTGCCCCCACCCCCGCCCTGCCCCCACGCCCGCCCTGCCCCCACGCCCGCCCTGCCCCCACCCCCGCCCTGCCCCCACGCCCGCCCTGCCCCCACGCCCGCCCTGCCCCCACCCCCGCCCTGCCCCCACCCCACCTTGGGCTGCAGCGGGTTGGTGTGAGCGAACGCCTCGAGTGAGTCGGCAGTGATGGGCGCACACAGGAGTCGGGCGCAAGGGCATACACCGCTGCTGTCATCCCCTTGAGAGAGGATGACAGGGGCATGTGCTGGTGGGGGTGGTTTTGGTGGGGGCGGGGAAGGGTAAGGGTAAGGAGGTATGAGGCGAAGGAATGAGAAGGGGTGAGAAAGGAAGTAGCATGTTGACACGGCACTGATGGGTGGGAAATGGCACATGCCGGTGAGAAGGCGGCTCTACGCTTGGCGCATTGGACGAACATCGAAGGAGTTACGGTGTCATCATTTCCAGCATGTGAGCTCACCTCGCGCTCATTCTCCTCCTTGTCGTCTCCCAAGGGGAAGAGCAGCGCCTCTCCACACGGCTCCTTCACCCCGTACTTGACTGCGAGACTGGAGTAGGGGGAGGACGCTGGGGGTGGGGAGAAGGGAGGGCGGGTTGAGGGGGGGGGGGGAGGAAGGGGGGGTTTTGAGGAGGATTAACAGGAATGAGCAAAGGAAGACATGCAGGAGTGGGCAGGGAGGCAAGGCAAGAAGCAGCAGGGTCCAACAATCAAGATGGTCGGGACTCGGGACAAGATGGGGAGATGGTGCGGGAGCAGAGTGATAGAGGCGAGTGCACGCACAGGGCAGGGAGGTGGTGCACCCACCTGCACCATGAGCTGTAGCACACCCACCTGCAGGCTGCACCCACCAGCACTGCCGGGTCCAGAGGTGCGCCTCCCCCACATGCCACCTCCGGCTGGTAGCCATGCAGCGAATACGAGGGGCATGGGGAGGGGGGATGGAAGTTCATTTCATTTAAGTTGCAAGTTCCTAAACTCTAATCCACAGACAAAGACATGTGCGGACAACCACAAACCACTGCACCGCCTCCGGTATCCCATTGAATAAAGCCTCGCTGTCTCCCCCTTCTCCCCCTGGCCGCGCGCACCTGGTTGAGCAGCAGCTTCTCCGCCGTCCTGCGCAGGTTGATCTGCGCGTTCTCTCGCTGGCGGCAACGCGCAAGGACGGTGCGGCGCTTGAGCGCGGGCGTGGCGCCGTCGAAAACGATGAGCGGGCGGATGCGCAGGAAGAGCAACTTGCACACGCGCCGCAGGAAGCCCAGCACGTGCGCGCCTGGCAGCAGCTCCCCGCGCTCGTCGCGCATCGCCTTGGGCAACTGCACCACCCATATGCTCGCGTCTGACCCGCACTCAGGGGGGAAAGGGGGGGGGAGAAGGTTGGGGAAGACGCGCGGTTAGACCAGGCGACTGCGCCTTTGGCGGAACGGAGGGAGAGGCGGGGTTGGGAGAAGCTGAAACTAAAAAACTCGCAACGACGCGTAATCTGGAGGAACTGAAAAACGATATGCGTGCGTCCAACGAAGGAAATACGGAGTACCGCGAATCGATGTGCGCTCAAAGTCAGCAGCAATGGGAAAGCATTTCCCTTCGAATAAAATCTAGAAGTTTGACGCAAGCCAACAATAAATAACACGCTTTTCTATTCACAATCCGATAGGCGCTAGCGAAGATTCAACGTGCGTCAAGCACTATCAGACGATTAAAATCCTCACTACAACCGCACTGCGCAGTCCTACCAAGGCACTAATCCACCCGAGCGGAACGTACACGCGTCGGCCCACCGGCACCAGCAGCTCCCATGGCCTCCCGCGCACAGGCTTCGATGCTCACGCTCAAGCTGCGCGACTCGCGTTTACTACTCGTATGATCGCGAGCAAAGAGCCGGTCGCTGCATAAAATTGCTGAGCCCACTGCACACAGTTGCACCAGCTACAAACTGTTTCTGCGAACCGCCAAATCCATTGCTGACGCGCTCAACCCCTCAAGGCCCACTGACACCGACGAATACTCCACACACAGGCCGTCATGCGAAGTAACCATCAGAATGCGGGCTCAATCAAAACAATTCGAACTTCGCCAGTTCTGCGAATCAACATGGGCGAATTTATCTGAGCCCACCCAGCCTCATTTCTCCCCTAAATATACAATCTATATATATTTGCATCTACATTGGGTAGTTATTTATAGACATATTTGTTTCAGTCCCCATCGAGACAGCCTACGGCGATGGATCCACGGGCATGGATGCGATGGCGTGAGTGGACGTCCAAGACTTGTCATGTGTCAAGCATTGAGCGAGCAGACGGAAACCTGCGGTGCCGAGCTGCGACATGACGGGACCGGCATGTCATTTGGGGCGCACAGCGGAAATGCGCATGGCGAAGGAACAATATGCAGAAATGCACTTTCAGTTGGTGCTACTGTGTGCAGCAATCGTAATGAAACGAGCGAGCCACTGCGTGCAGCATATTTGCTTACGTCTATAAATCGATGCTGTATGGGAGCACTACTGCTCGTGTTGCGTGCGACTGTCAGCTATTGCCTGCGACATTGGTGTACTTCTCAGTTGAAACAGTGAAACGAGCTGTGTGCTGGCAGCTGCTGGTGCACGCAGTGCCAAGTGAGCATGTGAGGAGCTTGGAGCACATTTTCTCGCCGCCGTCTGAGTTTGACTTATTGCGGCAACCATGCGACTGCGGGGATGTGAGCATGATTATGTCATACATTCTGCACCGCGATCCAACTTGCACTCAAACGCACTCATCCTCACCCACATCTATCGCGCCTCCCCGATTTCTTAGTGCGCACTAGAACATTTGCATTATTTCGCACCTCACAAACTACTATTCTTTTCTTTTTCTTTGGTGTGTCTGGGGCGTTTTGCACTCGCGCAAAAACTGGCAAGAGCGCGACGGGCGGCAACGGAGCTACGGGTGGGGTGGGGAGCATCAGGTGGGTGGCGAGTAAGTAGCTGCAGCTGAGGCCAGTGGTAGATGCAATGACCGCGGGTACTGTTGAGTGCCATGACAGCCACAGGCATTGCCATGCCAGTGGCCAGCTCCTTTCCCCGGTCCCATCCCTCCCCTTACCTCTCTCCCGTCCCTTCCTTTTCCCCCTATTCTGTCCCTCCCCCCTCCTGTCCCCATGCATTCCCCGCTTTTCCCATCCCTCCCCTTCCCTCTCTCCCGTCCCATCCCTTTCCTACTATCCGTCCATGCATAATGACATGACGGCATGAAGGGTGTAATGGTGAGTGTCATGGCGTAGAGCAGGCTATCATGGGAAGGCGACAATTGCACGATGAGCGCACACACAACACAACGAAATGTAATGTGCGCGAAGCAGAGCCACACCCATCCCACACCCCATCCCATCCCATCCCATCCCATCCCACATCCCATCACAGCCACTCCACCCCTTCCCATCCCACAAACCATCCCATTCCATCCTATATCACAGCACCCCACCCATCTCACCGTCGCATACCCGCCATCCAGCATTCACTTGGGCTGCTGCAGCGCCTGCCGCCACTCCCTTGCTATCCCCCAGCATGCGCTGCGGCGGAACGGCACGCAGGGCGCCCCAGTAGACACAGGAAAGAACGCGGCTGGAGGGGCGGGGAAAGAAGCAAGAAATTAGGAAGTGACTTTAAGGTGCCTCGCAGGCTGCTCCAGGAGGAGCCCCCCGAGATAGGCTGACTGCGGGAGTAAGGGGGGGAGAGGAAATGGGGAGGGGGAAGGGGAGGGAGGGAAGGGATGGAACGAGGGGGACTGGGAAGCGAGGGTGGCATGATGGGATGCTCCATGCCTGTAAACGAGTATTCGCCGTTCAAATGATATTTGGTATTCTATCGAATATTTCACTGAAAAACGAATTTGAATCTGGCATGATATTCGCGTGTATTCGATCGAAAAACAAGTATTATAGAACTCGAGGGACATTTGTGTCTACATCTCTTCGCCTCTTTCCCCCTATATAATGAACTATGGACTGTGGAAATATAAGCTTTTCAATTTTGTGGCGTATACCATGTGTAGCGCAGTCTACTTTGAGACGGAACGCGGAGGAAAAAGCCATTCATGATAAGCGTATTCGTGGCACATCCATACTCAAATCGAATCCGCCAGTATTCAATTCGTACTTGCAACTAGCGTATGATACTCGAAACGCGTATCTGCCACCGCGCGGGTCCGTCGTTTCGCCCCAATACCTGTCTACCCTGTGCTACCCTGTTTCTATGCTTTCCATCCCTGGTATACCCTCGGCGCCTTCCCTTACCTAGGATTACCCTGGGGATCCCTACGCTAGCAAGGGGAAGGGCGAGGGAGGATGCGGGTCCGGCGTTTTGCCCTCATATCCGCGCGGGTCCAGCATTTCACCCTCATATCCGCGCGGGTCGCTATTCGCCCACATATCCGCGCGGGTCCGGCGTTTCGTCCTCATAACCCTTCTACCCTGTGCTACCCTGTTCCTATTCTTCCATCCCAGGTCTTCCCTGAGCGTCTTCTCTTACTTAGGGTTACCCTGGGCTACCCTTGGGATCCCTACGCTAGCAAGAGGAAGGGCGAGCAAGGGGAAGCGCGAAGGCGAAGGGCGAAGGGCGAGGGAGGATGCGGGTCCGGCATTTAGCAATCATATCCGCGCGGATCCGGCATTTGGCCCTCATATTCGCGCGGGTCCGGCGTTTCGCCCTCATACCCTTCTGCCTTGTGCTTTCAGTTTCTATGCTCTCCATCCCTGGTCTTCCCTGGGCGTCTTCCCTTACCTAGGGTTACCCTGGGCTACCCTGGGGATCCCTACGCTAGCAAGAGGAAGGGCGAGCAAGGGGAAGGGCGAGCAAGGGGAAGGGCGAGGGAGGATGCGGGTCCGGCATTTAGCAATAATATCGGCGCGGGTCCAGCGTTTTGCCTTCATACCTTTCTACCCAGTGTTACCCTGTTTCTATGCTTTCCATCCCTGGTCTTCCCGAGCTGTCTTCCTTTACCTAGGGTTACCCCAATGATGGATTTGATGCTAGAAAGGGGTAGCGTCAAGCGTCAAAACGTCAAAACGCTTGACGCTCAGGGTAAAACGTTTTGGCAGCCCGAAATCGTACAGAATCGGGAATAATCCGCGAAGAATGTATGAGTCACGATTTGCGACGAAATCACGATCCCCAGGACCAACTCGTCAGAAACACCTCACAATCGACCCCAAAACAAACCCATGCCACCTAGCACCCTTCACCGTGAAGATTCTGTTCAACCCAACCCTCATGCCACAATCTCAACTCCGACTCTCATTTCCCACGCTTTCAAGGGTTTCATTATCCATCGACCAATTTCTCAGCATTCGCTCCTGCCAAGCCGTTTTTTTCCCCACATGTCCTTCTCTCTGCTTACTCCCACTCTTGTTGGCGGTGGAGTTCCTCTGCTGCCGCTTTGTTTTGCCTGCTCGGGCATTTTTGTTTCCTACTTGTCAGAGCGTGATGCCCTCGGACATGGTGCGTCAGCGCGTCAAACGAACGCTAGACCTGCCCCGAGTGGTACCTGAGTGCCCTGGGTGCGACCTGCGACCTGCGTGCCCCGAGTGGTACCTGACCTGAGTGGCATAGCCGCCTCCGTCACCTGCCAGCCAGCCAAGACAGTGGGGGGGGGTGGGAGATAACGTCAGCGGGAGACGGGGAGAGGAGGGGAGAGTAGGAAAGATTAAGGGATTGGAGGGGAAAGAATTGGGCACATTGCGTGAGAGGGAATATGGAAGCAAGGAAGGGAGGGAGTGTGGGCGATGGGTTGGGGGCGAGGCGAGTGGGTTGGCTTGCCTTGGTGTAGGAGAGGTGGACCGTGGAGCGCACCACCGCACCTCCTGCACCGCCTTGCACCCCGCCGCTATGCAGCACACTCCCATGGCAGGGATGCTGCGGCAGTTGCCCTGCCAGCCCCAACACCTGCCCACCTGCAGACCATGCCACCATGCCACACGCCAAGCCACCCTGCACACCAAAGCCAAGGGCCATTGCCACATGCCATGCCATGCCATGTGTCATGCCATCATGCCACGTACAATCATGGCGTTGCACAATGCCATATGAGAGGGGCAGGCGGAGGAACGAATGATGAGAGGAGCTCTAGGCATGCATGCACTGCTGCAGTGGAGGAAAGGAGGCACAGGGAGAGGAGTGGAAAAGAGGAGAGGAGGAGAGGAGAGGAGGGGAGCGTGGCATGGTGGAAACGGGGAGACAAGACAGAGAAAGAACAGAGGATGGAAACAAGTTTTGTAGCTCATGCATTTCTCACAACAAGCGGATTGAGCAATATAAAATGAGTTGTAAAATTGCAATAGTCAGCTGAATGTGCTGCAGCACACTTCTCTGCACCCACGCATGCAGCACCCATGCATGCAGCACCCACGGCCACCGCACTGCACCTTGCGAAGTGGTATTCGAGGATCTGCCGCCGCCCGTCCACATCGGGATCAGGCACGAGCACGTGGCAAGCACAAGCACGCCCAGCCCAGCTCCACCAGCAGCTGATTGAGCCCCGCGTCATCCCCTTGGAAGTGCAATGCACTGCTGGCCCTCCTTGGAAGTGCGTTGCGACTGCCGCCTATGACGTGGCGTCTATATCGCCCAGCCGGAAACACGATGCAGGGCGCCGCCTCCTGAGGCGCGCCGACGAAGGGCACCCCCGCCGCCTCGCCCGCTATCGCCCGCGCCAGCATCGCCTTGCCCGAGTCCCGGGGGGAGCTCCCACCAGCAGCACTCCCTTGGGCAGCTTGCCTCCTGGGGGGAGGGCGCAGGGAAAGGGGGGTGCATGGAAAGGGGGGTGCATGGAAAGGGGGGCGCAGGGAAAGGGGGCACGCAGTTAAGGGGGCACACGGGGAAGGGGGCACGCGGGGAAGGGGGCACGCAGGGAAGAAGTCAGAAAGGTGAGTTACAAGACAAGTGCGAGACGAGGAGGTGGGAAAGGATAGGAGGTGGGACAGCGGAGGAGGAGGATAAATGAAGTGGCATGAATGGACTCGGCACAGGAGTGACATACTGAGCGGGGGAGTGAATGACCATGCAATTGGGGTGTTGCAAGAAGTGCAGGAGGCTTCACCCTTGGAGCACAGAGAAGGGGCGAGTGAGAGGGCGCACAGCTTGGCGTGGCACAGGTGGTGCAGAGATCGAGTGCTTGGAGCTCCGCTTTGGCCTCATCCCCGCCCTTCACAGCAATGCACCACGTGCCGTGTCACTCCCGCCATCGCCTGCACCTCCTCGCTCAGCCCCAGCCCTGCCAACCGGGGGGGAAAAGGCGGGGTGGGAAGGGACGCATTCGGAGGGAGGAGGAGTGCAGTGCGCATGTGAGGCGGGGACGGAGGGATGGATGAAGGGAGGGAGAGGCATGGCGAGGTAGGTGAAAACCGATGATTCGTGCTCACTGCAAGAGCGCATGCACCGACTCACATCCGCCCACGCATCACCCAAACCCATCACCCATCCAGACTCAAGTCTCCCACCTCCGTTCCCCCTCCCCCACTCACCGCGCCCCACATCGGACACGCACAAGGCAGCTCACAGAGCGCAGAGGAGCACACAAAAGGCCTCTCGCCACGCCACGGCGCCACACGCCGCACCACCGTGCCACTGCCACCGCCGCCATCCCCACCACCACCACCACCACCCCCACAACCGGCAGCAGCAGCAGTGAGGACGTGCGAGGGGGCGGTACGTGGAGGTGCGAAGGAGGGGCGGGCGGGAGTCGTGTGAGCATGCGACGAGGCGGCAGAGGGCGGGACGGGGCGGGGCGCATGATGCCAAGAGCCAAGTAGCGCACGAGAGTGGCGAGTGTGGGCAGTGGCATCCGCACGCGGAGCATGGCCTTCACCAGCACCTCTAGCAGAGCCGTGCCTGCAGGGGAAAGGGGGACCGGGAGGGGCAGAGGCGGAGGCGGAGGAGGAAGGGGAGCAATGGGATTACGCAGAGTGGTGTGAGGGACTGGGGTAGGGGGGTGGGCGGGAGGAAAGAGAGCGGGGAGGAGGGTGTGCGTGGATGGGAAGGTGGATGCAAGCGGGCGAGATGTGCAGGCGGAGCGCCCCTTCGGCTCCAAGCACCCAACCCCCCGTAAGGAACACCCATGCACCATGCCCCCATGCACCGCCCCGCTCACCCCATGCACCGCCCCGCTCACCCCATGCACCGCCCCGCTCACCCCATGCACCGCCCCGCTCACCCCATGCACCGCCCCGCTCACCCCATGCACCGCCCCGCTCACCCCATGCAGCGTGCCGCTCACCCCATGCAGCGTGCCCCTCACCCCATGCAGTGTGCCCCTCACCCCATGCAGCGTGCCCCTCACCCCATGCAGCGTGCCCCTCACCCCATGCAGCGTGCCCCTCACCCCATGCAGCGTGCCCCTCACCCCATGCAGCGCGCGCCACTCACCGTCGCTAAGCCACACTCCCCTTGCGTGTGTGTCATCCCCATGGCGTGCGCGGAGCACACCGGTGCAGCGAGCCACGCGGGAAAGGCTTGCGGGCGGAGCGGGTGTGCGAGCAGCTGTGGGCGGAGGAGGAGGGGAAGGAGCACGTGGAGGGGGGAGGGTGAGCGAGCTGCGTCGAGCGAGCTTCCTTCTTCTGGGCATGCCTTGCCATGCCATGTCCTGCCATGGCGAGCAATGCTGTTCCCTGCCATGCCGTGCCATGCCATGCCATGTCAGGAGAGGGAGCAAGGGGAAGAGAGGAAGGACCATTTGAAGCACTTGAATCGATGCTCATTTAATGTAAAGCATCTCGCAAGAGAAGGATTTTCTTTGGTGGCTGAGGGGAGAGAAAGGGGAGCATGCAGGCATATACAGGAAATGACAGTAGCGTTGGTGGAGGAAAGATGATGATTGGGTGGAGGGGGGGGGGGAGAGCGCCTTGTGCGCAAGTGCCTTGCGCGTGCGTCGTGTTGTGGTGACGCCACAGCAGGGGGACGTGGGCGTGTGGGTGGCGGCAGCAGTGCAGCACAAGGTACCAGGCAGAATGGAATGGGGGGCGTTGGTGGAGGGCGGTGGCGTGAGAGATGAGAGGGGGGAGAGCGGGCAGGTCTTCACACTCATGGCCTCGTCTGAACGCCTATAGTTAGCATTTCTAACCTTTGCACACCCCTGTGGTTACTCCGCTCCCATCACCCACCTCCCATCGCCCACCTCCCATCCCCCACCCACCATCAGCCATCAAGCATCAGGCAGCACCCACCATGCATGAGCTTTGAGCCATGTGGCTAGTCCCTGGCGGCACGAGGCATGATCGAGGCATGCGCCCAGGCTGAACACCCGCGACCAGCACGCTCTCACCCACCCGCACCCACTCGCATGCCCCATCGCACCCACTCGCACCCACTCGCATGCCCCATCGCACCCACTCGCATGCCCCATCGCACCCACTCGCACCCACTCGCATGCCCCATCGCAGCTTCACACCTGCAAAAGAGAGAGAGGGGCGGGCGAGAAAGGAAAAGGGCGAGGGAGGGGAAGGACATGAGCTTGACTGGCGGGCCGAAACTTGGGGGACAGGGGGGGGAAGGAGGGTGGGGTTGCTTGTGTGCATTCGCGACCATGTTTCGTCGAACCTTGTTTAAGCCAGGGAAAAAAAAACTGCTGCTCATGTCTCATAAGACAACGAACGTGAAGGGAAGGGAGGGGAAGGGCGAGGGAAGGGGAAGGGTGGGGAAGGGAAGGGAGATTGAAACATGAGAGCGGTACAGGAAAGGGACCCATCATCCATCCCCCAAACCCCATCCTCCTTCCCCCATCCCCCATCCCCCATCGGCCATCACACATGCCCCATCCCCCACCAACCATCCCCCATCAACCATGGCCCATCACCTGTCGCCCTGATCATTGGTGTGGCCATCACCCAGAGCGTGGCGTGGTGGGAAGCAATGCAAGTCCGCTCGTGCTGCTCTCGCCACACCACAGCACCACAGCACAGGCACATTGGCTGGCCTCGCCGTGGCGACAGGTGAGCATGTCGCCTCCACTCACTCCTGTCCCTGTGCCCATGCTCCCAGCCTTGGCGGCCCGCCTGCCTGCCCACCCCAGCCATGGTCCAAGCTCCCAACATGCCTGCTCAGCACTGCACCATGCCATACCATGCCAGGGCATTCCATGTCATGCACGCCATTCCATTCCATGCCACACCATTCCATGCCATTCCATGCCAAACCACGCCGTACCATACCATGCCAAGTCATGCCGTACCATACCATGCCTTGCCATGCCGGATTATGCCTTGCCATGTCACATTATGCCACGCCATGCCACGTTATGTCACGCCATGCAACATTATGCCACGCCGCCATGCCACATTATGCCACGCCGCCATGCCACGCCATGCCATGGCACGCCATGCGACGTCTGAAATGTGGATGAGCGAGGTGGGTGGGGTGGGAGTGGGCATGGGAGAAGGAGCATGTGGAGAACAGGACATGCACAGGCAGATCACAGCGCGCAGAGCAGAACACGAAAGGCCTCCTCGTTACGCCACGGCGCCTCACGCCTCTCCTCTTCCTTCGCCGCACCACCGTGCCACTGCCACCGCCGCCATCCCCACCACCTTCGCCACCACCACCAGCAGCAGCAGCAGTGCGGACGTGCGAGGGGGAGGGGCGCGGAGGTGCGAAGGAAGGACGAGGAAAGGAGAGGAAGAATGGTGGGTGGCGGATGGGGAGGCGTGCGAGCATGTGACGAGGTGGCAGAGGGCGAGGCGGGGCGCACGATGCAGGGGCAACACCAGCGCCTCTAGCAGCAGCACGCCGCGCCTGCAGGGGAAAGGGGGAGGGGGAGAGGCAGAGGCGCACGAGGAAGGGGAGCAGGGAGGTCAAGCAGGGTGGTGTGGGGGACAGGGGTAGGGGGTGGGCGGGAGGACGGGAGGAAAGAGAGAGGGGAAGCGGGTGTACGTGGATGGATGGTGAGTGCGCGCCGGCAGGATTGCAGGTGGAGTGCCCCTCACCCCATGCACCACGCACCTCAACCATGCAACGCGCCCCTCCCTCACTCCATGCAGGAGGAAAGGGAGGAGCGGGTGGGCGAGCAGCTGTGGGCGCAGGAGGGAGGAGCGCGTGCACGGCAAGAGGGCCACCCAACTCCCTTCTTCTCGCCACGTGCCTGCCATTTCCTTGCCATGCCATGCCATGCCATGCCATGCCATGCCATGACATGCCATCCCATGACATGCCCTGCCATGCGGTGCAATGCTGTGCCCTCTCCTGCCATGCCCTGCCAAGCCGAGCAATGGCGTGCCATGCCATGCCGTGCCATGTGTCAGGCGAGGGAGTAGAGAGGACGGGTTGGCAAGTGGGGAGAGGGAGCATCTGAAGCATCTTGCAAGAAAAAAAATATTTGCTGGCTGAGGGGATAGAAAGGGGAACATGCAGGCATATAAAGGAAAGGTGAGGGAGGGGAGGGTGAGGGAGGGAAATGAGCATGAAGCGTGATGACGATTCGGACTGAGACGAAGTGAAGCAACTTTGAGTGGAGTGAACTCAACTGTGGTCTCCCCCCTCCCACTCCTTCCTTCCCCTCGTTCTTCCTGACCGAGTACGTGTCCCTCTTCTCTCCCTCGCAACCATCTACCCTCCACAACCAGCCTGCTCTGCTCGGTAGAGTAGGTAGCTGAATTACGCTTTCTAAGCGAATGGCTCAGGGCAGAAATCAAAGAGGCCCGAAATTAACGGCTAGATTCGGCTGCTTTCCGGATATTTCAGGGCTTGTTTCAGGCCAGCTCAGCTTCGTAAGGGCTGGTCACAGGACTCGCAGGTCAAGCTTGACTGGCGGGCCGAACCTTCGGTGACGGAAGAGGGTGAGTAGGGGAGGGCGGGGTAGTCTAGCTTCGTGCATTCGCAATTTTGTTCTATCGAAAAATGTCTTAAAGAGAGACAAGAAACTCTCTGCTCATGTCTCATAAGACAAAGAACTGGAAGGCCGAAGAGAGGGAAGGGCGGGGAAGGAAAAAGGGCGAGAGAACAGAAGGCTCTGTTCTCCCCTGTTCTCCCCTGTTTTCCTCTATTCTCCCCTGATCTCTGATGTTCTGCTCTGTGCTACCCTGTTTCTATGCTTTCCATCCCTGGTCTTCCATGGGCGTCTTCCCTTACCTAGGGTTACCCTGGGCTACCCTGGGGATCCTTACGCTAGCAAAGAAAGAGGCGAGCAAGGGGAAGGGCGAGGGAGGATGCGGGTCCGGCATTTCGCCCTCATATCCGCGCGGATCCGGCATTTCGCCCTCATATCCGCACGGGTCCGCAATTCGCCCTCATATCCGCATGGATCCGGCGTTTCGCCCTCATACCCTTCTACCCTGTGCTACATTGTTTCTATTCTTTCCATCCCTGGTCTTCCCTGGGCGTCTTCCCTTACCTAGGGTTACTCTGGGCTACCCTGGGGATCCCTACGCGAACAAAGGGAAGGGCGAGCAAGGGGAAGGGCGAGGGAGGATGTGGGAGCAACATTTCGCAATCATATCCGCGCGGTTCCGGCATTTCGCCCTCATATCCACGCGGGTCCGCAATTCGCCCTCATATCCGCATGGATCAGGCGTTTCGCCTTCATACCCTTCTACCCTGTGCTACATTGTTTCTATTCTTTCCACCCCTGGTCTTCCCTGGGCGTCTTCCCTTACCTAGGGTTACCCTGGGCTACCCTGGGGATCCCTACGCGAGCAAAGGGAAGGGCGAGCAAGGGGAAGGGCGAGGGAGGATGCGGGTCCGGAATTTCGCCCTCATATCCGCGCGGATCCGGCATTTCACCCTCATATCCGCGCGGGACCGCAATTCGCCCTCATATCTACGTGGATCCGGCGTTTTGCCCTCATACCCTTCTACCCTGTGCTACCCTGATTCTATGATTTGCATCCCTGGTCTTCCCTGGGCGTCTTCCCTTACCTAGAGTTGCCCTGGGCTACCCTGGGGATCCCTACGCTAGCACGGCTATGGACAAACAGAGAGGTGGTGTGGGGGTGGCGGTGATATGCATGGCATGTGGCTCACTGTGGCGCATGGCCTTTAAGTGATGGCTCGTGCATGGAACAGCTGGATGCCCTTGTGCATCTCATAGTATGGTGTGGCATGGCATGGCATGTATGGCATGGCATGGCATGGCATGGCATGGCATGGCATGGCATGGCATGGAGCACGCACCGGGTGGTTGAGCAGGTGTGTGAGGATGACAGGGCGGTCCACCACGTTGCCCGATGGCAGCGTCACCGGGTCACGCATCAACGTGCACTGCCACGCACGCACAGGGAGCAGCAGCACGGGGGAAGGGGTGAGGGTAGGGGGAACGAGCACCCAGCAGCCAGGCGGCTGAAGCAATGCAGCACACGTGAGGACACACGGCATGAGGTGCGCACGGGCTGGAGAGTGAAGAAGCAGAGGGGCTGCAGCACAGGAAACAGAGACAAAGAACAGAGCAGGGCTACAGCATGGCACAACACAACACAACACAGCACAGTGCGGCACGGCACGAAATGGCACAGCAGAGTAGAGCACACGCAAGGACGGAGAGGACGGAGTATAGAGGCCGCCACACACCTGGATGGGCTCAAGGAATTCGTTGGGGATGTGGCCGAGCTTATTGCTACATCCATAGCCTTCGCTGCACGTGCCGTGGCATGCGCTGCCAGCCCCATGAACGGCCGCACCACGTCCCCTGGCAGCACCCAACCCATCACTGCCACTGCCCAGGGGAACGACTGGTGCGGGGCGGTGAACACAGAGAGAGGGGAGGAGAGGGTGGGGGAGAGGGGAGATGAGGCTAGGTTGGGAGAGGGAGCAGAGGTAACTAAGCGAAGATGGTGCAGAATGGGACCCTGTGGGAGGGACCATACGAGGCCAGGCTTTAAGAGGTGGTGTGTGGCTAGAATTCTTGACCATCTCGCACATGCCACCCCATCACCATCACCCCCACCTCCATCCCATCCCATGCATGCAGGGTGGGTGGACAGGCGGACAAGCACCTCACGGCATGAGACAGGGCGCTGGGAAGGAAACCCATGGCCTAGACGGGCCACGGCACAGTAGCGCCAAGGGCCGTGAATGCAGCAAGGTGGCGGGGACTAAGCCTTTCCAAAACACGTCTAGCCCCCAACAACCCCAACCCACCCACCAGCCGCACCGCAACAAGCCCACCGATCCCACGCACCCCCACGAGCCCACCGCCAAGCCCCCAAAAGAACCCACCGACTCGTCCCTCCGGTAGTCCTGCTGGCGCGCCTGCCTCTCCGCGGGCGGCAGCTGCAGCCAGCGGTCCTTGTCCGCCATGGCCGCCTCCTCCTCCTTGAGCCGCGGTACCTTGTGGAGTGCCTCGTCCGGCAGGTATATGCTGTCGCTGAAGAGCAGACTCACGTACCGCAGGTAGACGCCACTGCGGGCGTCCGATTGCACACGTGCAGGGGGGGAGGGGGGAGGAGGTGGAAGGTTTGGGGGGGGTGGAGAGGTGGGTGGTGGTGACAAGGGGTGTGGGTGGGCGGCAGGGAGCAGGGATGAGCACCGGGCGGGCCGGGCCCGGCCCGGGTCGGGCCCACCTGTCAAACATTATATGTTTACATTGTGTAGGCTATAGTGGGTTTAGCCTTAGGGGGTACAACAAACTTAGGGTTTCCTACTTGTACCCAACTTTCTGCTAGTTCATCCATTCTCGTTCATCCTTAGTTTCTAACATGGTATCGCGAGCCTAGGTCGTAACCTAGGACCGAACGATCGGGCCCACCGTTTCCGCTTAGTCGCGCCCTAGCGCGCCTCGCCTAGTCGCGCCCTCGAGCGCCCTCCTCTCTCCCTCACAGTCGCGCGCCCTAGCATGCCCCTCGCGATCGGCCCCGCCTAGCCCGCACGCCCTAGCGTGCCCCATGCGATCGGGCCCGCCTTCCTCACACGCCCTCGCGTGCGACCCGTGCAGCCCCACGCGCCTAGCCTGCCCCGCGCGCGCCCTTGCGTGCCTAGTGCGGCCCCGAGCGCCAGCTGCCCCAAGCGCCCGTGCGCGCTCCTTACGAACCGGCCCCGCCTACCCGCGCGCCCTTGCGTGCCCCGAGCGACCGGCCCACACCCACCCGCGCGCCCTTGCGTGCCCCTCGCGTACCGGCCCCGCCCCGCTAGCCCGCTCTTCCTTGCACCGTGCGACCAGGCCCCGCCCCTCTAGCTCGCCCTTGCGTGCCCCGTGCGACCAGGCCCCGCCCCGCTAGCCGCCATTTCGTGCCCCACGCGGACCGGCCCCGCTCTGTCCTGCACGCCCTCGCGTGCCCCACCTCGAGTAGCCGCCGCCTAGCCGAGCCGAGCCGCCCCACCGAACCGAATCGCCCGGCCCGAGCCGCGCCGCCCTACCGAGCCGCGCCGCCCTACCGAGCCGCGCCGCCCTACCAAGCCGCGCCGCCCTACCGAGCCGCGCCGCTTCTACTGTCACTGTTACTGCTGCTACTGCTCCTCCTACAACTATGGCTAGCCCTGCTGTGCTCGCTTTCGATGCTGAGGGCCGCCCGCTGAAGTTTGACACCTGGCTAGATGACTTGCACCTGTTCCTCCAGCTCACTGCCAAGGAGGATATCTCGCTGTACGATCACGCACTAGGACTTGCTGCTGCCCCTGCTGCTACTGCTGACAGTACTGCCCGCTCACAGTGGCAGACTCGTGACGCCCACGCTCGCTTCGCTATTCGCAACTCCCTGCCGGTAGATGAGCGCGAGCACTTTGGCCAGCACAAAACTCCGCAGGCACTGTACACTGCTGTAGTTGCACGCTACTCCTCACCTGCCTCTGCTGCGCTAGGCCGTCTCTCGCTCCCCTACCTGTTCCCAGACCTGTCCGCTTTCTCCACAGTCGCTGACCTCATCACGCACCTCCGCACTAGTGAGGCCCGCTTCCGTGCCGCAATGCCCGCTGAGTTTCTTGCCAAGAACCCCCCCCCGCTCTGGCTCACTCTCTACCACCTGGTCACCCGTCTCCCTGACTCTCTTCGTGCGGTCAGGGACCACTTCCTCGCTCGCTGCCCCACTGAGCTCACCGTTGACCTGCTCGAGAAGGAACTGCTTGCAGCCGAGACTAGCATAGTCGCTTTAGGTGCCTCTCGTGGCGACCCCCGCACTCCTTTCTTCGAGGGGTGTTCCCCTTCCCCCCTTCTCCCCTCTGTCGCCTCTGCTGCTGCTGTCGACCTCGTTGGTACTGAGCAGGTCGGGACTGCGTCCACTCCGAGCTGGCGCCGCAGCGGCAAGGGCAAAGGGGGCAAGGGAGGTGGAGGTGACGGCGGGGGAGGCGGTGGTGGGGGCGGTGGCGGCGGTGGGGGCGGTGGCGGGGCTGGAGGGACTAGTGGCAGCGGTGGGGGTGGTGGCGGCAGCGGCGGAGGAGGTGGCCGGGGTGGGGGCGGTGGTGGGGGCGGCGGTGGACGAGGCGGCGGCAGGGGCGGTGATGGTAGAGGTGGTGGCGGCAGCGGTGGTGGTCGTGGAGGCGCTGGCGGTGGCCAGAGCCAACAGCACACTCCGTCGTCCCAGGAGCTTCGTGAGTGGTACTCTCAGTACGGGGGGGGGGGGTGGCCTTAGCTGCACGTATGTCATCCGCACTGGTGACCGCACTGGCCAGACGTGTGGGAGGGCGCACACCACGCAGCGCTGCTTCTCCCGCCTCGACGACGCTTGGCGCACTCAGTTCCCTACTGCCACTGAGCTGCCCCGCTGGGCTGATCTGATGAGGAAGAACATTGATATCTATGCTCTTGACTTTGATGCTATTCTCACTGCCATGTATGTGTTGTCTACTAGTGGAGAGGGTGATCAGTACCTGCGTGTTCCGCCCGACCCGGGCATTCGGACCAGTGAGGATGCCGCTCTAGGTGCTAGTGCGTCTGTTGCCCTAGGTGCTGGTGAGGCTGCCGCTCCAGGTACTCGCGTGTCTGCTGCCCCAGGTGCTGGTGAGGCTGCTGCTCTAGGTGCTAGTTAGTCTGCGCCCCCTGGTACTGAGTCTACTGAGGCACTGCACACCTTCACTCTCGACTCAGGTGCTTCTCGCTGTTTCTTTCGTGACCGCACTGCCCTTGAGCAGCTTGCTCGGCCAGTTGCTGTCTCCCTCGCTGACCCCTCTGGGGGTCCGGTCATTGCGACCTCCTCCACTGTCCTTCCTTGTCCTGCGGTTCCGTCGGGCACACTGTCAGGTCTCCACCTCCCCTCGTTCTCTACGAACTTGGTGGCGGGTTGTGCGCTCCAGGACGGGGGTGTCCACCAGTTCACCCCTGCCTACGAGCGCGTGACACACTGCACGTGTGCTCGGACGGGCCGTCACCTGGCTACCTTCACTCGGCAGCCGGGGTCGGACCTGTACACACTGACCACTGAGTCCCCTCAGGTAGCTGCGTCTGCGTCTGCGTCAGGTCAGCTGTCGCCCCCCTGCTCGTGTCGCTCTCTAGCGCACGAGACCGTCCTCTGGCACCACCGCCTTGGTCACCCGTCAGTGCAGCGCCTTCGTGGCATGCACAAACGGTACCTTGTCTCTGGTCTTCCCAGGATTCTCCCTCCCCTACCACCCTCGCCTGCTCCTCCCTGTCTTCCCTGTGTCGAGGGGCGGCAGCGCGCCGCTCCTCACTCCTCCTCGTTTCCCCCGACGACTGCTCCCTTGCAGACACTCCACATGGACGTGTGGGGCCCAGCCCGCGTCCGTGGACAGGGTCAGGAGAGGTACTTCCTGATCGTTGTTGACGACTACTCGCGCTACACCACGGTCTTCCCCTTGCGCACCAAGGGTGAGGTCCCTGATGTTTTGATCCCTTGGATCCGCGCTTCTCGTCTCCAGCTCAGCGAGCGGTTTCACTCGGACTTTCCTGTCCTGCGTCTACACTCTGACAGAGGTGGTGAGTTCTCCTCCGACCTCTTGGCAGCCTACTGTGCGGAGCACGGCATCCACCAGTCGTTCACGCTTCCGGCCTCTCCACAGCAGAATGGGGTTGCTGAGCGCCGCATTGGCTTGGTCATGGAGGTCGCTCGTACCTCCTTGATCCATGCGGCTGCCCCCCACTTTCTGTGGCCGTTTGCGGTCCGATACGCTGCGCATCAGCTCAACCTCTGGCCCCGTGTCTCCGTTCCGGAGACTTCGCCGACACTGCGTTGGACGGGAGAGGTTGGCGATGCGTCGCGTTTTCGGGTCTGGGGAACTGGAGCTTTTGTTCGCGATACGTCCGCGGACAAGCTCTCCTACCGCGCTGTTCCTTGTGTCTTCCTTGGCTTTGTCCCGGACGCGTCTGGTTGGCAGTTTTACCACGCCACCTCGCGTCGTGTCCTGCCCTCTTAGGACGTCACTTTTGACGAGTCGGTGCCCTACTACCGCCTCTTCCCCTACCGCACTGCCCCGCTCCCCCCCCCGCCTCTCTTCCTCGCGCCAGGTGCTGCTGTGGTAGACCCCCTCCCCCCTCAGGGTGCCGCTCCCTCAGGTGTGTCCCAGGTAGACCCGGTTGAGCCTGTCGAGGTAGCTGTCGACTCTCGTCCTGCTAGGGGTGCTGAGCCTGAGCGTGCGGAGCCTGGGGTTGCGGAGTCTGGGGGTGCTGAGCCTGGGGGTGCGGAGCCTGCGGGTGCTGAGTCTGGGGGTGCTGAGCCTGGACGTGCTACGTCTGAGGGTACTGAGCCAGAGGGTGCTGCGACTGAGAGTGCTACACCTGGAGGCGCTCCCTCCTCACAGCAGCTGCGTGAGTGGTACTTACAGTACTGCAGCCTCAGGAGGGGTGCTTCTGGAGATAGGGGTGCTACCGGAGCTGGTGCTCATGCTCCCCCTCCTAGGCGGGAGCCGCCCTCTCCTCAGCGGCTCCGAGAGTGGTACGCTCGGCACTGCAGTCTCCGGAGTGGCGCTACTAGTGTCGCGGACCCTGGTACTGGTGCTGCTGGTGCTGGAGCTACTGGAGGTGCTGCTGCTGCTGGCGGTGCTGCTGGCGCTGCTGGAGGTGCTGCTGGTGCTGGTGCTGCTGGCGCTGCTGGACGTGCTGCTGCTGCTGGTACTGGTGCTGCTGGAGCTGCTGGAGGTGCTGCTGGTGCTGGTGCTGCTGGAGCTGTTGGAGGTGCTGCTGCTGCTGGCGGTGCTGCTGGCGCTGCTGGAGGTGCTGCTGGTGCTGGTGCTGCTGGAGCTGCTGGAGGTGCTGCTGGTGCTGTTGCTATTGGTGGTGCTGCTGGGACTGGAGCTGCTGAGGGGGTTGGAGCTGGAGGTGCTGAGCGACCGCGGCCGTACTACGTTCCGCTCCTTCAGCAGGTTCTTGGTCTCCCGCCTGTCAGAATATTATGCTCTAGCCTGTAGTGGGGTGCTCTATAGCGAGTACAACCCTTCTAGGGTTTGCTATTTGTATCCTCATTCTTGCTAGTGCAACTCCTCCTTTTTTTGCCTAAACTTCTCTTGCCTAGCTAGGACTTACCTAGCTATGGCGCCTTCTTCTACTGCTTATCTTCACATGGTATTAGAGCGATATGCTCCTGGCCTGTGGGCCCCACCTCACTGCTTCCGCTGCTACTGCTACTCCCTGTCCGCCGCGCGCCCCGTGGTGCGCGGCGTCGAAATTAGGGTTTTTCAGCCCGCCGTGCGCCCCGAGGCGCGCGGCGGTTTTCTGCCCGCCGTGCGCCCCGAGGCGCGCGGCGGTTTTCTGCCCGCCGTGCGCCCCGAGGCGCGCGACGGGTTTCTGCCCCGTCACTCGGCGCGTCGGCCCCAGGAGGCGCTACGACGGGCGACGGGGACCCGCGCGTCGCCCCCCGTCGCCCGTCGTGGCCTGCGCGCGGCCCGTACAGCCGGCGCGCGGCCCGTACGGGCTGCGCCAGGCCTGCGCGCGGCCCGTACGGGCTGCGCCAGGCCCGCGCGCGGCCCGTACGGGCTGCGCCAGGCCCGCGCGCGGCCCGTACGGGCTGCGCCAGGCCCGCGCGCGGCCCGTACGGGCTGCGCCAGGCCCGCGCGCGGCCCGTACGGGCTGCGCCAGGCCCGCGCGCGGCTCGGGCCGCCTGCGCGCGGTTTGGGAGGCTGTGCCAGGCCCGTGGGCAGCCCGTTCTTCGCTGCCCCTGTCCTCCCCGCTGTCCCCCGTGCTTCTGAAGGCGCCCCACCCCTCCTTCTGCCCGTTCTCCTGGATTAGGGTTTGGGGGTGGGGGGTATGGGGGTGCAGCTTCTGTGTGCCGTTCCCTGCTCCTCCTCCTCCTCCGTCTCCCTGTGCTGCAGCTGCCGCTGAGGGGGGGTGGACCTGTTGGAGCCGTCGGAGTGGTACTAAGGGAGGGTGAAGGGGGAGTGGAGCTAGGGGTGAAGCAGGGGGTGTGTGTCAGGGGGGGTGGTACTGTTTGGGGGAGGTTGAACGGAGGTTGCCGTCGTGTCGCCAGCAGCACCTGTAGTCCGGGGAGTTGCTCCGGTAGCCCAGTCGTAGCCACCTGTGCCAGTCGCCCGTGGGTCCGTTGCTCGTCTGCCGCTACTTTTAGCCGCGGGGCCAGTTACTCCAGTAGTCCGGAGCGCTGTTCCGGTAGCCGCTGTGCCAGTGTGCCTCCTGTTGCCCGTGTGTCTGCAGCTTCAGCCGTCGCCTCCTATCTCCTCTCCTCTCACTGTCCCTCCTCCTCCTCACTTGCCCGTTGTGACTACCACTAGCTTTGCTCATAATTGTGAACTTTAAACTATTGCTTCCTGAACTTGTGCTCAGAATGTGTGGTGACATTGTGATCCACCCTGAGCTTGTTCTGCTTTGCTTGCTCTGCTGATTACACCCCACTTTGGCTATGGGGGTGTGTCAGAATATTATGCTCTAGCCTGTAGTGGGGTGCTCTATAGCGAGTACAACCCTTCTAGGGTTTGCTATTTGTATCCTCATTCTTGCTAGTGCAACTCCTCCTTTTTTTGCCTAAACTTCTCTTGCCTAGCTAGGACTTACCTAGCTATGGCGCCTTCTTCTACTGCTTATCTTCACATGGTATCAGAGCTCTGGTCCTACTCCTCCCCCACTGAGTCCACCGCCTGTCCAGTCACAGTCACAGCTACAGCCTTCCTCTCCGCTGCCTGGTCCTTCTCCTTACACTGCGCCGACGGGTAGTTTTACGGAGCGTCGTGAGCCTGAGTCTCGTCCTCCGTCGCCTGAGTCTAGTACAGAGTCGCCTGAGTCGCGTCCAGAGTCGCCTGTCCGCGCTGTCCGCACTGGTCGTCGTGCTCCGCGACAGCGTCCTCCTCCTGTCCTTGGCACTCACTATATGACCCTGCGTCCTTCCACTGCTCCACAGCGAGTCCCTCTGCCGTCTCCTCCTGCGTCCTCTCTTCCTGACGTTGCTGACCCGCCGTCAGACCTTGCTCGTGCAGCCAGTCCTACTGTCACGCGTCTCCTCGCCACTGTTGTCACTGACCCTTCCTTTGAGTCTTCTGCTGCGTCTGCTCTAGTCGCTGAGCTTGTTGACTTTGCTGCTGCCTGTCGTCTAGACTACGCCGCTAGCCTTGTTGCTGAGTCTGAGTCAGTCTGTCCTCCGTTCGTCGGGGGTGAGTGTGCTCTTGGCACGGACGTCCTTGAGGACAGACAGGAGGAGTTTGAGTGCTTTACCGCTGCTTTACCTCATCTCGTGTCCATGCTGATTGCCCCTGAGGGAGACCCGGATGCACCAGACATCCCGACCCCACGCTCCTACGCAGAGGCGATGGAGGGTCTCTACTCCTCTCAGTGGCAGACAGCCATGGACGCAGAGATGGCTTCCTGGAAGTCCACAGGCACCTACGTCGACGAGGTTCCCCCACCTGGGGCGAACATCGTCAGTGGCATGTGGATTTTTAGGGTGAAGCGGCCGCCGGGTTCTCCGCCTGTCTTCAAGGCGCGCTACGTTGCACGAGGCTTCAGTCAGCGAGAGGGAGTTGACTTCTTCCAGACCTTCTCCCCGACCCCGAAGATGACCACTCTTCGGGTTCTGCTGCACGTCGCCGCTCAGCGTGACTACGAGCTCCACTCTCTTGATTTCAGCACTGTGTTCCTACAGGGCAGCCTACACGAGGAGATCTGGCTGCGCCGCCCACCTGGCTTCACTGGGTCGTTCCCTCTTGGTACCCAGTGGAGCCTCCGGCGGCCAGTCTACGGTCTCCGCCAGGCACCCCGTGAGTGGCACGACACACTGAGGACTACTCTTGCTGCTCTTGGGTTTGCTCCTTCCACTGCTGACCCGTCGCAGTTTCTACGCACCGACACCACTCTGCCGCCGTTCTACGTTCTCGTGTACGTAGACGACTTGGTCTTTGCTACTGCTGACACTGAGGCACTCGCCCACGTGAAGTCGGAGCTGCAGAAGAGACACACGTGCACAGACCTGGGTGAGCTGACAAGCTATCTTGGCTTGTGGATCACCCGGGACAGAGCACAGCGCACCATCACCTTGACTCAGTCACACATGGTGCAGCAGGTCCTTCAGCGCTTCCGCTTCACGTACTCCTCGCCTCAGCCCACTCCTCTGCCTACCGGTCACTCGCTCTCAGCTCTGCCTTCGGATGAGTCCGTAGAGCCGAGTGGCCCGTATCCAGAGCTTGTGGGCTGCCTCATGTACCTGATGACCTGCACTCGACCTGACCTTGCATACCCTCTTAGCATCCTAGCACACTATGTCGCTCCTGGCCGTCACCGGAAGGAGCACATGGATGCCGCTAAGAGGGTGTTGCGCTACTTGTGCAGTACGTCGGGCATGGGGCTTGTGCTTGGAGGACGGCGCGACGTTGTCCTCACTGGACACTCAGACGCTTCTTGGGCTGACGACCAGGCTACGCAGCGGTCGTCTCAGGGTTACACCTTCAGCCTTGGCTCTGGCTCAGTTTCTTGGCGTTCTACACGCTCTTCCTCTGTTCTCAGCTCCAGTTGTGAGGCTGAGATCTACGCCACAGCCATTGCTGCCCAGGAGCTACGCTGGCTCACCTACCTGCTGACCGACCTGGGAGAGCGGCCTCGTTCTCCTCCAGTGCTGTACGTTGACAACAAGGCCGCCATTGCCTTGTGTCAGGAGCACAGACTGGAGCACAGAACGAAGCACATCGCTCTGCGCTACTTCCTTGCTCGAGAGCTGCAGCAGCATGGTCAGGTTCGTCTTACTTACGTGGCCACTCGGGCCAACACTGCTGATGTGTTCACCAAGGCGCTCCAGCCTTGTGACCATCAGCGTTTCTGTACTGTTCTAGGCCTTGTGCCTACTGTCCCTCACTTGCTCACTTCTTGAATCTGCTTGTACTGTGATCTCTATATATATACCTGCATGCTTACACTTGCTAGGTTGTGATCACTGTACCTCTTGTTATATTATCAAACTGCATGTGAACTGGTCTTGTGACCACTTGCTTGTGCTCGGAATTTGTGTGGTATCCTTGAGATCCACCCTGAGCTTGTTTTGCTTTGCTTTGACTGGTCTTGAGACCCCTTGCTCTCCCCCACTTAGCCTATGGGGGTGTGTCAAACATTAAGGCCCGGGCTGCGCAAAAAAGCGGGCCAGGCCGGCCCGGCCCGACCCGGGCCGTAGGAAGGAACTCTTGGCCCGAGCCCGCCCTTAAGCCGGGCGGGCCGTGCCTGGCCCGGCCCGACACGGGCTCTTCATGGCCCGACCCGGGCCGGCCCGGCCCGGCCCTGCTATAGTTTCTAATAGGTTGTATTTTTTAGCTGTTCTGTTGAAATGTCATGTCTAGGACATAAGAACTGTCGCGCCATGTCACGGGCACTACGAACCCATGGGCGCGGGTGTTTCTACCTACTTTAAGAGCTTTGGTGATCCTACTAATGTTAGCTTATGCTAGGCGAAAGGCTATGCGCTAAGCGCAAGGTGGGGTTACGACTTTGCTTAGACTGACATCGAGCTGCACAAATGACGGCCAGCCCGACCCGCCCCAAGCCCACGTCGAAATTCTGATGCCCGGCCCGGGGCATTTCCGGGCGGGCCCTGGCCACCTTCATGCTCATCCCTAGGGAGAGAAGAGGAACCAGAGTGGTAAACAAGTGGCGGAGAGGAGCAGGAATGGAAGACTGGGGAGGAATGGATAGTGGACAGGCACTGGGCAAGTGCGGACCACAGTGAGACGCAGAGTCTGAAGTGAACAGCAGCGGTAAGGTGTGTGTGCATATGTGTCTGTGTGTGTGTGGTGTGATGTGATGTGATGTGATGTGCGAGCAGTAAAATTCTCACCTAAAGCTCTTAAGCTGAGAAAGTGTGTGGAGAGGAGAATAGCGGAGAGGAGAGGAGAGGAGAGGAAAGGAGAGGAGAGGAGAGGAGAGGAGAGGAGAGTAGAGGCGAGAAGAGGAGAGGAGAGGAGAGGAGAGGAGAGGAGAGGAGAGGAGAGGAGAGGAGAGGAGAGAGGGGAGGAGAGGAGAGGAGAGAGGGGAGCAGAGCGGTGGTCACTGGAGAGCGGACCTGCAGGGTGGGCTCGTGGCAGAGAGTGGTCGCCGTGGCCTGGTCCACGCGCGCCTGCTGCTGTGCTGTGCTGTGCTGTGCGCTCCCCCGGTCCGCTGGCTCGTCCGCCCCCCTCATCTCCTCCAACACCCGCACCGCCTCCCGGTCGTCCCTGCCCATGCTCTGCCACCATACATCATATGCATCATACACATCACACGCACACACACACGTTGCACGCAGGGGACGGAGCAAGATGAATGGCACATCCCACAGAATCCGCACCCCTATAAGCGAACTCTGAGAAGATGCTAAGGAAGTGCTCGGATCCCTATAGGCGTAGGGAAAAGCGTCGAACGACATGAATTTCGTTGCATATTCTGGTGGCCCATGCTGAAATACACCTACGAGAGCAATTCCGGCTTGGTTCACGCGCACAGAAAAATTCGGCGCCTGCGATGACGGCCGCGTCTACCAACAAATGCTAAGGAAGCGCATGGGTCCCTATAGGCGTACGGAAAAGCGTCGAACGACCAAAAATTCGTTGCATATTCGGGTGGCCCTTGCTCAAATGCACTGACCAGAGCAGTTTCGGCTTGGTTCGCGCGCACAGAAAAGTTTGGCGCCTGCGACGACGGCCGCGTGTGCCAACTGATGCAAAGGAAGCGCTCGAAACCCTATATGCGTAGGGAAAAGAGTCGAACAACCTGCGTGTTGTTGCTTATGCAGGTGGTAGCTTAAATACACCTACCAAAGCAATTCCGGCTTGGTTCGCGCGCACAAAAAAGTTCTGTGATGACGGCCGCGACTGCCGACAAATGCTAAGGAAGCGCACGGATCCCTATAGGCGTAGGGAAAAGCATCGAACGACCAGAATGTTGTTGCTTATTCGGATGGCCCATGCTTGAGTACACCTACCAGAGCAATTTCGGGTTGGTTCGCGCGCACATAAAAGTTCGGCGCTTGCGATGACGGCCGCGTCTGCCGGCAAATGCTAAAGAAGCGCTCGGATCAATATAGGCGTAGGGAAAAGAGTCGAACGGCCTGAGTGTTGTTGCTTATACGGATGGCCCATGCTTAAATACCTACCAGAGCAATTCCGGCTTGGTTCGCGCGCACAGAAAAGTTCGGCGCCTCCGATGACGGCCGCGTCTACCGACAAATTCTAAGGAAGCGCACGGATCCCTATAGGCGTAGGGAAAAGCATCGAATGACCTGAATGTTGTTGCAGATTCGAGTTGCCCATGCTCAAATACACCTACCAGAGCAATTCCGGCTTGGTTCGCGCGCACAGAAAAGTTCGGCGCCTGCGATGACGGCCGCGACTGTTAGAATCTAGAATAGAACGAGAATGGATGAAACTAGGTAGGAGGGGGATACAAGTAGGAAACCCTAACAAAGCTGTACCCCCTAAGGCTAAACCCAATACAGTCTACACAATATAAACATATAATGTTTGACACACCCCCATAGGCTAAGTGGGAGACAACCAGATGGTCACAAGACCAGTCAAAGCAAAGCAAAGCAAGCTCAGGGTGGATCTCAAGGAAACCACACAAATTCTGAGCACAAGCAAGTGGTCACAAGACCAGTTCACATGCAGGTTGATAGTATAACAAGAGATACAGTGATCACAACCTAGCAAGAGTAAACAAGCAGGTATATATATAGAGATCACAGTACAAGCAGAGTCAAGAAGTAAGCAAGTGAGGCCCAGTAGGCACGAGGCCTAGAACAGTACAGAAGCGCTGATGGTCACAAGGCTGAAGCGCCTTGGTGAACACATCAGCAGTGTTGGCCCGAGTGGCCACGTAACGCAGACGAAGCTGACCGCGCTGCTGCAGCTCTCGAGCAAGGAAGTAGCGCAGAGCGATATGCTTCGTTCTGTGCTCCAGTCTGTGCTCCTCACACAAGGCAATGGCAGCCTTGTTGTCGACGTACAGCACTGGAGGAGAACGAGGCCGCTCTCCCAAGTCGGTCAGCAGGTAGGTGAGCCAGCGTAACTCCTGTGCAGCCATGGCTGTGGCGTAGATCTCAGCCTCACAACTGGAGCTGAGAACAGAAGACGAGCGTGTAGAACGCCAAGAAACTGAACCAGAGCCAAGGCTGAAGGTGTAACACTGAGACGACCGCTGAGTAGCCTGGTCGTCAGCCCAAGACGCGTCTGAGTGCCCAGTGAGTACAACTCGGTCTCGTCCTCCAAGCACTAGCCCCATGCCCGACGTACTGCACAAGTAGCGCAACACCCTCTTAGCGGCATCCATGTGCTCCTTCCGGTGACGGCCAGGAGCGACATAGCGTGCAAGGATGCTAAGAGGGTATGCAAGGTCAGGTCGAGTGCAGGTCATCAGGTACATGAGACAGCCCACAAGCTCTGGATACGGGCCACTCGGCTCTACGGACTCATCCGAAGGCAGAGCTGAGAGCGAGTGACCGGTAGGCAGAGGAGTGGGCTGAGGCGAGGAGTACGTGAAGCGGAAGCGCTGAAGGACCTGCTGCACCATGTGTGACTGAGTCAAGGTGATGGTGCGCCGTGCTCTGTCCCGGGTGATCCGCAAGCCAAGATAGCTTGTCAGTTCACCCAGGTCTGTGCACGTGTGTCTCTTCTGCAGCTCCGACTTCACGTGGGCGAGTGCCGCAGTGTCTGCAGTGGCAAAGACCAAGTCGTCGACGTACACGAGGATGTAGAACGGCGGCAGCGAGGTGTCGGTGCGTAGAAACAGCGACGGGTCAGCAGTAGAAGGAGCGAACCCAAGAGCCGCAAGTGTAGTCCTCAGTGTGTCGTGCCACTCACGTGGCGCCTGTCGGAGACCGTAGACTGGCCGCCGGAGGCTCCACTGGGTACCAGGAGGGAACGACCAAGTGAAGCCAGGTGGGCGGCGCAGCCAGATCTCCTCGTGCAGGCTGCCCTGTAGGAAAGCAGTGCTGAAGTCAAGAGAGTGGAGCTCGTAGTCACGCTGAGCGGCGACGTGCAGCAGAACCCGAAGAGTGGTCATCTTCGGGGTCGGGGAGAAGGTCTGGAAGAAGTCAACTCCCTCTCGCTGACTGAAGCCTCGTGCAACGTAACGCGCCTTGAAGACAGGCGGAGAACCCGGCGGCCGCTTCACCCTGAAAATCCACATGCCACTGACGATGTTCGCCCCAGGTGGGGGTACCTCGTCGACGTAGGTGCCTGTGGACTTCCAGGAAGCCATCTCTGCGTCCATGGCTGTCTGCCACTGAGAGGAGTAGGGACCCTCTATCGCCTCTGCGTAAGAGCGCGGAGTCGGGATGTCTGGTGCATCCGGGTCTCCCTCAGGGGCAACTAGCATGGACACGAGATGAGGTAAAGCAGCGGCAAAGCACTCAAGGTCCTCCTGCCTGTCCTCAAGGACGTCCGTGCCAAGAGCACACTCACCCCCGACGGACGGAGGACAGACAGACTCAGACTCAGCAACTAGGCTAGCGGCGTAGTCTAGACGACAAGTGGCAGCAAAGTCGACAAGCTCGGCAACTAAGGCAGACGCAGCAGTGGACTCAAAGGAAGGGTCAGTGACAACAGTAGCCAGGAGACGCGTGACAGTAGGACTGGCAGCACGAAGGGAGTCAGACTCAGGGTCAGCAAGAGCAGGAAGAGAGGACGCAGGAGGAGACGGGAGAGGGACACGCTGGGGAGCAGTGGAAGGACGAAGCGCCATCTGGTGAGTGCCTGGGACAGCAGGAGGACGCTGACGCGGGACACGACGACCAGTGTGAGCAGCACGAACAGGCGACGCTCGACGAGACTCAGGCGACGCAGGACGAGACTCAGGCTCACGACGCTCCGTAAGACCTCCAGTCGGACCAGTGTAAGGAGAAGGACCAGGGTGAGGGGAGGCAGACGGTAACTGTGAATGCGACTGGACAGACGGAGGACACTCTAAGGAGGGAGGAGGACAAGGAGGAGGAGGCTGACCAAGAACCTGCTGAAGGAGCGGAACGAAGTACGGCCGCGGCCGCGCAGCGTCTCCAGAATCAGCAGAGACACCAGCGCCAGGGTCCTCAGCACCAGCAGCAGCTCCAACTCCAGGGTCCGCAGCACCAGCAGCAACTCTAACGCCCGGGTCCGCAGCACCAGCAGCAGCTCCAACGCCCGGGTCCTCAGCAGCACCTCCAGCAACTCCAGCAGCACCAGCAGTACCACCAGCACCAGCAGCACCTCCAGCAGCGTCAGCAACACCAGCAGCTCCAGCACCAGCAGTACCTCCAGCAGCGCCTGAAGCACCGCCAGCAGCAGAACCTCCAGCAGCTGGGTCCGCGACACTAGGAGCGCCACTCCGAAGACTGCAGCGCCGTGCGTACCACTCTCGGAGCCGCTGGGGAGAGGGCAGCTCCCGCCTAGGAGGGGAAGCACTAGCACCAGCTCCAGCAGTACTCCTGGCTCCAGAAGCACCTCTCCTGAGGCTGCAGTACTGTAAGTACCACTCACGCAGCTGCTGTGAGGAGAGAGCTCCTCCAGGTGTAGCACTCCCAGGCTCAGTACCTCCAGACTCAGCACCCCCAGACTCAGCACCCGCAGGCTCCGCACCCCCAGGCTCAGCACCCCCAGGCTCAGCACCCCCAGACTCCGCAACCCCAGGCTCCGCACCCCCAGGCTCCGCACCCCCAGGCTCCGCACGCTCAGGCTCAGCACCCTCAGGCTCAGCACCCCTAGCAGGACGAGAGTCGACAGCTACCTCGACAGGCTCAACCGGGTCTACCTGGGACACACCTGAGGGAGCGGCACCCTGAGGGGGGAGGGGGTCTACCACAACAGCACCTGGCGCGAGGAAGACAGGCGGGGGGGGAAGCGGGGCAGTGCGGTAGGGGAAGAGGCGGTAGTAGGGGACGGACTCGTCGAAAGTGACGTCCTGAGAAGGCAGGACACGGCGCGAGGTGGGGTGGTAAAACTGCCAACCAGACGCGTCCGGGACAAAGCCAAGGAAGACACAAGGAACAGCGCGGGAGGAGAGCTTGTCCGCGGACGTATCGCGAACAAAGGCTCGAGATCCCCAGACCCGAAAGCGTGACGCATCGCCAACCTCTCCTGTCCAACGCAGTGTCGGCGAAGTCTCCGGAACGGAGACACGGGGCCAGAGGTTGAGCTGATGCGCAGCGTATCGGACTGCAAACGGCCACAGAAAGTGGGGGGCAGCCGCATGGATCAAGGAGGTACGAGCGACCTCCATGACCAAGCCAATGCGGTGCTCAGCAACCCAATTCTGCTGTGGAGAGGCCGGAAGCGTGAACGACTGGCGGATGCCGTGCTCCGCACAGTAGGCTGCCAAGAGGTCGGAGGAGAACTCACCACCTCTGTCAGAGTGCAAGCGCAGGACAGGAAAGTCCGAGTGGAAACGCTCGCTGAGCTGGAGACGAGAAGCGCTGATCCAAGGGATCAAAACATCAGGGACCTCACCCTTGGTGCGCAAGGGGAAGACCGTGGTGTAGCGCGAGTAGTCGTCAACAACTATCAGGAAGTACCTCTCCTGACCCTGACCACGGACGCGGGCTGGGCCCCACACGTCCATGTGGAGCGTCTGCAAGGGAGCAGTCGTCGGGGGAAACGAGGAGGAGTGAGGAGCGGCGCGCTGCCGCCCCTCGACACAGGGAAGACAGGGAGGAGCAGGCGAGGGTGGGAGGGGAGGGAGAACCCTGGGAAGACCAGAGACAAGGTACCGTTTGTGCATGGCACGAAGGCGCTGCACGGACGGGTGACCAAGTCGGTGGTGCCAGAGGACGGTCTCGTGCGCTAGAGAGCGACACGAGCAGGGGGCCGACAGCTGACCTGACGCAGACGCAGACGCAGCTACCTGAGGGGACTCAGTGGTCAGTGTGTACAGGTCCGACCCCGGCTGCCGAGTGAAGGTAGCCAGGTGACGGCCCGTCCGAGCACACGTGCAGTGTGTCACGCGCTCGTAGGCAGGGGTGAACTGGTGAACACCCCCGTCCTGGAGCGCACAACCCGCCACCAAGTTCGTAGAGAACGAGGGGAGGTGGAGACCTGACAGTGTGCCCGACGGAACCGCAGGACAAGGAAGGACAGTGGAGGAGGTCGCAATGACCGGACCCCCAGAGGGGTCAGCGAGGGAGACAGCAACTGGCCGAGCAAGCGGCTCAAGGGCAGTGCGGTCACGAAAGAAACAGCGAGAAGCACCTGAGTCCAGAGTGAAGGTGTGCAGTGCCTCAGTCGACTCAGTACCAGGGGGCGCAGACTCACTAGCACCTAGAGCAGCAGCCTCACCAGCACCTGGGGTAGCAGACACGCAAGTACCGGGAGTGGTAGCCTCACCAGCACCTAGGGCAACAGACGCACTAGCACCTAGAGCGGCAGCCTCACTCACAGGACACGGCAGCTGCACCTGTCCACTACCAGAAGCTCCCGAACGACGCACTCCAGAGCGACTACCACTACGGCCACCCCGACAGCCCCAACTGGCGTACCACTCACGAAGCTGCTGGGGCGAAAGAGGACACGGCAGCTGCACCTGTCCACTACCAGAAGCTCTCGACCGACCCACTTCAGAGCGACTACCACTACGGCCACCCCGACAGCCCCAACTAGCGTACCACGCACGAAGCTGCTCGGGCGAAAGAGGACACGGCAGCTGCACCTGTCCACTACCAGAAGCTCCCGACCGACCCACTCCAGAGCGACTACCACTACGGCCACCCCGACAGCCCCAACTAGCGTACCACTCACGAAGCTGCTGGGGCGTGAGGGACTCACGCGCACGGCCCTGGAGCTGCATCTGGCCACGCCAGAAGCAGTAGTAGCAGCAGTAGCGGCAGTAACAGCAGTAACAGCAGGAGCAGTAGCAGTGGGAGTAGAAAAGGCAGTAGCAGCAGTAGCAGCGGTAGCAGTGCTGGCAGGGCAATGCTCACCAGTGGTCGGCGCGGCAGGCGCAAGACGGTGGCGACAGCGGGGCCGCTACAACTGCAGGGCGGGGCCGGGCCGCAGCAGGGAGCTCCGCGGCAGCTGCTGCAGGGCGAGGCCGGGCCGCGACGGCAGCTGCTCCAGGTGCCAGGGGCGGCTGCTACAGTGGCGGCTGCTCCAGGGGCCAGGGGCGGCTGCTGCAGCGGTGGTTGCTCCAGGGGCCAGGGGCGGCTGCTGCAGGGGCGGCTGCTCCAGGGGCGAGGGGCGGCTCCTGCAGTGGCGGCTGCTCCAGTGGCCAGGGGCGGCTGCTGCAGGGGCGGCTGCTCCAGAGGCCAGGCGCGGATTAGGTCAGGGCGACGCGGCGAGCAGGGCGACGCGGCGGGCAGGTGGCGACGCCGCGGGCAGGGCGACGTGGCGGGCAGGTGACGACGCCGCGAGTAGGGCGACGCGGCGAGCAGGTGACGACGCCGCGAGCAGGGCGACGCGGCGGGCAGGGCGACGACGCCGCGAGCAGGTGGCGACGCCGCGGGCAGGGCGACGCGGCGAGCAGGTGACGACGCCGCGGGCAGGCGACGACGCCGCGGGCAGGCGACGACGTCGCGGGCAGGGGCTACGTCGCGGGTAGGCGACGACGCCGCAGGCAGGCGACGACGCCGCGGGCAGGCGACGACGCCGCGGGCAGGCGACGACGCCGCGGGCAGGGGCTACGTCACGGCCAGGTGACGACGTCGCGGGCAGGCGGCGACGCCGCGGGCAGGGCGATGCGGCGGGCGGCGAGAGCCTGCAGGGGCGGCGCGCGGTCGGGCAGAGGCTGCGCGCGGGCCTGACGAGTCTGCAGGGGCGGCTCTCGGGCCTGACGGGCCTGCAGAGGCGGCTCGGGGGGGGCCTGACGGGTCTGCAGAGGCGGCTCGGGGGCCTGACGGACCTGCAGGGGCGGCTCGAGGGCGCACGAGGGCGCTCGAGGACGCACGAGGGCGCACGAGGGCGCACGAGGGCGCACGAGGGCGCACGAGGGCGCACGAAGGCGCACGAAGGCGCACGAAGGCGCACTAGCAGAGAAAGGCGCACGAGGGCGCACGTAAGGTAGGACGCACGAGGGCGCTTCTAGCGGAATAGTGGGCCCATAGTAGAAAGCGGTCCTAGGTAGCAACCTAGGCTCGTGATACCATGTTAGAATCTAGAATAGAACGAGAATGGATGAAACTAGGTAGGAGGGGGATACAAGTAGGAAACCCTAACAAAGCTGTACCCCCTAAGGCTAAACCCACTATAGTCTACACAATATAAACATATAATGTTTGACAGCGACTGCCGACAAATGCTAAGGAAGCGCACGGATCCCTATAGGCGTAGGGAAAAGCATCGAACGACATGAATGTTGTTGCTTATTCGGATGGCCCATGCTTAAATACACCTACCAGAGCAATTTCGGGTTGGTTCGCGCGCACAAAAAACTTCGGCGCTTGCGATGACGGTCGCGTCTGCCGGCAAATGCTAAAGAAGCACTCGGATCCCTATAGGCGTAGGGAAAAGAGTCGAACGATCTGAGTGTTGTTGTTTATATGGGTGGCCCATGCTTAAATACACCTACCAGAGCAATTCCGGCTTGGTTTGCGCGCACAAAAAAGTTCGGCGCCTGCGATGACGGCCGCGTCTGTCGACAAATGCTAAGGAAGCGCACGGATCCCTATAGGCGTAGGGAAAAGCATCGAACAACCTGAATGTTGTTTCATATTTGAGTTGCCCATGCTCAAATACACCTACCAGAGCGATTCCGGCTTGGTTCGCGCGCATAGAAAAGTTCGGCGCCTGCGATGACGGCCGCGTCTGCCGACAAATGCTAAGGAAGCGCTCGGATCCCTATAGGCGCAGAGAAAAGCGTCGAACGACCTGAATGTCGTTGCATATTCGGGTGGCCCATGCTCAAAAACACCTACCAGAGCAATTCCGGCTTGGTTCTCGCGTACAGAAAAAAGTTTGGCGCCTGCGACAACGGCCGTGTCTGCCGACGAATGCTAAGGAAGCGCTCGGATCCTTACAGGCGTAGGGAAAAGCGTCGAACGTTCTGAATGTTGTTGCATATTCGGGTGGCTCAAGCTCAAAAACACCTACCAGAACAATTCTGGCTTGGTTCGCGCGCACAGAAAAGTTCGGCGCGTGCGATGACGGCCGCGTCTGCCGCCAAATGCTAAGGAAGCGCTCAAATCCCTACAGGCGTAGGGAAAAGCGTCGAACGACATGAATGTTGTTGCATATTCGGGTGGCCCATGCTGAAATACACCAAGCAAAGCAATTCCGGCTTGGTTCGCGCGCCGACCAGAGCGAGCATCGTGACAGGTTTGTTGAAATTTTTCGATATATATTTGGTAGATTGTTATAAGTTTCTTTAAAACAAATTTTCACGTTTTTTTCCATATATATATCTAAAACTCTCATTTATAAAAGAACATTTGATCACATGAGCTCAGTTGAACGTATTGAAGTTGTTCATGATAATTAATATTGCTATCGAATGTTTCTAAGATAACATATATATTTTTCACGATGTTATTACTCTTAAAACTATGTAACCTGTCATACGAAAGTTATGCTGTTATATGTTCTATGATATTACTATTGGAACATGTTTTTAGCATTTGTTATATATGTTATCGAGCGTGCATTGTGACGAGCAAGCATCTTGACGAGTGAGCATCGTGACGAGCGAGCATCGTGACGAGCGAGCATCGTGACGAGGAGCATCGTGACGAGGAGCATCGTGACGAGCGAGCATCGTGACGAGCGAGCATCGTGACGAGCGAGCATCGTGACGAGCGAGCATCGTGACGAGCGAGCATCGTGACGAGCGAGCATCGTGACGAGCGAGCATCGTGACGAGCGAGCATCGTGACGAGGGAGCATCGTGACGAGGGAGCATCGTGACGAGGGAGCATCGTGACGAGGAGCATCGTGACGAGGAGCATCGTGACGAGCGAGCATCGTGACGAGCGAGCATCGTGACGAGCGAGCATCGTGACGAGCGAGCATCGTGACGAGCGAGCATCGTGACGAGCGAGCATCGTGACGAGCGAGCATCGTGACGAGCGTGCATCGTGACGAGCGAGCATCGTGACGAGCGAGCATCGTGACGAGCGAGCATCGTGACGAGCGAGCATCATGACGAGCGTGCATTGTGACGAGCGAGCATCGCATCGTGACAGGTTTCGATTTATATCTGGTAGTTTGTTATAAGTTTCTTTCAAACAAAATTTCAAGTTTTTTCCATATATATATATATATCTATCTAAAACTCTAATTTGTAAAAGAACATTTGATCACATGAAATCTGACGGCCGCGTCTGCCGACAAATGCTAAAGAAGCGCTCGGATCCCTATACGCGTAGCGAAAAGCGTTGAACGACCTGAATGTTGTTGCCATGCTCAAATATACCTACCAACGCAATTCCGGCTTGGTTCGCGCGCACAGAAAAGTTCGCCGCATGCGACGACGGCCGCGTCTGCCGACAGATTCAATGTAAGCGCTCAGATCCATATAGGCGTAGGGAAAAGCGTCGAACGACATGAATTTCGTTGCTTATTCGGGTGGCCCATGCTGAAATACACCTACCAGAGCAATTCCGGCTTGGTTCGCGCGCACAGAAAAGTTAGGCTCCTGCGACGACGGCCGCGTCTGCCGACAAATGCTAAGGAAGTGCTCGGATCCCTATAGGCGTAGGAAAAAGCGTCGAACGACATGAATTTCGTTGCATATTCTGGTGGCCCATGCTGAAATACACCTACGAGAGCAATTCCGGCTTGGTTCGCGCGCACAGAAAAATTCGGCGCCTGCGATGACGGCCGCGTCTGCCGACAAATGCTAAGGAAGCGCATGGGTCCCTATAGGCGTACGGAAAAGCGTCGAACGACCTAAAATTCGTTGTTTATTCGGGTGGCCCTTGCTCAAATACACTGACCAGAGCAGTTTCGGCTTGGTTCGCGCGCACAGAAAAGTTTGGCGCCTGCGACGACGGCCGCGTGTGCCAACTGATGCAAAGGAAGCGCTCGAAACCCTATAGGCGTAGGGAAAAGAGTCGAACGACCTGAGTGTTGTTGCTTTTACAGGTGGTCTATGCTTAAATACACCTACCAAAGCAATTCCGGCTTGGTTCGCGCTCACAAAAAAGTTCTGTGATGACGGCCGCGACTGCCGACAAATGCTAAGGAAGCGCACGGATCCCTATAGGCGTAGGGAAAAGCATCGAACGACCAGAATGTTGTTGCTTATTCGGATGGCCCGTGCTTGAGTACACGTACCAGAGCAATTTCGGGTTGGTTCGCGCGCACATAAAAGTTCGGCGCTTGCGATGACGGCCGCGTCTGCCGGCAAATGCTAAAGAAGCGCTCGGATCCCTATAGGCGTAGGGAAAAGAGTCGAACGACCTGAGTGTTGTTGCTTATACGGATGGCCCATGCTTAAACACACCTACCAGAGCAATTCCGGCTTGGTTCGCGCGCACAGAAAAGTTCGGCGCCTGCGATGACGGCCGCGACTGCCGACAAATGCTAAGGAAGCGCACGGATCCCTATAGGCGTAGGGAAAAGCATCGAACGACATGAATGTTGTTGCTTATTCGGATGGCCCAAGCTTAAATACACCTACCAGAGCAATTTCGGGTTGGTTCTCGCGCACAAAAAAGTTCGGCGCTTGCGATGACGGTCGCGTCTGCCGGCAAATGCTAAAGACGCGCTCGGATCCCTATAGGCGTAGGGAAAAGAGTCGAACGACCTGAGTGTTGTTGTTTATACGGGTGGCCCATGCTTAAATACACCTACCAAAGCAATTCCGGCTTGGTTCGCGCGCACAAAAAAGTTCGGCGCCTGCGATGACGGCCGCGTCTGTTGACAAATGCTAAGGAAGCGCACGGATCCCTATAGGCGTAGGGAAAAGCATCAAACGACCTAAATGTTGTTGCATATTCGGGTGGCCCATGCTCAAATACACCTACCAGAGCAATTCCGGCTTGGTTCGCGCGCATAGAAAAGTTCGGCGCCTGCGATGACGGCCGCGTTTGCCGACAAATGCTAAAAAAGCGCTCTGATCCCTATGCACATGGGGAAAAGTGTCGAACGACCTGACTGTTGTTGCATATTCAGGAGGCCCATGCTCAAATACACCCAGCTGAGCAATTCCAGCTTGGTTCACGCGCACAGAAAAGTTCGGCGCCTGCGATGACGGCCGCGTCTGCTGACAAATGCTAAAAAAGCGCTTGGATTCCTATAGGCGTAGGGAAAAGAGTCGAACGACCTGAGTGTTGTTGCTTATTCGGATGGCCCATGCTTAAATCAACCTACAAGAGCAATTCCGGCTTGGTTCTCGCGCACAGAAAAAAGTTCGGCGCCTGCGACAACGGCCGTGTCTGCCGACAAATGCTAAGGAAGTGCATGGATCCCTATAGGCATAGGGAAAGGCATCGAACAACCTGAATGTTGTTTCATATTTGAGTTGCCCATGCTCAAATACACCTCCCAGAGCAATTCCGGCTTGGATCGCGCGCAAAGAAAAGTTCGGCGCCTGCGATGACGGCCGCGTCTGCCGGCAAATGCTAAAGAAGCGCTCGGATCCCTATAGGCGTAGGGAAAAGAGTCGAACGACCTGAGTGTTGTTGCTTATACGGATGGCCCATGCTTAAATACACCTACCAGAGCAATTCCGGCTTGGTTCGCACGCACAGAAAAGTTCGGCGCCTCCGCTGACGGCCGCGTCTACCGACAAATTCTAAGGAAGCGCACGGATCCCTATAGGCGTAGGGAAAAGCATCGAATGGCCTGAATGTTGTTGCAGATTCAAGTTGCCCATGCTCAAATACACCTACTAGAGCAATTCCGGCTTGGTTCGCGTGCATAGAAAAGTTTGGCGCCTGCGATGACGGCCGCGTCTGCCGACAAATGCTAAAGAAGCGCTCGGATCCCTATAGGCGTAGGGAAAAGCATCGAACGACCTGAGTGTTGTTGCTTATTCGGATGGCCCATGCTTAAATACACCTACCAGAGCAATTCCGGCTTGGTTCGCGCGCACAGAAAAGTTCGGCGCCTGCGATGACGGCCGCGACTGCCGACAAATGCTAAGGACGCGCACGGATCCCTATAGGCGTAGGGAAAAGCATCGAACGACATGAATGTTGTTGCTTATTCGGATGGCCCATGCTTAAATACACCTACCAGAGCAATTTTGGGTTGGTTCGCGCGCACAAAAAAGTTCGGCGCTTGCAATGACGGTCGCGTCTGCCGGCAAATGCTAAAGAAGCGCTCGGATCCCTATAGGCGTAGGGAAAAGAGTCGAATGACCTGAGTGTTGTTGTACGGGTGGCCCATGCTTAAATACACCTACCAGAGCAATTCCGGCTTGGTTCGCGCGCACAAAAAAGTTCGGCGCCTGCGATGACGGCCGCGTCTGTCGACAAATGCTAAGGAAGCGCACGGATCCCTATAGGCGTAGGGAAAAGCATCAAACGACCTAAATGTTGTTGCATATTCGGGTGGCCCATGCTCAAATACACCTACCAGAGCAATTCCGGCTTGGTTCGCGCGCATAGAAAAGTTCGGCGCCTGCGATGACGGCCGCGTCTGCCGACAAATGCTAAAGAAGCGCTCGGATCCCTATGCGCGTAGGGAAAAGTGTCGAACGACCTGACTGTCGTTGCATATTCAGGTGGCCCATGCTCAATTACACCCACCTGAGCAATTCCAGCTTGGTTCACGCGCACAAAAAAGCTTGGCGCCTGCGATGACGGCCGCGTCTGCTGACAAATGCTAAAAAAGCGCTCGGATTCCTATAGGCGTAGGGAAAAGAGTCGAACGACCTGAGTGTTGTTGCTTATTCGGATGGCCCATGCTTAAATAAACCTACCAGAGAAATTCCGGCTTGGTTCTCCTCGCGCACAAAAAAAACGTTCGGCGCCTGCGACAACGGCCGTGTCTGCCGACAAATGCTAAGGAAGTGCATGGATCTCTATAGGCATAGGGAAAGGCATCGAACAACCTGAATGTTGTTTCATATTTGAGTTGCCCATGCTCAAATACACCTACCAGAGCAATTCCGGCTTGGTTCGCGCGCATAGAAAAGTTTGGCGCCTCTGATGACGGCCGCGTCTGCCGACAAATTCTAAGGAAGCGCACGGATCCCTATAGGCGCAGAGAAAAGCGTCGAACGACCTGAATGTTGTTGCATATTCGGGTGGCCCATGCTCATTAACACATACCAGAGCAATTCCGGCTTGGTTCTCTTGCACAGAAAATAGTTCGGCGCCTGCGACAACGGCCGTGTCTGCCGACGAATGCTAAGGAAGCGCTCGGATCCGTAGAGACGTAGAGAAAAGCGTCGAACGTTCTGAATGTTGTTGCATATTCGGGTGGCTCATGCTCAAAAACACCTACCAGAACAATTCTGGCTTGGTTCGCGCGCACAGAAAAGTTCGGCGCCTGCGATGACGGCCGCGTCTGCCGCCAAATGCTAAGGAAGCGCTCAAATCCCTACAGGCGTAGGGAAAAGCGTCGAACGACATGAATGCTGTTGCATATTCGGGTGGCCCATGCTCAAATACACCAAGCAAAACAATTCCGGCTTGGTTCGCGAGCCGACTAGAGCGAGCATCGTGACAGGTTTGTTGTATTTTTTCGATATATATCTGGTAGATTGTTATAAGTTTCTTTAAAACAATTTTTCACGTTGTTTTCCACATATATATATCTAAAACTCTCATTTATAAAAGAACATTTGATCACATGAGTTCAGTTGAACGTATTGAAGTTGTTCATGATAATTAATATTGCTATCGAATGTTTCTAAGATAACATATATATTTTTCACGATGTTATTACTCTTAAAACTATGTAATCTGTCATACGAAAGTTATGCTGTTATATGTTATATGTTATTACTATTGAAACATATTTTTAGCATCTGTTATATATGTTATCGAGCGTGCATTGTGACGAGCAAGCATCGTGACGAGTGAGCATCGTGACGAGCGAGCATCGTGACGAGCGATCATCGTGACGAGCGATCATCGTGACGAGGAGCATCGTGACGAGCGAGCATCGTGACGAGCGAGCATCGTGACGAGCGAGCATCGTGACGAGCGAGCATCGTGACGAGCGAGCATCGTGACGAGCGAGCATCGTGACGAGCGAGCATCGTGACGAGCGAGCATCGTGACGAGCGAGCATCGTGACGAGCGAGCATCGTGACGAGCGAGCATCGTGACGAGCGAGCATCGTGACAGGTTTCGATTTATATCTGGTAGTTTGTTATAAGTTTCTTTCAAACAAAATTTCAAGTTTTTTCCATATATATATATATATATCTATCTAAAACTCTAATTTGTAAAAGAACGTTTGATCATATGAAATCTGACGGCCGCGTCTGCCGACAAATGCTAAAGAAGCGCTCGGATCCCTATACGCGTAGCGAAAAGCGTTGAACGACCTGAATGTTGTTGCCATGCTCAAATATACCTACCAACGCAATTCCGGCTTGGTTCGCGCGCACAGAAAAGTTCGCCGCATGCGACGACGGCTGCGTCTGCCGACAGATGCAAAGGAAGCGCTCAGATCCATATAGGCGTAGGGAAAAGCGTCGAACGACATGAATTTCGTTGCTTATTTGGGTGGCCCATGCTGAAATACACCTACCAGAGCAATTCCGGCTTGGTTCGCGCGCACAAAAAAGTTAGGCTCCTGCGACGACGACCGCGTCTGCCGACAAATGCTAAGGAAGTGCTCGGATCCCTATAGGCGTAGGAAAAAGCGTCGAACGACATAAATTTCGTTGCATATTCTGGTGGCCCATGCTGAAATACACCTACAAGAGCAATTCCGGCTTGGTTCGCGCGCACAGAAAAATTCGGCGCCTGCGATGACGGCCGCGTCTGCCGACAAATGCTAAGGAAGCGCATGGGTCCCTATAGGCGTACGGAAAAGCGTCGAACGACCTAAAATTCGTTGCATATTCGGGTGGCCCTTGCTCAAATACACTGACCAGAGCAGTTTCGGCTTGGTTCGCGCGCACAGAAAAGTTTGGCGCCTGCGACGACGGCCGCGTGTGCCAACAGATGCAAAGGAAGCGCTCGAAACCCTATAGGCGTAGGGAAAAGAGTCGAACGACCTGAGTGTTGTTGCTTATACAGGTGGTCTATGCTTAAATACACCTACCAAAGCAATTCCGGCTTGGTTCGCGCGCACAAAAAAGTTCTGTGATGACGGCCGCGATTGCCCACAAATGCTAAGGAAGCGTACGGATCCCTATAGGCGTAGGGAAAAGCATCGAACGACCAGAATGTTGTTGCTTATTCGGATGGCCCATGCTTGAGTACACCTACCAGAGCAATTTCGGGTTGGTTCGCGCGCATATAAAAGTCCGGCGCTTGCGATGACGGCCGCGTCTGTCGGCAAATGCTAAAGAAGCACTCGGATCCCTATAGGCGTAGGGAAAAGAGTCGAACGACCTGAGTGTTGTTGTTTATACGGATGGCCCATGCTTAAATACACCTACCAGAGCAATTCCAGCTTGGTTCGCGCGCACAAAAAAGTTCGGCGCCTGCGATGACGGCCGCGTCTGTCGACAAATGCTAAGGAAGCGCACGGCTCCCTATAGGCATAGGGAAAAGCATCAAACGACCTAAATGTTGTTGCATATTTGGGTGGCCCATGCTCAAATACACCTTCCAGAGCAATTCCGGCTTGGTTCGCGCGCATAGAAAAGTTCGGCGCCTGCGATGACGGCCGCGTCTGCCGACAAATGCTAAAGAAGCGCTCGGATCCCTATGCGCGTAGGGAAAAGTGTCGAACGACCTGACTGTCGTTGCATATTCAGGTGGCCCATGCTCAAATACACCCACCTGAGCAATTCCAGCTTGGTTCACGCGCACACAAAAGTTCGGCGCCTGCGATGACGGCCGCGTCTGCCGACATATGCTAAGGAAGCGCATGGATCCCTATCGGCGTTGGGAAAAGCGTCGAACAACCTAAATGTCGTTGCATATTCGGATGGCCCATGCTGAAATACACCTACCGGAGCAGTTCCGGCTTGGTTCGCGCGCACAGAAAAGTTCGGCGCCTGCGATGACGACCGCGTGTGCCGACAAATGCTAAAGAAGCGCTCAGATCCTTATAGGCGTAGGGAAAAGCGTCGAACAACCTGAATTTTGTTGCATATTCAGGTGGCTCATGCTTGAATACACCTACCAGAGCAATTCCGGGTTGGTTCGCGCGCACAGAAAAGTTCGGCGCCTGCGATGACGGCAGCGTCTGCTGACAAATGCTAAAGAAGCGCTCGGATCCCTGTAGGCGTAGGGAAAAGAGTCGAACGACCTGGGTGTTGTTGCTTATTCGGATGGACCATGCTTAAATACACCTACAAGAGAAATTCCGGCTTGGTTCGCGCGCACAGAAAAGTTCGGCGTCTGCGATGACGGCCGCGACTACCGACAAATGCTAAGGAAGCGGACGGCGTAGGGAAGAGCATCAAACGACCTGAATGTTGTTGCTTATTCGGATGGCCCATGCTTAAATACACATACTAGAGCAATTCGAGCTTGGTTCGCGGGCATAGAAAAGTTCGGCGCCTGCGATGACGGCCGCGTCTGCCGACAAATGCTAAGGAAGCCCTCGGATCCCTATAGGCGTAGGGAAAAGAGTCGAACGACCTGAATGTCATTGCATATTCTAGTGGCGCATGCTCAAGTAAACCTACCAGAACAATTCCGTCTTGGATCGCGAGCAAAGAAAAGTTCGGCGCCTGCGAGGACGTTCGCGTCTGCCGACAAATGCTAAGGAAGCGCTCGGATCCCTATAAGCGTAGGGAAAAGCGTCAAACGACCTGAATGTTGTTGCGTATTCGGGTGGCGCATGCTCAAATACACCTACCAGAGCAATTCCGGGTTGGTTCGCGCGCACAGAAAAGTTCGGCGTCTGCGATGACGACCGCGTCTGCCGACAAATGCTAAAGAAGCGCTCGGATCCTTATAGGCGTAGGGAAAAGAGTCAAACGACCTGAGTGTTGTTGCTTATTCGGGTGGCTTATGCTTAAATACACCTACCAGAGCAATTCCGGCTTGGTTCGCGCGCACAGAAAAGTTCGGCGCCTGCGATGACGGCCGCGACTGCCGACAAATGCTAAGGAAGCACACGGATCCCTATAGGCGTAGGGAAAAGCACCGAACGACATGAATTTTGTTGCTTATTCGGATGGCCCATGCTTAAATACACATACCAGAGCAATTTTGGGTTGGTTCGCGCGCACAAAAAAGTTCGGCGCTTGCGATGACGGTCGCGTCTGCCGGCAAATGCTAAAGAAGCGCTCGGATCCCTATAGGCATAGGGAAAAGAGTCGAACGACCTGAGTGTTGTTGTTTATACGGGTGGCCCATGCTTAAATACACCTACCAGAGAAATTCCGGCTTGGTTCGCGCGCACAAAAAAGTTCGGCGCCTGCGATGACGGCCGCGTCTGTCGACAAATGCTAAGGAAGCGCACGGATCCCTATAGGCGTAGGGAAAAGCATCAAACGACCTAAATGTTGTTGCATATTCGGATGGCCCATGCTCAAATACACCTACCAGAGCAATTCCGGCTTGGTTCGCGCGCATAGAAAAGTTCGGCGCCTGCGATGACGGCCGCGTCTGCCGACAAATGCTAAAGAAGCGCTCGGATCCCTATGCGCGTAGGGAAAAGTGTCGAACGACCTGACTGTCGTTGCATATTCAGGTGGCCCATGCTCAAATACACCCACCTGAGCAACTCCAGCTTGGTTCACGTGCACAGAAAAGTTTGGCGCCTGCGATGACGGCCGCTTCTGCCGACAAATGCTAAGGAAGCGCATGGATCCCTATCGGCGTTGGGAAAAGCGTCGAACAACCTAAATGTCGTTGCATATTCGGATGGCCCATGCTGAAATACACCTACCGGAGCAATTCCGGCTTGGTTCGCGCGCACAGAAAAGTTCGGCGCCTGCGATGACGACCGCGTGTGCCGACAAATGCTAAAGAAGCGCTCAGATCCTTATAGGCGTAGGGAAAAGCGTCGAACAACCTGAATTTTGTTGCATATTCAGGTGGCTCATGCTTGAATACACCTACCAGAGCAATTCCGGGTTGGTTCGCGCGCACAGAAAAGTTCGGCGCCTGCGATGACGGCAGCGTCTGCCGACAAATGCTAAAGAAGCGCTCGGATCCCTGTTGGCGTAGGGAAAAGAGTCGAACGACCTGGGTGTTGTTGCTTATTCGGATGGACCATGCTTAAATACACCTACAAGAGAAATTCCGGCTTGGTTCGCGCGCACAGAAAAGTTCGGCGTCTGCGATGACGGCCGCGACTGCCGACAAATGCTAAGGAAGCGCACTGCGTAGGGAAAAGCATCAAACGACCTGAATGTTGTTGCTTATTCGGATGGCCCATGCTTAAATACACATACTAGAGCAATTCGAGCTTGGTTCGCGCGCATAGAAAAGTTCGGCGCCTGCGATGACGGCCGCGTCTGCCGACAAATGCTAAGGAAGCCCTCGGATCCCTATAGGCGTAGGGAAAAGAGTCGAACGACCTGAATGTCATTGCATATTCTAGTGGCGCATGCTCAAGTAAACCTACCAGAACAATTCCGTCTTGGATCGCGAGCAAAGAAAAGTTCGGCGCCTACGAGGACGTTCGCGTCTGCCGACAAATGCTAAGGAAGCGCTTGGATCCCTATAGGCGTAGGGAAAAGAGTCGAACAACCTGAATGATGTTGCTTATTCGGGTGGCTCGTGCTCAAATACACCTACCAGAGCAATTCCGGCTTGATTCGCGCGCACAGAAAAGTTCGGTGCCTGCGATGACGGCCGTGTCTGCCGACAAATGCTAAGGAAGCGCTCGGATCCCTATAAGCGTAGGGAAAAGCGTCAAACGACCTGAATGTTGTTGCGTATTCGGGTGGCGCATGCTCAAATACACCTACCAGAGCAATTCCGGGTTGGTTCGCGCGCACAGAAAAGTTCGGCGTCTGCGATGACGACCGCGTCTGCCGACAAATGCTAAAGAAGCGCTCGGATCCTTATAGGCGTAGGGAAAAGAGTCAAACGACCTGAGTGTTGTTGCTTATTCGGGTGGCCCATGCTTAGATACTGAGAAGAATGAAGAACGAGGATGAATGAACTATGAATGAGGTGAGTACATATGGAAAACCCTAACTGGGTTGTACCCCCTATGGGATACCCCACTATAGCCTACACAACAGCATAAGCTATATAATGTTCTGACACACCCCCATAGGCAAAGTGGGGGAGAACAAGGGGTCACAAGACCAGTCAAGCAAAGCAGAGCAAGCTCAGGGTGGATCACAACGTCACCACACAGTCCGAGCACAACGACAAGGCCACAAGGCCAGTTCACATGCAGGAGTACACATATATATATAGAGCTAGACAAGCAAGAGCAGGTATATATATGTGACAGTACAAGTAAGGTCAAGAGGAGAGCAAGTGAGGCAAGACAGGTACAAGACCCAGCTGAGTGCAGAAGCGCTGATGGTCACAAGGCGCAAGTGCCTTGGTGAACACATCAGCAGTGTTGGCCTGAGAGGCCACGTACGCAAGTCGCAACTGACCACGCTGCTGCAGCTCACGAGCAAGAAAGTAACGGAGAGCAATGTGCTTCGTTCTGTGCTCCAAGCGCTGCTCTCGACACAAGGCCAGCATGGCCTTGTTGTCTACGTACAGCACTGGAGGAGAACGAGGCGGCTCTCCAAGGTCAGTCAGCAGGTAGGTGAGCCAGCGAAGCTCCTGTGCAGCCATGGCCCCGGCGTAGATCTCAGCCTCACAACTGGAGCCGAGAACAGAGGACGAGCGAGTAGCTCGCCACGAGACAGAGCCGGAACCAAGACTGAAGGTGTAACCCTGCGACGACCGCTGCGTAGCCTGGTCGTCAGCCCAAGAAGCGTCCGCGTGCCCAGTGAGGACCACTGGACTCCGCCCTCCAAGCACTAGTCCCATGCCCGACGTACTGCACAAGTATCGCAACACCCTCTTCGCTGCAGCCATGTGCTCTGGTCGGTGTCTCCCAGGAGCAACATAGCGTGCAAGAATGCTAAGAGGGTATGCAAGGTCAGGTCGTGTGCAGGTCATCAGGTACATGAGGCAGCCAACAAGCTCTGGATACGGGCCACTCGACTCTACTGACTCATCCGAAGGCAGAGCTGAGAGTGAGTGGCGAGTAGGCAGAGGAGTGGCCTGAGGCGAGGAGTACGTGAAGCCGAAGCGCTGAAGGACCTGCTGCACCATGTGTGACTGAGTCAGGGTAATGGTGCGGCGTGCTCTGTCCCGGGTGATCTGCAAGCCAAGGTAGCTGCGCAGTTCACCCAGGTCTGTGCACGTGTGTCTCTTCTGCAGCTCGGACTTCACGTGGGCGAGTCCAGCAGTGTCAGCTGTGGCAAAGACCAAGTCGTCGACGTACACGAGGATGTAGAACGGCGGCAGAGAGGTGTCGGTGCGTAGAAACAGCGACGGGTCGGCAGTAGAAGGAGCAAACCCAAGAGCCGCAAGCGTAGTCCTCAGTGTGTCGTGCCACTCACGTGGCGCCTGGCGGAGACCGTAGACTGGACGCCGGAGACTCCACTGGGTACCAGGAGGGAAAGACCCAGTGAAGCCAAGTGGGCGGCGCAGCCAGATCTCCTCGTGCAGGCTGCCCTGCAAGAAAGCAGTGCTGAAGTCGAGAGAGTGCAGCTCGTAGTCACGGTGAGCAGCAACGTGTAGCAGCACCCGAAGAGTGGTCATCTTCGGGGTGGGGGAGAAGGTCTGAAAGTAGTCAACTCCCTGTCGCTGACTGAAGCCACGAGCCACGTAACGTGCCTTGAAGACAGGCGGAGAACCCGGCGGCCGCTTCACCCTGAAGATCCACATGCCACTGACGATGTTCGCCCCAAGAGGGGGGACAGCGTCAACGTAGGTGCCTGTGGACTTCCAGGAAGCCATCTCTGCATCCATAGCTGCCTGCCACTGAGAGGAGTAGGGACCCTCTATCGCCTCCGCGTAAGAGCGCGGAGTCGGGATGTCAAGTGCATCCGGGTCTCCCTCAGGGGTAAGCAGTACGGACACGAGATGAGGTGAAGTAGCTGCCAGACACTGGAACTCCTCCTGCCTGTCCTCAAGGACGTCCGTGCCAAGGGCACACTCACCCCCGACTGACGGAGGACAGGCAGACCCAGACTCAGCGACAAGACTAGCAGCGTAGTCTAGGCGACAGCGAGCAGCAAAGTCGACGAGCTCAGTAACTAGGGCAGACGCAGCAGTAGACTCGAAGGAAGGGTCAGTGACGACAGTGGCAAGGAGACGCGTGACAGTAGGACTGGCAGCACGAAGAGAGTCCGACGCAGGGTCGGGAAGAGCAGGAAGAGAGGACTCAGGAGGAGAAGGCAAAGGGGCACGCAGAGGAGCAGTAGACGGACGCAGAGACATCCTGTGCGTGCCAGGGACAGGAGGAGGACGCTGACGCGAACCACGACCACTAGCGCGAGCAGCACGGACAGGCGACGCAGGGCGAGACGCAGGCTCACGACGCTCAGTAAGACCTCCAGTAGGACCAGTGTAGGGAGAAGGAGCAGGTAAAGGGGAGGTAGGCTGTAGCAGTGACCGCGACGGGACAGGCTGTGGACCCTCCAAGAGAGGAGGAGGACCAGGAGAGGGCGGAAGACCAAGAACCTGCTGCAGGAGTGGAACGAAGTACGGTCGAGGCCGCGTAGCTACGCCAGAAACAGCAGGGACAGCACCAGTACCCCCAGCAGGAGCACCCGCTCCAGCAGCACCTCCAGTAGCTCCAGAACCTCGAGCAACACCAGGAGCACCCCCAGCAGGACCGCCAGTGGTAGTCTCAGCTCCAACACCCTCAGCAGCACCAGCTCCAGTCGAACCCGCAGGCCCAGCAGCTCCAGTACTCCCAGTACGAGCACCTCCGGGACCCGCAACAGCAGCACCCTCAGTAGCCGACGAACCTCCAGCACCAGCAGCACGGCTCCAGCGCCGGGCAAACCACTCGCGCAGCTCCTGTGGAGAGAGTGGCTCCCGGCGAGACAAAGCACGCGTAGAAACTCGAGGCGGAGGACCTCCAGGCGCAGCACTCCCAGGTCCAGCACCCCCAGGCAAAGCACCCCCAGGCGTAGCACCCCCACACTCAGCACCCCCAGGCTCAGCACCCCCAGGCTCAGCACTCCCAGGCTCAGCACCCCCAGGCTCAGCACCCCCAGACTCAGCACCCCCAGGCTCAGCACCCCCAGGCCCAGCACCCCCAGGCCCAGCACCCCCAGGCTCAGCACCCCCAGCAGCACCAGAGTCACCAGTGACCTCGACAGGCTCGACTGCGTCTACCTGGGACACACCTGAAGGGGCAGGACCCTGAGGGGGGAGGGGGTCTACCGGGGGGGGACCTGGTACAAGGAAGAGCGGGGGCGGGGGGGGGGACGGAGTGCGGTAGGGGAAGAGGCGGTAGTAGGGTACCGACTCGTCGAACGTGACGTCCTGAGAGGACAGAACACGGCGAGAGGTGGGGTGGTAGAACTGCCACCCAGGCGCGTCTGGGGGGAACCCCAGGAAGACGCAAGGAGCAGCACGAGGGGACAGTTTGTCCGCAGACAAGTCGCGGACAAACGCCCGAGATCCCCAGACCCGGAACGCCGACGCATCGCCCACCTTCCCGGTCCACAGCAAGGCTGGGGAGGTCTCCGGCCTGGAGACCCTGGGGTGAAGGTTGATCTGACGTGCCGCGTACCTCACCGCAAACGGCCACAGAAAATGGGGGGCAGCCGCATGCATCATAGACGTACGAGCGACGTCCATGACCATGCCAATGCGGCGCTCAGCAATCCCATTTTGCTGCGGAGATTCCGGGAGCGTGAAGGTCTGACGGATGCCTCGTGCACGACAGTAGGCTCGCAGAAGGCCAGAGGAGAACTCTCCGCCTCTGTCCGAGTGCAGACGCAGAACAGGAAAGTCGGAGCCAAAGCTCTGCCTGAGCTGGAGACGAGCTGCGCGGATCCAGTCGATCAGCACCTCAGTGACATCACCCGTGCCGCGCAAGGGGAAGACTGCGGTGTAACGCGAGTAGTCGTCAACAACGAGCAGGAAGTAGCGCTCGTGACCCTGCCCACGGACGCGGGCTGGGCCCCACACGTCCATGTGGAGCGTCTGCAACGGGGCCTCTGTCGGAGGAAACTGGGAGGAGTGAGGGGCAGCACGCTGGCGCCCCTCGACACAGGGGACACAGGTAGGGCCAGGGCCCTGAGGAAGGGGAGGGAGGGACCGGGGGAGACCAGACACTAGAAGACGGGAGGCCATGCCTCTGAGCCGAAGCAGAGAGGGGTGACCAAGACGGTGGTGCCAGAGAAGAGTCTCGTGAGACAGGAGACGACAAGAACAGGGGGCAGACTCAGGACCAGACCTGGACGCAGCAGCAAACACCTGACCCGACGAAGCGACTCTACCAGACTCAGTAACGGGAGGAGACGCAGTGGTCAGTGTGTACAGGCTCGACCCCGGCTGACGGGTAAACGTAGCCAGGTGTCGGCCTGTGCGAGCCTCTGTACAGTGCGTCACCCGCTGACGCGCAGGAGTGAACTGGTGTACACCCGCATCCTGTAGGTCAGCACCACTCACCAGGTTCGTAGAGAACGAGGGGAGGTAGAGACCAGACAGGGTGCCAGAGGGAGCCGCCGGACACGGGAGGACTGTGGAGAAGCGAGACAGGACAGGACCCCCAGAGGGGTCAGCCAGAGACACTGCAACCGGTCGACTCAGCGGTGTGAGTGTGGTGCGGTCCCTAAAGAAGGAGCGAGACGCCCCAGAGTCAAGGGTGAAGGTGAGGGAGGCCGAAGCCGACGTAGTACCTGAGAGCGCAGACTCACCAGTACCTGAGGACGCAGACACACGAGCACCTAGGGCAGCAGCGTCGCAAGCACCTAGGGCAGCAGCCTCACCAGGACCTAGAGCAGCAGTCTCAATACCCGGATCGGGCGGGAAACACCGGTAACAGTCACCCTCATCACTAATAGACACAGCATACATGGCAGAGAGAATAGCATCAAAGTCAAGATCATAGATGGCAACACCCGCCCTGGACAGGTCACCCCAACGAGGGATCTCTGAGGCCTCCGGGAACTGGTGACGCCACGCGTCCGTCAGGCGGCCAAAGCAGCGCTGAGTGGGGTGGGGACCCCCACACTGCTCACCCGCACGGTCGCCGGTGCGCAAAACGTAGGAGCACGGACCAAAACCCCCACCTCGCTGACGCGCAGTGTACCACTCACGAAGCTGCTGAGGGGACAAGGTGTCACGACCACGCTGCTGCTGCTGGCGCGAGCCACCACCGGAGCCACTCCTCTGCGAAGACCCGCGACCAGCACCACCTCCACCCCCGCCGCCTCCTCCGCCTCCGCCGCCTCCGCTACTGCCGCCGCCTCCACCTCCGCCTCCGCCGCCGCCACCTCCGCCACCCCCGCTCCCACTGCCACCGCCGCCGACACCTCCGCCTCCACTGCCGCCACCGACTCCTCCACCCCCACCTCCACTCCCACCGCCACCCCCACTCCCCCCACTGCCGCCACCTCCACCTCCACCGCCCCCGCTCGCTCCTCCAGCGCCCTTGCCCCCCTTGCCCTTGCCAGAGCGGCGTCTCCCACTAGGGGCAGACGCCACACCGACCGACTCAAGACCAAGGAGGTCGGCCGCAGCAGCAGAGGCAACAGAGGGCAGAAGGGGGGAGGGGGAACACCCCTCAAAGATGGGGGTGCGCGGGTCACCACGAGAGGCCCCTACAGCGACTATGCTCTTCTCGGCCGCTAGGAGGGACTTCTCGAGGAGGTCAACAGTGAGAGTGGTGGGACAGACAGAGAGAAAGTGGTCCCTGACTACGCGAAGGGAGTCAGGAAGGCGAGTGACTATGTAGTAAAGAGTGATGTACATGGGGGGGGGGTTCTTGGCGCAGAAGTCAGCAGGGAGTGCAGCGCGGTAGCGAGTGTCACTAGTGCGGAGGTGCGTAATGAGGTCAGCGACTGTGGGAAAGGCAGCAAGGTCAGGAAAGAGGTACGGTAGCATGAGACGGCTCAGTGCAGCAGTGGCAGGGGAGGAGTAGCGCGCAACTACAGCGTCGTACAAGGTCTGAGCACTCTTGTACTGACTAAAGTGTGCACGCTCGGAGGTAGGGAGGTGGCGACGCACAGCAAGACGTGCAGCAGCGTCGCGCGTGGCCCACTGGGAGCGAACAGTGGCGTCGGCGTCAGCAGTAGGGGCAGTGGAGGCGCCAGAGGTGAGGTCAAAGAGAGAGAGACCATCTGCCCTATCGCACTGTAAGAACAGCTGCAGGTCATCCACCCAGACCTCAAAGTCAATGGCCCGACCCTCAGCGTCAAAGACTAGAACACTAGGGGTAGCCATGACCCTAGACGACTGGCAGCGCAAACAGTAGGGTGAGGGCAGTGCAGTGAAAGGGCGCTGTGCTCACCAGACTGGACAGGTCGGGCGGCCCGGAAGGAGGGCGGCGCGGCGGCTCGGCGGCTCGGCTGCCGGGCGGCTCGGCGGCTCGGCGGCTCCGCTGCTGGGCGGCACGGCTGCTGGGCGGCTCGGCTGCTGGGCGGCTCGGCTGTTGAGCGGCTCGGCTGCTGGGCGGCTCGGCTGCTCTGCTGTCGGGCGGCTCGGTTGTGCTGCTGAGGGGCAGCACGGCTCGGGCTGCTCGGGCGGTGCGGGCGGCTCGGGCGGCTCGGGCGGCTCAGCTCCTCAGCGGCACAGGCGGCGTGGGGACCGAGACGGCGGCGCGCGGCTGGGACGGGCGGCGCACGGGCGGCGTGGGGCCGGGACTGCGGTGCGCGGCCGGGACGGGCGGCTCACGGGCGGCGTGGGGCCGGGACGGGCGGCGCGCGGGCGTCGAGGGGCCGGGACGGGCGGCGCGCGGGCGTCGAGGGGCCGGGACGGGCGGCGCGCGGGCGTCTAGGGGTCGGGCCGGGTGGCGCGCGGGCGTCTAGGGGCCGGGACGGGCGGCGCGTGGGCGTCGAGGGGCCGGGACGGGCGGCGCGCGGGCGTCTAGGGGCCGGGACGGGCGGCGCGCGGGCGTCTAGGGGCCGGGACGGGCGGCTCACGGGCGGCGAGGGGCCGGGACGGGCGGCGCGCGGGCGTCGAGGGGCCGGGACGGGCGGCGCGCGGGCGTCGAGGGGCCGGGACGGGCGGCGCGCGGGCGTCTAGGGGCCGGGACGGGCGGCGCGCGGGCGTCTAGGGGCCGGGACGGGCGGCGCGCGGGCGTCTAGGGGCCGGGACAGGCGGCGCGCGGGCGTCTAGGGGCCGGGACGGGCGGCGCGCGGGCGTCTAGGGGCCGGGCCGGGTGGCGCACGGGCGTCTAGGGGCCGGGACGGGCGGCGCGCGGGCGTCTAAGGGGCCGGGACGGGCGGCGCGCGGGCGTCTAAGGGCCGTGACGGGCGGCTAAAGGGGCCACTAGGGGCCAAGAGAGAGGGGAGCGCGACTCGGGTAGGGGCAGAGTGCGCTCCGGGCAGAAAAAAAAAAAAAAAAACGGTGGGCCCTAGGAACAGTTCCCACGAGGGAACCTGCTCGATACCATGAGAAGAATGAAGAACGAGGATGAATGAACTATGAATGAGGTGAGTACATATGGAAAACCCTAACTGGGTTGAACCCCATATGGGATACCCCACTATAGCCTACACAACAGCATAAGCTATATAATGTTCTGACAGATACACCTACCAAAGCAATTTCGGCTTGGTTCGCGCGCACAGAAAAGTTCGGCGCCTGTGATGACGGCCGCGACTGCCGACAAATGCTAAGGAAGCACACGGATCCCTATAGGCGTAGGGAAAAGCACCGAACGACATGAATGTTGTTGCTTATTCGGATGGCCCATGCTTAAATACACATACCAGAGCAATTTTGGGTTGGTTCGCGCGCACAAAAAAGTTCGGCGCTTGCGATGACGGTCGCGTCTGCCGGCAAATGCTAAAGAAGCGCTCGGATCCCTATAGGCGTAGGGAAAAGAGTCGAACGACCTGAGTGTTGTTGTTTATACGGGTGGCCCATGCATAATCACCTACCAGAGCAATTCCGGCTTGGTTCGCGCGCACAAAAAAGTTCGGCGCCTGCGATGACGGCCGCGTCTGTCGACAAATGCTAAGGAAGCGCACGGATCCCTATAGGCGTAGGGAAAAGCATCAAACGACCTAAATGTTGTGTGAATCAAGAAAACAGGAATGAAATGACTAAGTGAAAGTTGGGTACAAAAGGCAAACCCTAGGCAACTGTACCCCATATGTGCTACCCCACTATAGCCTACAGTAGCTATGTCATATAACTCTGACACACCCCCATAGGCAAAGTGGGGGAGAACAAGGGGTCACAAGACCAGTCAAGCAAAGCAAAGCAAGCTCAGGGTGGATCACAAAGTCACCACACATTCCGAGCACAAGTTCAAGGCCACAAGGCCAGTTCACATGCAGGATTACATATATATATAAGGCTAGACAAGCAAGAGCAGGAGTATATATATATGCAACAGTACAAACAAGGTCAAGAGGTGAGCAAGTGAGGCAAGGTAGGTACAAGACCCAGCTGAGTACAGAAGCGCTGATGGTCACAAGGCGCAAGTGCCTTGGTGAAGATATCAGCAGTGTTGGCCTCAGAGGCCACGTACGCAAGTCGCAGCTGACCACGGTGCTGTAGCTCACGAGCAAGGAAGTAGCGAAGAGCAATGTGCTTCGTTCTGTGCTCCAGTCTCTGCTCTTGACACAAGGCCAGCATGGCCTTGTTGTCTACGTAGAGCACTGGAGGAGAACGAGGCGGCTCTCCGAGGTCAGTCAGCAGGTAGGTGAGCCTGCGAAGCTCCTGTGCAGCCATGGCCCCGGCGTAGATCTCAGCCTCACAACTGGAGCCGAGAACAGAAGACGAGCGAGTAGCCCGCCACGAAACAGAGCCGGAACCAAGGCTGAAGGTGTAACCCTGTGACGACCGCTGCGTAGCCTGGTCGTCAGCCCAAGAAGCGTCTGCGTGTCCAGTGAGGACCACTGGACTCTGCCCTCCAAGCACAAGCCCCATGCCCGACGTACTGCACAAGTAGCGCAACACCCTCTTCGCTGCAGCCATGTGCTCCAGTCTGTGTCTCCCAGGAGCAACATAGCGTGCAAGAATGCTAAGAGAGTATGCAAGGTCAGGTCGTGTGCAGGTCATCAGGTACATGAGGCAGCCAACAAGCTCTGGGTACGGGCCACTCGACTCTACGGACTCATCCGAAGGCAGAGCTGAGAGCGAGTGGCGAGTAGGCAGAGGAGTGGCCTGAGGCGAGGAGTACGTGAAGCCGAAGCGCTGAAGGACCTGCTGCACCATGTGTGACTGAGTCAGGGTAATGGTGCGGCGTGCTCTGTCCCGGGTGATCTGCAAGCCAAGGTAGCTGCGCAGTTCACCCAGGTCTGTGCACGTGTGTCTCTTCTGCAGCTCGGACTTCACGTGGGCGAGTCCAGCAGTGTCAGCTGTGGCAAAGACCAAGTCGTCGACGTACACGAGGATGTAGAACGGCTGCAAAGAAGTGTCGGTGCGCAGAAACAGCGACGGGTCGGCAGTAGAGGGAGCAAACCCAAGAGCCGCAAGTGTAGTCCTCAGTGTGTCGTGCCACTCACGCGGTGCCTGGCGGAGACCGTAGACTGGCCGCCGGAGGCTCCACTGGGTGCCAGGAGGAAAAGACCCAGTGAAGCCAGGTGGGCGACGCAGCCAGATCTCCTCGTGCAGGCTGCCCTGCAAGAAAGCAGTGCTGAAGTCAAGAGAGTGCAGCTCGTAGTCGCGGTGAGCAGCTATGTGCAGCAGTACCCGAAGAGTGGTCATCTTTGGGGTGGGAGAGAAGGTCTGAAAGTAGTCAACTCCCTGCCGCTGACTGAAGCCACGAGCCACGTAACGCGCCTTGAAGACAGGCGGAGAACCCGGCGGCCGCTTCACCCTGAAAATCCACATGCCACTGACGATGTTCGCCCCAGGCGGGGGAACCTCGTCAACGTAGGTGCCTGTGGACTTCCAGGAAGCCATCTCTGCGTCCATAGCTGCCTGCCACTGAGAGGAGTAGGGACCCTCTATCGCCTCCGCGTAAGAGCGCGGAGTCGGGATGTCAAGTGCATCCGGGTCTCCCTCAGGGGTAAGCAGTACGGACACGAGATGAGGTGAAGCAGCAGCCAAACACTGGAACTCCTCCTGCCTGTCCTCAAGGACGTCCGTGCCAAGGGCACACTCACCCCCGACGGACGGAGGACAGACAGACTCAGACTCAGCAACAAGACTAGCAGCGTAGTCTAGACGACAGCGAGCAGCAAAGTCGACGAGCTCAGTAACTAGGGCAGACGCAGCAGTGGACTCAAAGGAAGGGTCAGTGACAACAGTAGCAAGGAGACGCGTGACAGTAGGACTGGCAGCACGAAGAGAGTCCGACTCCGGGTCAGGAAGAGCAGGAAGAGAGGACTCAGGAGGAGAAGGCAAAGGGGCACGCAGAGGAGCAGTGGACGGACGCAGAGACATCCGGTGCGTGCCAGGGACAGGAGGAGGACGCTGACGCGAACCACGAGCACTAGTGCGAGCAGCACGGACAGGCGACGCAGGGCGAGACGCAGGCTCACGACGCTCAGCAAGACCTCCAGTAGGACCAGTGTAGGGAGAAGGAGCGGGCAGTGGGGAGGCCGGCTGTAACTGTAACTGTGACGGGACAGGCTGTGGACACTCTAAGGGAGGAGGAGGACCAGTAGAAGGCGGGAGACCAAGAACCTGCTGAAGGAGCGGAACGAAGTACGGCCTAGGCCGTGTGGCGACTCCAGACACAGCAGGGACAGCACCAGTACACCCAGCGGTAGCACCAGCGCCAGCAGTACCTCCAGCTCCAGCACCCCCAGCAGGACCGCCTCCAGGACCGACAGCAGTAGCCTCAGCGCTAACACCCTCAGCAGCTCCAGCTCCAGTCGTACCCGCAGGCCCAGCAGCTCCAGTACTCCCAGTACGAGCACCTCCGGGACCCGCGGCACCAGCACCCTCAGCAGCCGAAGAACCTCCAGCTCCAGCAGCACGCCTCCAGCGCCGGGCAAACCACTCGCGCAGCTCCTGTGGAGAGAGTGGCTCCCGCAGAGACGAAGCACCCGGAGAACCTCCAGGCTCAGCACCGCCAGACGCCACACGAGCAGGCCCAGCTCCCTCAGGCTCCGCACCCCCAGGCTCAGCACCTCCAGGCGTAGCACCCCCAGGCGTAGCACTCCCAGGCTCAGCACCCCCAGGCTCAGCACCCCCAGTAGTAGCACCCCCAGGCTCAGCACCCTCAGGCTCAGCACCCCTAGTAGTAGCACCCTCAGGCTCAGCACCCCCAGGCGTAGCACCCACACGCTCAGCACCCCCAGAGTCAGCACCCCCAGGCTCAGCACCCTCAGCAGCACCAGAGTCACCAGTAACCTCGACAGGCTCGACTGCGTCTACCTGGGACACACCTGAAGGGGCAGGACCCTGAGGGGGGAGGGGGTCTACCGGGGGGGGACCTGGGACAAGGAAGAGCGGTGGCGGGGGGAGGGACGGAGTGCGGTAGGGGAAGAGGCGGTAGTAGGGGACCGACTCGTCAAACGTGACGTCCTGGGAGGACAGGACACGGCGAGAGGTGGGGTGGTAGAACTGCCACCCTGGCGCGTCAGGGGGGAAGCCAAGGAAGACGCAAGGAGCAGCACGAGGGGACAGCTTGTCCGCAGACAAGTCGCGGACAAACGCCCGAGATCCCCAGACACGGAACGCAGACGCATCGCCAACCTTCCCCGTCCACAGCAAAGCTGGGGAGGTCTCCGGCATGGAGACCCTGGGGTGAAGGTTGATCTGATGCGCCGCGTACCGAACCGCAAACGGCCACAGAAAATGGGGGGCAGCCGCATGCATCATGGACGTACGGGCGACGTCCATGACCATGCCAATGCGGCGCTCAGCAATCCCATTTTGCTGTGGAGAGTCCGGAAGCGTGAAGGTCTGGCGGATGCCTCGTGCACGACAGTAGGCTCGCAGAAGGCCAGAGGAGAACTCTCCACCTCTGTCAGAGTGCAGACGCTGAACAGGAAAGTCCGAGCCGAAGCTCTGCCTGAGCTGGAGACGAGCTGCGCGGATCCAGTCGATCAACACCTCAGTGACATCACCCTTGCTGCGCAAGGGGAAGACTGTGGTGTAACGCGAGTAGTCGTCAACCACCAGCAGGAAGTAGCGCTCGTGACCCTGTCCACGGACGCGGGCCGGGCCCCACACGTCCATGTGAAGCGTCTGCAGCGGGGCCTCTGTCGGAGGAAACTGGGAGGAGTGAGGGGCAGCCCGCTGCCGCCCCTCGACACAGGGGACGCAGGTAGGGCCAGGCCCCGGAGGAAGGGGAGGGAGGGACCGGGGAAGACCAGAGACAAGGACACGGGAGGCCATGCTTCGGAGACGAAGCAGGGAGGGGTGACCAAGGCGGTGGTGTCAGAGGAGAGTCTCGTGAGACAGGAGGCGACACGAACAGGGGGCAGACTCAGGACCAGACCTGGACGCTGCAGCAAACACCTGACCTGACGCAGCTACCTGACCAGACGCAGTGACTGGAGGAGACGCAGTGGTCAGGGTGTACAGGCTCGACCCCGGCCGACGGGTAAACGTGGCCAGGTGTCGGCCTGTCCGAGCGTCCGTGCAGTGGGTCACCCGCCGACTCGCAGGAGTGAACTGGTGAACCCCCGCATCCTGTAGGTCAGCACCACTCACCAAGTTCGTAGAGAACGAGGGAAGGTAAAGACCAGACAGGGTGCCAGAGGGGGCCGCCGGACACGGGAGGACAGTGGAGAAGTGAGCAAGGACAGGACCCCCAGAGGGGTCTGCCAGAGAGACTGCAACTGGCCGGCTAAGCGGCGTGAGTGTGGTGCGGTCTCGAAAGAAGGAGCGAGAAGCCCCCGAGTCAAGGGTGAAGGTGTGGGAGGCCGAAGCCGACGCAGAACCTGAGAGAGCAGACTCACCAGCACCTGAGGGAGCAGACGCACCTAGAGCAGCAGCCTCGCTAGCACCTAGAGCAGCAGCCTCACCAGTACCTAGAGCAGCAGTCTCAATGCCCGGGTCGGGCGGAAAACACCGGTAACAGTCACCCTCATCACTAATAGTCACAGTATACATGGCAGCAAGAATAGCATCAAAGTCAAGGTCAAAGACAGCCACACCTGCCCTAGACAGCTCACCCCAGCGGGGGATCTCAGTGGCCTCAGGGAACTGGTGACGCCAAGCGTCCGTCAGGCGGCCAAAGCAGCGCTGGGTGGAGTGCGCACCCCCGCACTGCTCACCCGCGCGGTCGCCGGTGCGGAGGACGTAGGTGCACGGACCAGTACCCCCACCCCTCTGGCGTGCAGTGTACCACTCACGGAGCTGCTGAGGGGAGGGGATGTCACGAGTGCGCTGCTGGTGCTGCTGCTGCTGCTGGCGCTGACCACCACCGGAGCCGACCCTCTGCGCAGCGCCACCCCGACCAGCTCCACCTCCTCCGCCGCCTCCTCCTCCACCGCCGCCACCTCCGCTCCCTCCGCCACTGCCGCTGCCGCCTCCGCCTCCACTGCCGCCACCGACACCTCCACCCCCGCCACCACCCCCACCGCCACCCCCACCTCCTCCACCGCCTCCACTGCCGCCTCCACCGCCCCCGCTAGCTCCTCCAGGGCCCCTGCCCCCCTTGCCCTTGCCAGGGCGGCGTCTCCCGCTAGGGGTAGACGCCGCACCGACCGACTCAAGCCCAACGAGGTCGGCCGCAGCAGCAGAGGCAACAGAGGGCAAAAGGGGGGAGGGGGAACACCCCTCAAAGATGGGGGTGCGAGGGTCACCACGAGAGGCTCCTACAGCTACTATGCTCTTCTCTGCTGCTAGGAGGGACTTCTCGAGGAGGTCAACGGTGAGAGTGGTGGGGCAAACTGAGAGGAAGTGGTCCCTGACTACGCGAAGGGAGTCAGGGAGCCGGGTGACTATGTAGTAGAGGGTGATGTACATGGGGGGGGGGTTCTTGGCGCAGAACTCAGCAGGAAGCGCAGCGCGGTAGCGAGTGTCACTAGTGCGTAGGTGCGTAATGAGGTCAGCGACTGTGGGAAAGGCAGCAAGGTCAGGGAAGAGGTACGGTAGCATGAGGCGACTCAGTGCAGCAGTGGCAGGGGAGGAGTAGCGTGCAACTACAGCGTCGTACAAGGTCTGAGCACTCTTGTACTGGCTAAAGTGCGCACGCTCAGAGGTAGGCAGGTGGCGACGCACAGCAAGACGTGCAGCAGCATCGCGCGTGGCCCACTGGGAGCGAACAGTTGCGTCAGCATCAGTGGCGGGGGCAGGAGAGGCACCAGAAGTGAGGTCAAAGAGGGAGAGGCCGTCTGCCCTATCGCACTGTAAGAAAAGCTGCAGGTCATCTATCCAGACGTCAAAGTCAATGGCCCGACCCTCAGCGTCAAAAGCGAGGACACTAGGGGTAGCCATGACAGCAGTAGACTAGCAGCGCAAACAGTGGGGTGAGGGCAGTGCTGTGAGAGAGGCGCTCCTCTTACCGGACAGGGCGGCTCGGGCGGCTCGGCTGCAGGGCGGCTCGGCGACTCGGCTGCTGGGCGGCTCGGCTGCTGGGCGGCTCGGCGGCTGGGCGGCTCAGCGGCTCGGCTGCTGGGCGGCTCGGCGGCTCGGCTGCTGGGCGGCTCGGTGGCTCAGCTGCTGGGCGGCTAGGCTGCTGGGCGGCTCGGCGGGGCCGCTGAGAGGGCGGCGTCCGGGGCCGCTGGGAGGAGGCAGCGGGGCCGCTGAGAGGAGGCGGCGTGGCCGGAAAGGTAGGTGGCGGGGCCGCGTCAGGGGCCGCGACAGGGGCCGCGTCAGGGGCCGCGTCAGGGGCCGCGGCAGGGGCCGCATCAGGGGCCGCGGCAGGGCCGCGTCAGGGCGCCGCGTCAGGGGCCGCGTCAGGGCGCCGCCAGGGGCCGCGGCAGGGCCGCGTCAGGGCCGCGGAAGGGGCCGCGGCAGGGGCCGCGTCAGGGGCCGCGTCAGGGCCGCGTCAGGGCCGCGGCAGAGCCGCGTCAGGGCCGCGTCAGGGGCCGCTTCAGGGCCGCGGCAGGGGCCGTAGCAGGCCGCGTCAGGGCCGCGTCAGGGGCCGCGGCAGGGCCGCGTCAGGGCCGCAGCAGGGGCCGCGTCAGGGCGCCGCGTCAGGGGCCGCGTCAGGGCGCTGCCAGGGGCCGCGGCAGGGCCGCGTCAGGGCCGCGTCAGGGCCGCGTCAGGGGCCGCTTCAGGGCCGCGGCAGGGGCCGCGGCAGGCCGCGTTAGGGCCGCGTCAGGGGCCGCGGCAGGGCCGCGTCAGGGCGCCGCCAGGGGCCGTGTCAGGCCGCGTCAGGGCCGCGTCAGGGCGCCACCAGGGGGCGCGTCAGGGGCCGCGATAGGGCGCCGGCAGGGGCCTCGTCAGGGCGCCGCCAGGGGCCGCATAGGGGGCGCGTGGGAGGCGGCGTAGGGGCCGCGTAGGGGCAGCGTAGGGGCCGCTAAAAAAAAAATTTTAGGGCAGGGCGCAATGTGCGCGGGCAGCTAAAAAAAAAAATCTTATGGTGGGCCCTTAGGAAGGAACGGTCCCATGTAGGAACCCGCTCTATACCATGTGAATCAAGAAAACAGGAATGAAATGACTAAGTGAAAGTTGGGTACAAAAGGCAAACCCTAGGCAACTGTACCCCATATGTGCTACCCCACTATAGCCTACAGTAGCTATGTCATATAACTCTGACATGTTGTTGCATATTCGGATGGCCCATGCTCAAATACACCTACCAGAGCGATTCCGGCTTGGTTCGCGCGCACAGAAAAGTTCGGCGCCTGCGATGACGGCCGCGTCTGCCGACAAATGCTAAAGAAGCGCTCGGATCCCTATGCGCGTAGGGAAAAGTGTCGAACGACCTGACTGTCGTTGCATATTCAGGTGGCCCATGCTCAAATACACCCACCTGAGCAATTCCAGCTTGGTTCACGCGCACAGAAAAGTTCGGCGCCTGCGATGACGGCCGCTTCTGCCGACAAATGCTAAGGAAGCGCATGGATCCCTATCGGCGCTGGGAAAAGCGTCGAACAACCTAAATGTCGTTGCATATTCGGATGGCCCATGCTGAAATACACCTACCGGAGCAATTCCGGCTTGGTCGCGCGCACATAAAAGTTCGGCGCCTGCGATGACGACCGCGTGTGCCGACAAATGCTAAAGAAGCGCTCAGATCCTTATAGGCGTAGGGAAAAGCGTCGAACAACCTGAATTTTGTTGCATATTCAGGTGGCTCATGCTTGAATACACCTACCAGAGCAATTCCGGGTTGGTTCGCGCGCACAGAAAAGTTCGGCGCCTGCGATGACGGCAGCGTCTGCCGACAAATGCTAAAGAAGCGCTCGGATCCCTGTAGGCGTAGGGAAAAGAGTCGATCGACCTGGGTGTTGTTGCTTATTCGGATGGACCATGCTTAAATACACCTACAAGAGAAATTCCGGCTTGGTTCGCGCGCACAGAAAAGTTTGGCGTCTGCGATGACGGCTGCGACTGCCGACAAATGCTAAGGAAGCGCACGGCGTAGGGAAAAGCATCAAACGACCTGAATATTGTTGCTTATTCGGATGGCCCATGCTTAAATACACATACTAGAGCAATTCCAGCTTGGTTCGCGCGCATAGAAAAGTTCGGCGCCTGCGATGACGGCCGCGTCTGCCGACAAATGCTAAGGAAGCCCTCGGATCCCTATAGGCGTAGGGAAAAGAGTCGAACGACCTGAATGTCATTGCATATTCTAGTGGCGCATGCTCAAGTAAACCTACCAGAACAATTCCGTCTTGGATCGCGCGCAAAGAAAAGTTCGGCGCCTGCGATGACGGCCGCGTCTGCCGACAAATGCTAAGGAAGCGCTCGGATCCCTATAGGCGTAGGGAAAAGAGTCGAACGACCTGAATGATGTTGCTTATTCGGGTGGCCCGTGCTCAAATACACCTACCAGAGCGATTCCGGCTTGATTCGCGCGCACAGAAAAGTTCGGTGCCTGCGATGACGGCCGTGTCTGCCGACAAATGCTAAGGAAGCGCTCGGATCCCTATAAGCGTAGGCAAAAGCGTCAAACGACCTGAATGTTGTTGCGTATTCGGGTGGCGCATGCTCAAATACACCTACCATAGCAATTCCGGGTTGGTTCACGCGCACAGAAAAGTTCGGCGTCTGCGATGACGACCGCGTCTGCCGACAAATGCTAAAGAAGCGCTCGGATCCTTATAGGCGTAGGGAAAAGAGTCAAACGACCTGAGTGTTGTTGCTTATTCGGGTGGCCCGTGCTTAAATACACTTACCAGAGCAATTCCAGCTTGGTTCGCGCGCACAAAAAAAGTTCGGCGCCTGCGATGACGGCCGCGTCTGCCGACAAATGCTAAGGAAGCGCACGGATCCCTATAGGCGTAGGGAAAAGCATCAAACGACCTGAATGTTGTTGTATATTTGGGTGGCCCATGCTCAAATACACCTACCAGAGCAATCCTGGCTTGGTTCGCGCACAATAAAGTTCGGCGCCTGCGATGACGGCCGCGTCTGTCGACAAATGCTAAGGAAGCGCACGGATCCCTATAGGCATAGGGAAAAGCATCAAAAGACCTAAATGTTGTTGCATATTTGGGTGGCCCATGCTCAAATCCACCTACCAGAGCAATTCCGGCTTGGTTCGCGCGCATAGAAAAGTTCGGCGCCTGCGATGACGGCCACGTCTGCTGACAAATGCTAAAAAAGCTCTCGGATTCCTATAGGCATAGGGAAAAGAGTCGAACGACCTGAGTGTTGTTGCTTATTTGGATGGCTCGTGCTCAAATACACCTACCAGAGCAATTCCGGGTTGGTTCGCGCACACAGAAAAGTTCGGCGCCTGCGATGACGGCAGCGTCTGCCGACAAATGCTAAAGAAGCGCTCGGATCCCTGTAGGCGTAGGGAAAAGAGTCGAACGACCTGGGTGTTGTTGCTTATTCGGATGGACCATGCTTAAATACACCTACAAGAGAAATTCCGGCTTGGTTCGCGCGCACAGAAAAGTTCGGCGTCTGCGATGACGGCCGCGACTGCCGACAAATGCTAAGGAAGCGCACGGCGTAGGGAAAAGCACCAAACGACCTGAATGTTGTTGCTTATTCGGATGGCCCATGCTTAAATACACATACTAGAGAAATTCGAGCTTGGTTCGCGCGCATAGAAAAGTTTGGCGCCTGCGATGACGGCCGCGTCTGCCGACAAATGCTAAGGAAGCCCTCGGATCCCTATAGGCGTAGGGAAAAGAGTCGAACGACCTGAATATCATTGCATATTCTAGTGGCGCATGCTCAAGTAAACCTACCAGAACAATTCCGTCTTGGATCGCGAGCAAAGAAAAGTTCGGCGCCTGCGAGGACGTTCGCGTCTGCCGACAAATGCTAAGGAAGCGCTTGGATCCCTATAGGCGTAGGGAAAAGAGTCGAACGACCTGAATGATGTTGCTTATTCGGGTGGCTCGTGCTCAAACACACCTACCAGAGCAATTCCGGCTTGATTCGCGCGTACAGAAAAGTTCGGTGCCTGCGATGACGGCCGTGTCTGCCGACAAATGCTAAGGAAGCGCTCAGATCCCTATAAGCGTAGGGAAAAGCGTCAAACGACCTGAATGTTGTTGCGTATTCGGGTGGCGCATGCTCAAATACACCTACCAGAGCAATTCCGGGTTGGTTCGCGCGCACAGAAAAGTTCGGCGTCTGCGATGACGACAGCGTCTGCCGACAAATGCTAAGGAAGCGCACGGATCCCTATAGGCGTAGGGAAAAGCATCAAACGACCTAAATGTTGTTGCATATTTGGGTGGCCCATGCTCAAATACACCTACCAGAGCAATTTCGGCTTGGTTCGCGCGCATAGAAAAGTTCGGCGCCTGCGATGACGGCCGCGTCTACCGACAAATGCTAAAGAAGCGCTCGGATCCCTATGCGCGTAGGGAAAAGTGTCGAACGACCTGACTGTCGTTGCATATTCAGGTGGCCCATGCTCAAATACACCCACCTGAGCAATTCCAGCTTGGTTCACGCGCACAGAAAAGTTCGGCGCCTGCGATGACGGCCGCGTCTGCCGACAAATGCTAAGGAAGCGCATGGATCCCTATCGGCGTTGGGAAAAGCGTCGAACAACCTAAATGTCGTTGCATATTCGGATGGCCCATGCTGAAATACACCTACCGGAGCAGTTCCGACTTGGTTCGCGCGCACAGAAAAGTTCGGCGCCTGCGATGACGACCGCGTGTGCCGACAAATGCTAAAGAAGCGCTCAGATCCTTATAGGCGTAGGGAAAAGCGTCGAACAACCTGAATTTTGTTGCATATTCAGGTGGTTCATGCTTGAATACACCTACCAGAGCAATTCCGGGTTGGTTCGCGCGCACAGAAAAGTTCGGCGCCTGCGATGACGGCATCGTCTGCCGACAAATGCTAAAGAAGCGCTCGGATCCCTGTAGGCGTAGGGAAAAGAGTCAAACGACCTGGGTGTTGTTGCTTATTCGGATGGACCATGCTTAAATACACCTACAAGAGAAATTCCGGCTTGGTTCGCGCGCACAGAAAAGTTCGGCGTCTGCGATGACGGCCGCGACTGCCGACAAATGCTAAGGAAGCGCACGGCGTAGGGAAAAGCATCAAACGACCTGAATGTTGTTGCTTATTCGGATGGCCCATGCTTAAATATGCATACTAGAGCAATTCCAGCTTGGTTCGCGCGCATAGAAAAGTTCGGCGCCTGCGATGACGGCCGCGTCTGCCGACAAATGCTAAGGAAGCCTCGGATCCCTATAGGCGTAGGGAAAAGAGTCGAACGACCTGAATGTCATTGCATATTCTAGTGGCGCATGCTCAAGTAAACCTACCAGAACAATTCCGTCTTGGATCGCGAGCAAAGAAAAGTTCGGCGCCTGCGATGACGTTCGCGTCTGCCGACAAATGCTAAGGAAGCGCTTGGATCCCTATAGGCGTAGGGAAAAGAGTCGAACGACCTGAATGATGTTGCTTATTCGGGTGGCTCGTGCTCAAATACACCTACCAGAGCAATTCCGGCTTGATTCGCGCGCACAGAAAAGTTCGGTGCCTGCGATGACGGCCGTGTCTCCCGACAAATGCTAAGGAAGCGCTCAGATCCCTATAAGCGTAGGGAAAAGCGTCAAACGACCTGAATGTTGTTGCGTATTCGGGTGGCGCATGCTCAAATACACCTACCAGAGCAATTCCGGGTTGGTTCGCGTGCACAGAAAAGTTCGGCGTCTGCGATGACGACCGCGTCTGCCGACAAATGCTAAAGAAGCGCTCGGATCCTTATAGGCGTAGGGAAAAGAGTCCAACGACCTGAGTGTTGTTGCTTATTCGGGTGGCCCATGCTTAAATACACCTACCAGAGCAATTCCGGCTTGGTTCGCGCGCACAGAAAAGTTCGGCACCTGCGATGACGGCCGCGACTGCTGACAAATGCTAAGGAAGCACACGGATCCCTATAGGCGTAGGGAAAAGCACCGAACGACATGAATGTTGTTGCTTATTCGGATGGCCCATTCTTAAATACACATACCAGAGCAATTTTGGGTTGGTTCGCGCGCACAAAAAAGTTCGGCGCTTGCGATGACGGTCGCGTCTGCCGGCAAATGCTAAAGAAGCGCTCGGAGGAGGCACGCAGAGGAGGCACAAAAGGAAACGGTAGACAAGCACGATTCCAGCTGGTTTGGTTGCCCAGGGACAAGAAGAAGGTGCCTTTAATGGCATTTCATGTACCTCCCATTGCATGTTGGAGTCCCAAAGCCATTCGTGTACCTGCTCAAATGTATTTGGAAAGAAATGACACGCCAGCACTGCCAGAGAGATTACTTATCTCTCACGAACTACCATGATGTTGTTGTTTATACGGGTGGCCCATGCTTAAATACACCTACCAGAGCAATTCCGGCTTGGTTCGCGCGCACAAAAAAGTTCGGCGCCTGCGATGACGGCCGCGTCTGTCGACAAATGCTAAGGAAGCGCACGGATCCCTATAGGCGTAGGGAAAAGCATCAAACGACCTAAATGTTGTTGCATATTCGAGTGGCCCATGCTCAAATATACCTACCAACGCAATTCCGGCTTGGTTCCCGCGCACAGAAAAGTTCGCCGCATGCGACGACGGCCGCGTGTGCCGACAGATGCAAAGGAAGCGCTCAGATCCATATAGTCGTAGGGAAAAGCGTCGAACGACATGAATTTCGTTGCTTATTCGGGTGGCCCATGCTGAAATACACATACCAGAGCGATTCCGGCTTGGTTTGCGCGCACAGAAAAGTTAGGCTCCTGCGACGACGGCCGCGTCTGCCGACAAATGCTAAGGAAGTGCTCGGATCCCTATAGGCGTAGGGAAAGGCGTCGAACGACATGAATTTCGTTGCATATTCTGGTGGCCCATGCTGAAATACACCTACGAGAGCAATTCCGGCTTGGTTCGCGCGCACAGAAAAATTCGGCGCCTGCGATGACGGCCGCGTCTGCCGACAAATGCTAAGGAAGCGCATGGATCCCTATAGGCGTACGGAAAAGCGTCGAACACCCTAAAATTCGTTGCATATTCGGGTGGCCCTTGCTCAAATACACTGACCAGAGCAGTTTCGGCTTGGTTTGCGTGCACAGAAAAGTTTGGCGCCTGCGACGACGGCCGCGTGTGCCAACAGATGCAAAGGAAGCGCTCGGATCCCTATAGGCTTAGGGAAAAGAGTCGAACGACCTGAGTGTTGTTGTTTATACGGGTGGCGCATGCTTAAATACACCTACCAGAGCAATTCCGGCTTGGTTCGCGCGCACAAAAAAAGTTCGGGGCCTGCGATGACGGCCGCGTCTGTCGACAAATGCTAAGGAAGCGCACGGATCCCTATAGGCGTAGGGAAAAGCATCAAACGACCTAAATGTTGTTGCATATTCGGGTGGCCCATGCTCAAATACACCTACCAGAGCAATTCCGGCTTGGTTCGTGCGCATAGAAAAGTTCGGCGCCTGCGATGACGGCCGCGTCTGCCGACAAATGCTAAAGAAGCGCTCGGATCCCTATGCGCGTAGGGAAAAGTGTCCAACGACCTGACTGTCGTTGCATATTCAGGTGGCCCATGCTCAAATACACCCACCTGAGCAATTCCAGCTTGGTTCACGCGCATAGAAAAGTTCGGCGCCTGCGATGACGGCCGCGTCTGGTGACAAATGCTAAAAAAGCGCTAGGATTCCTATAGGCGTAGGGAAAAGAGTCGAACGACCTGAGTGTCGTTGCTTATTCGGATGGCCCATGCTTAAATAAACCTACCAGAGCAATTCCGGCTTGGTTTTCGTGTTAGAAACTAGAAGTGAACGAGAATGTGTGAAACTAGGCAGCAGGGTGATACAAGTAGGAAACCCTAGCAATGTTGTACCCCCTAAGGCTAAACCCACTATAGCCTACACAATAGGAACATGTATAATGTTTGACACACCCCCATAGGCTAAGTGGGAGACAACCAGATGGTCACAAGACCAGTCAAAGCAAAGCAAAGCAAGCTCAGGGTGGATCTCAAGGAAACCACACAAATTCCGAGCACAAGCAAGAGGTCACAAGACCAGTTCACATGCAGTTTGATAATATAACAAGAGGTACAGTGATCACAACCTAGCAAGTATAAGCATGCAGGTATATATATATATAGAGATCACAGTACAAGCAGAGTCAAGAAGTGAGCAAGTGAGGGACAGTAGGCACAAGGCCTAGAACAGTACAGAAACGCTGATGGTCACAAGGCTGGAGCGCCTTGGTGAACACATACAAGGCAATGGCGGCCTTGTTGTCAACGTACAGCACTGGAGGAGAACGAGGCCGCTCTCCCAGGTCGGTCAGCAGGTAGGTGAGCCAGCGTAGCTCCTAGGCAGCCATGGCTGTGGCGTAGATCTCAGCCTCACAACTGGAGCTGAGAACTGAAGACGAGCGTGTAGAACGCCAAAAAACTGAACCAGAGCCAAGGCTGAAGGTGTAACCCTGAGACGACCGCTGCGTAGCCTGGTCGTCAGCCCAAGAAGCGTCTGAGTGTCCAGTGAGGACAACGTCGCGCCGTCCTCCAAGCACAAGCCCCATGCCTGACGTACTGCACAAGTAGCGCTACACCCTCTTAGCGGCATCCATGTGCTCCTTCCAGTGACGGCCAGGAGCGACATAGCGTGCTAGGATGCTAAGAGGGTATGCAAGGTCAGGTCGAGTGCAGGTCATCAGGTATATGAGGCAGCCCACAAGCTCTGGATACGGGCCACTCGGCTCTACGGACTCATCCGAAGGCAGAGCTGAGAGCGAGTGACCGGTAGGCAGAGGAGTGGGCTGAGGCGAGGAGTACGTGAAGCGGAAGCGCTGAAGGACCTGCTGCACCATGTGTGACTGAGTCAAGGTGACGGTGCGCTGTGCTCTGTCCCGGGTGATCCGCAAGCCAAGATAGCTTGTCAGCTCACCCAGGTCTGTGCACGTGTGTCTCTTCTGCAGCTCCGACTTCACGTGGGCGAGTGCCTCAGTGTCAGCAGTAGCAAAGACCAAGTCGTCTACGTACACGAGAACGTAGAACGGCGGCAGAGTGGTGTCGGTGCGTAGAAACAGCGACGGGTCAGCAGTAGAAGGAGCAAACCCAAGAGCAGCAAGACTAGTCCTCAGTGTGTCGTGCCACTCACGGGGTGCCTAGCGGAGACCGTAGACTGGCTGCCGGAGGCTCCACTGGGTACCAAGAGGGAACGCCCCAGTGAAGCCAGGTGGGCGGCGCAGCCAGATCTCCTCGTGCAGGCTGCCCTGTAGGAACGCAGTGCTGAAGTCAAGAGAGTGGAGCTCGTAGTCACGCTGAGCAGCGACGTGCAGCAGAACCCGAAGAGTGGTCATCTTCGGGGTCGGGGAGAAGGTCTGGAAGAAGTCAACTCCCTCTCGCTGACTGAAGCCTCGTGCAACGTAACGCGCCTTGAAGACAGGCGGAGAACCTGGCGGCCGCTTCACCCTGAAAATCCACATGCCACTGACGATGTTCGCCCCAGGTGGGGGAACCTCGTCGACGTAGGTGCGTGTGGACTTCCAGGAAGCCATCTCTGCGTCCATGGCTGTCTGCCACTGAGAGGAGTAGAGACCCTCCATCGCCTCTGCGTAAGAGCGTGGGGTCGGGATGTCTGGTGCATCCGGGTCTCCCTCAGGGGCAATCAGCATGGACACGAGATGAGGTAAAGCAGCGGCAAAGCACTCAAACTCCTCCTGTCTGTCCTCAAGGACGTCCGTGCCAAGAGCACACTCACCCCCGACGGACGGAGGACAGACAGACTCAGACTCAGCAACAAGGCTAGCGGCGTAGTCTAGACGACAGGCGGCAGCAAAGTCAACAAGCTCAGCAACTAGGGCAGACGCAGCAGTTGACTCAAAGTCAGGGTCAGTGACAACAGTAGCGAGAAGACGCGTGACAGTAGGACTGGCAGCATGAGCAAGGTCTGACGGCGGGTCAGCAAGGGCAGGAAGAGAGGACGCAGGAGGAGACGACAGAGGGACACGCTGTGGAGCAGTGGAAGGACGCAGAGTCATATAGTGAGTGCCAAGTACAGGAGGAGGACGCTGACACGGAGCACGACGACCAGCGCGGACAGCGCGGACAAGCGACTCTGGACGAGACTCAGGTGACTCAGGACGAGACTCAGGCGACGCAGGACGAGACTCAGGCTCACGACGCTCCGTAAGACCTCTAGTCGGCCCAGCGTAGGGAGAAGGACCAGGCAGTGGAGAGGCAAGCGGTAACTGCGACTGCGACTGGACAGGTGGTGGACTCAGTAGGGGAGGAGAAGGACCAGTGGAGGGCGGGAGGCCAAGAACCTGCTGAAGGAGCGGAACGTAGTACGGCCGCGGCCGCTCAGCACCTCCTGAACCAGCAGAGACAGCACCAGCACCCTCAGCCCCAGGGTCTCCAGCACCAACTCCCGCTGCACCACCAGCAACCCCAGCAGCTCCAGTACCTCCAGCTCCAACCCCCGCAGCAGCTCCAGTACCTCCAGTACGAGCACCTCCTGAACCAGCGGCTCCAGCACCAGCAGTACCTCCAGTAGCTCCAGCACCAGCAGCACCTCCAGCACCAGCAGCGCCTCCAGCAGCTCCAGCACCAGCAGCACCTCCAGCACCAGTGGAGTCCCCAGCAGCTCCAGCTCCAGCAGCACCTCCAGCAGCACCACCAGCAGCACCAGCACCAGCACCAGCTCCAGCTCCAGGGTCCGCGGCACCAGCCGCAGCTCCAGCTCCAGGGTCCTCAGCACCAGCAGCAGCTCCAACTCCAGGGTCGGTAGCACCAGTAGCGGCTCCAGCTCCAGGGTCCTCAGCACCAGCAGCAGCTCCAACTCCAGGGTCGGTAGCACCAGCAGCACCACTCCGGAGACTGCAGCGCCGAGCGTACCACTGTCAGAGCCTCTGGGGAGAGGGCCGCTCCCGCCTAGGCGGGGAACCACGAGCACCAGCTCCAGGAGCACCCCTAGCCCCAGAAGCACCCCTCCTGAGGCTGCGTCCTAGGGAAAAGAGTCGAACGACCTGGGTGTTGTTGCTTATTCGGATGGACCATGCTTAAATACACCTACAAGAGAAATTCCGGCTTGGTTCGCGCGCACAGAAAAGTTCGGCGTCTGCGATGACGGCCGCGATTGCCGACAAATGCTAAGGAAGCGCACGGCGTAGGGAAAAGCATCAAACGACCTGAATGTTGTTGCTTATTCGGATGGCCCATGCTTAAATACACATACTAGAGCAATTCCAGCTTGGTTCGCGCGCATAGAAAAGTTTGGCGCCTGCGATGACGGCATGAAGGCATGAGGGCATGAGGGCATGAGGGCATGAGGTCATGAGGTCATGACGGCATGAGGGCATGAGTGCATGAGTGCATGAGTACATGAGGGCGTGAGGGCATGAGGGCGGGAGGGCATGAGTTCATGAGGGAGTGAGGGCATGAGGGCATGAGGGCATGAGGGCGTGAGGGCATGAAAGCATGAGGGCATGAGTGCATGAGGGCATGAGGGCATGAAGGCATGAGGGCACGAGGGCGTGAGGGCATGAGGTCATGAGGGCATGAGGGCATGAGGGCATATGTGCATGACTGCATGAGTGCATGAGGGCATGAGGGCGTGAGGGCATGAAGACATGAGTGCATGAGGGCATGAAGGCATGAGGGCATGAGGGCATGAGATCATGAGGTCACGAGGGCATGAGGGCATGAGTGCATGAGTGCATGAGTACATGAGGGCATGAGGGCGTGAGGGCATGAGGGCATGAGTGCATGAGGGCATGAGGGCATGAGGGCATTAGGGCATGAGGTCATGAGGTCATGAGGGCATGAGGGCATGAGTGCATGAGTACATGAGGGCATGAGGGCGTGAGGGCGTGAGGGCATGACGGCATGACGGCATGACGGCATGAGGGCATGAGGGCATGAGGGCATGAGGGCATGAGGGCATGAGGGCGTGAGGGAATGAGGGCATGAGTGCATGAGGGAATGAGGGCATGAGGGCATGACGGCATAAGGGGATGAGGGCATGAGGGCATGAGTGCATGAGGGCATGAGGGCATGAGGGAGTGAAGGCATGAGGACGTGGGGGCATGAGGGCATGAGTGCATGAGGGCATGAGGGCATGAGGGGATGAAGGGATGAGGGCATGAGGGCATGAGGGCATGAGGGCATGAGGGCATGAGGGCATGAGTGCATGAGGGCGTGAGGGCATTAGGGCATGAGGACGTGAGGGCATGAGGGCATGAGGGCATGAGGGCGTGAGGGCATGCGAGGCATGAGGGCATGAGGGCATGAGGGCATGAGGGCATCAGGGGATGAGGGCATGAGGGCATGAGTGCATGAGGCCATGAGGGCATGAGGCCATGAGGGCATGAGGGCATGAGGGTGTGAGTACATGAGGGCATGAGGGAATGAGGGCATGAGGGCATGAGAGCATGAGGGCATGCGGGCATGAGTGCATGAGGGCATGAGGGCTTGAGCGCCTGAGGGCATGAGGGCATGAGGGCATGAAGGCATGAGCGCATGAGGGCATGAGCGCTTGAGGGCATGAGCGCTTGAGGGCATGAGGGCATGGGGGCATGAGGGCATGAGGGCATGAGGGTGTGAGGGCATGAGGGCATGAGTGCATGAGGGCATGAGGGCATGAAGGCATGAGGGCACGAGGGCGTGAGGGCATGAGGTCATGAGGGCATGAGGGCATGAGGGCATATCTGCATGAGTGCATGAGTGCATGAGGGCATGAGGGCGTGAGGGCATGAAGACATGAGTGCATGAGGGCATGAAGGCATGAGGGCATGAGGGCATGAGATCATGAGGTCACGAGGGCATGAGGGCATGAGTGCATGAGTGCATGAGTACATGCGGGGAATGAGGGCATGAGGGCATGAGGGCATGAGGGCATGAGTGCATGAGGGCATGAGGGCATGAGGGCATTAGGGCATGAGTTCATGAGGTCATGAGGGCATGAGGGTATGAGTGCATGAGTACATGAGGGCATGAGGGCGTGAGGGCGTGAGGGCATGACGGCATGACGGCATGAGGGCATGAGGGCATGAGGGCATGAGGGCATGAGGGCATGAGGGCGTGAGGGAATGAGGGCATGAGTGCATGAGGGAATGAGGGCATGAGGGCATGACGGCATAAGGGGATGAGGGCATGAGGGCATGAGTGCATGAGGGCATGAGGGCATGAGGGCGTGAGGGCATGAGGACGTGGGGGCATGAGGGCATGAGTGCATGAGGGCATGAGGGCATGAGGGGATGAAGGGATGAGGGCATGAGGGCATGAGGGCATGAGGGCATGAGGGCATGAGGGCATGAGGGCGTGAGGGCATTAGGGCATGAGGACGTGAGGGCATGAGGGCATGAGGGCATGAGGGCGTGAGGGCATGCGAGGCATGAGGGCATGAGGGCATGAGGGCATGAGGGCATCAGGGCATGAGGGGATGAGGGCATGAGGGCATGAGTGCATGAGGCCATGAGGGCATGAGGCCATGAGGGCATGAGGGCATGAGGGTGTGAGTACATGAGGGCATGAGGGCATGAGGGCATGAGGTCATGAGGGCATGAGAGCATGAGGGCATGCGGGCATGAGTGCATGAGGGCATGAGGGCTTGAGCGCCTGAGGGCATGAGGGCATGAGGGCATGAAGGCATGAGCGCATGAGGGCATGAGCGCTTGAGGGCATGAGAGCTTGAGGGAATGAGAGCTTGAGGGCATGAGGGCATGGGGGCATGAGGGCATGAGGGCATGAGGGTGTGAGGGCATGAGGGCATGAGTGCATAAGGGCATGAGGGCATGAGGGCATGAGGGGATGAGGGCATGAGGGCTGTTGGTGCAACCCTACGGTTTGCACTCGGCTTGTTGTCCGTGTGCGTGAATGTGTGTGTGTATGGAATGGTATGAGGGCATGGGATACTATATATTTCATGCTTATAATTGTGTGTGAATGTTGAGTCATGATGTCGAGTGTGTGTGTCGAGTCAATAGCGAGTTATCGCTAGACGCGTGTTACGCGGTCGTTTGTGTCTCGCGCGCGGTTTCTATTTTGTCGTGCGCAGTTTCTATTTTGTCCTGTGTTGAACGTTCGGCGTGTCGCAGGTGTGTGCAGCAGACCCATCAAGAACTCAAGGATGAGTTTGTGATGAAGAGCCCGAGCCTTGGTGTCAAGCCTCAAGTGATTTCGAAGCTTGCCAAAAGGGTACACCTCAAGATATTGAAGATAGTTACATTACTTTGTGTAGTGTAACATTTCACTTGGTGTAGGCCCTAGTGAAGGGTATTTTCGAGACCCTTCGTGGTTGGGGACAGTATGGCACTGTTCCACATCACTGTACCTCGGCTCTTGGGGTTTGTAGGAGCTGGGAGTCATTCCCAACTCGTAACTCTTCCTATCTTGTGTTCTAAGACTATAGTGGCTGCCATAGTACCGTTCGTTCAAACCGACGCTGTGTCGTCAATTCTTTATCAAATCGTGCAATCTAAATTGCTAATTCTAGACGACGTAAAGACGCTCCAGATCCAATTTGAATCAAGTCATTTGCAGCTGTGAGCAGAACGCTATCAACGTTTGAAGCCGCTGTGCAGAAATCCGTCTGTGCTCTCTATCTTTCGTTTTAGGCACATTCAAGCCTATTGTGACTATAACAAGTGGTATCAGAGCCCCTTGGAGCAGTTTCGACAATTTCTGGACCTGAGGAAAGGGGTGGCAGAGGTGCTGGTGGCAGTGGAGAAGCTCAAGCTCAAGGCCAACCCCGTGATTCAGCCATGGCGCCCATGCAACCAAGTCTTGGCCCACCTAGGGATGAGCCTAGGGTGTTTGGGCTTGACAAGTTCAACGGTGACAACTTTGCTGAATGGTCCTTCAAGATGGAGAACATCTTTGACCACTATGACCTGCTGGAGGTGATGGAAGGAACGGAGAAGCGCCCCGAGAACGACCCGGAGAAGAGCCCGTGGGTGCGGAAGAGCGCACAAGGCTATCTCTTACTTGGGCAAGCGTTGGGGAGCAGTCAGATCCGTCACATCAAGCCATTCCAGCGTGAACCAGAGAAAGGACCAAAGGCATGGGCTGCTCTCAAGGGTGTACATGCTCCTGCAACAGCGGCGGTAGCGGTGGTGTTGGAACGGCAAATGGCGGCACTACGAATTGAAGAAGACGAAGCGGTTGAAGAAGGGGTGCAGAAATTCTTCGACTTGTTGACGCGGCTTGAGGGAGCTGATTTGAACTACAGTGAGCTCCAAAAGAAGACCAAGTTGCTGGCCTTACTCCCAGAGTCATGGTCCTCGCTCATCATCAACCTTAATCGCGACTTGCCCCGCCTCTCGCTTGAAGACGTGAAGCGAGCTATCCTTCAAGAGGATTTCCGCCGCCGTGAGTTGGCGAGTGCGGATGGCGCTGGAACAGCGAGCATCGGCCGTGGATATGGTCGAGGAAGAGGCAGAGGACGAGGGGGAGGAAGGTTTGGTGGCAGCAACTTCGGCGGAGGCCGCAGGAGTGGCGGTTACGGCAGCGACGACAAGAGCTACGGACGCGGTCGCGGCCGATTCGACGGCGAGTGTCACTATTGCCACAAGAGCGGACACATGTGGCGCGAATGCTACAAACTCCCTGATGGTTGGACCCCTGCTCAAGGCCAAGAGGGTAGAGGAGCAGGAGGAGGGAGAGGACGAGGCCGTGGAGGCCGTGGCGGTCGCGGTGGCGGAGCTGCAAACATGAAGAGCGGAGACAACGACAAGGACCCGAGCGACGATCGATACCCGGGTCTATTCTACTTCGTGTCGACGCAAGTACCGGCTGGTCCAGAGAAGGATGAAGGCTTTGAGGAGCCAGCAGCTGTGGGGAAGGTGACCCTACACCCCCTGGACTATTGGGTGATTGATAGTGGCGCTACCTATAGCATGACACCTCGCCCGGACTTGCTCACCGAACTCGAGCCGTCACCGGTGAAGCATGTCACATCGGCTTTGGGGCAGCGAGCAGAGGTGAAAGGCATGGGCAAGGCCATGTTCAAGGGTG